>QVRM01007138.1:0-320000 GCA_003439945.1 Dermanyssus gallinae | reverse complement strand
CAACGCCGCACTATCACGGCGTCGACGGAGAAGATAGCGGCAGGAAAGCGGAGAAGCAGAAAGGCAGAGTGGCACGACTGCTCCCCGACCGATTGGGATAGGACGGACGGGGAACCAGGTGTGGTAGTGGTAGTGGCGGCGGTGTGGATGATGTTAGTCGCATGATGAAAACGCTATGTGCGATTCAAGCAGACTAGCCAGAACTATTTGGCTAGAAACAAAGTTGTCTAGCCGTTTCTCGCAAAGAAGAACGAACCGAGCGCCTGCGGAACCTGTGGCAAAATGTGTTGGCGTTGTTGTTGTCGTTGTTTTTGCTGCTTTTCCACTCTGGTAGGCCACTGCGGCGGATGTCATCATCGATGCTACGTTTCTGTGTAATGACGACGACTATGCTGATGGCGATGCCGGCGGGGTCCGCAATTGCAGGCGGGGGGAAACTGCTGATGAGAACGGCGACGACGACGACGGCGAGAAGCAGGGGGAGATTGGTTGAAAAGATGGGAACACGCACCGGGACGGGTTGGCCGAGCGGTTTCACAAGCAAGTCTCAGCGAATGGACACCCGTTACTCGAAAGCCAAACTCTCGTTGTTGTTTCTTCATATGTGTGTGAGTTGTGTGTAGGCGACGCTAATACAGACAGCGTCCGGTCACGTCGGGCGGTGTAAGGGGACTCTGGTCACAAGATGACGGACTTTTAAGAAAGGCAGTGGCATTCTTCATGGAGAGGCCTCTGCCATATATATATATATATATATATAGATTAAAAGAGAAACTAGGTGAACGCACTTCTCGTCCATATGGCGAATAAATGATGTACGGGCGAATGTACAGAACGCGAGAGTGCATGAGTGTCTTTACTGCCAGCCAATAATCTAAGAGCGGCGTTGTTATTTATGCAGCTAACCTAAGGAGGTCGCTTTCATCTAGAATGAACGTGCTAGTACCCCTGTAAGCTCTAGCTACGGCTCTCGGTGGTGAGAGGTAGCACGAAGACAAAGCTTCACTCTCGGCATCATCACTCTCTGTCGTTGCATGCAGCGTTGCCGTCTTCACGTACGGTGCATGCACCTATCCACGAGAGACAGAGTGATGAGGATTGGGAAGAAAGAGCGGGGGAGAGAGGGGGTCACGAGGACCACCACGACAACGACGACCAGCCAGGGTTAGGGCTATCGCGCGGGGGTGGCTTTCGGCTCGTTCATTCGTTCACGTCTTTGAACTTTGAGTGCGCTGCGCCCACCGCTCGATGTTTACACGTTTGAGTGCAACGAAGAACTACTACAAGAGGGAAAACGTTTACTCGCTGCTGGAGCAGCTTCTTTTCTTCTTGCAAAGCCGCGTTCCCTGCCTTCCTTTTTATTCCCACCACCCACTGCCCATCGAGGAGATTCCCCCGAACGCACGTTGGGGTGATTCTACTAGCTAGCGGCTGGGGTGTAGGACTTGTGCGGAATGCCGGTCGGCTGGGTTGCAGGGCCTGAACAGGATGCCAGTCGGCTGGTCGTTGGTTGATTTGTCTGTTGGTCGTTCGTACGCTCGCTAGCTCGCTTTTTCATCTGAAAACCTCTTGTTGTCGCATACGAAGGGGGAGGGGGCTTCGTTGCCAACTGCAGCCGCAAACCACTCAAAAGCCCGATCTAACAACTACCGACACACCGAGCGATCTGTCGCTCCCCCCTTCTGCCCTTTGCTTTTATGCTGGCAGAGCTCAACCGCCGCTCCATGAGTTTCCGCCCGCGTCCACACGTACGTCGCTCGAGTGACGGGAGGTGGTCGGGAAGAAAGGTGGATGAGTGTAGCTGGCCGAAACACTCGGTGGGCGCTTTCTTGTCCACCGGTGCCCCCCACCTGGATCGTTCCCGTACTTCACACACACGAACACACCGTATAGACAGACCCATTCCACGTGATTCGCGGTGAAAGCCGGGCTCCTTTGACCCTTCATTCCTGGCTTTGCATTCTTCCTCCTTTCCCATTTTCTCAAACTCTACTCCTGCTTCCCGTGCTCCTTGTCTGTTGACCGCGATTGGCCTTCTCTTGTAGCCCACCCCCCCCCCTTTAACGACCGTATCGTATCAAGCAAGGTAATCGTCGTGTGAAGTCAGCGGTCATACCGGCGGCATCAGTGATTCAGTCATTCACCTGCCGACATCACCTACATACTTATACATTACCATTATTCGTCTGCTGGCTGCCGAATCGTAGAGCGCGTGTGAGTGCGTAGTCGGCGCCGCTTGTGCAGTTTGTGTGTGCGTTGTCATGTGTTCAAAGAACAAGGCAGCCAGGCAAGCAGTGATAGTGCAATGGGCTCTAGAGTAATAGTAGTAGTAGTAGTAGTAGTAGTAGTTGTAGAAGTATCAAAAGTAGTGGTAGCTGTTGTTGTTGTTGATGTTCATGCGGCAGTCGTTGTGGTGGCAGGTGCTTATTGTGTCTATCAGCGGCCGTAGACCTGGCCGCGTGTAACGAAGTCGTTCAAGCGAATGCAGCTCGCGGTCGGGAAGAAACGAGGGCAAAAACGACGCATGCCTCGCAAGTGCTCCCAGATGTCCACATTACGTACTGCGAGCAGATAGTTGCATTGCTTCCGCTGGGTTGGGTCCGCAGTTGCTCTTGAGCGACTCGCTGCGACTGATTACGTTGCTTCCCGTGGCGTTCTGAGGACAAGCTCTTGACCTCTCTCTCCACATCTTGTTTCTTCTCTTTTTAATACAGTGTACTTCACAATAAAATCGGCATTCACGATGAGAATATGACATTGTTTTATATATATATATATATATATTATATATATATAAGCAAACTTACTTAGCGGACAGGCACTAGAACTCCCCAATTAAAGTTTGAACCCATATATATATATATATATATATATATATACACGAAGGATATAGTTGTCTGTTTGTTGTGCGTCGTTTGTAGCTTGAATTTAAACATGGTAAGATAATCTAGTTTGATGCCTGTGGCTTTTTTGAGAGGCAGACAAAACGAAGAGGTAGAGCCAAACAGCTCAAACCGAGAAGATGATGCGTCGCGTGCTAAAATGTGTTCATAGCAGGAAGCCACAGGTGGGCGTATTGTGTCCTACACCGACTGTAGCGAAAGATGGAGGATGATCATGTTTGCTCTATTGACGGCTGCCGTAACCCTATCCTTTGGGTTCAGTCGGTGCATTTTTACGTGGGACACGACGTCGATCCAGCCGGTCTGCGAGATGAACTGTTGCCCGCCAACAGCAACAGTGTAACCATCGGGGTAACCGACCGTGATTGTTCCCATTGCTATTGTTACTACTACTACAATTCGGCACGGCCGCGAGAAGGTTAGCGACTGAGAGAGAAAAGATGGGAAGAAATGAATGAAAGGTATATCTTTTCAGAGGAGAAGAGAGAGAAGGCCCTGTTCTCGTTTGTTAGAGCTATTATCTACAATTTCGTTGCCGGAACGGGACATTTCATGAACCCTTGCAGGTGTAGGCGCAGAACCTGCCTTAACTGCAGGTGTAGGCGCTCTGGTAGACCTCTGGTAGTATATATATATATATATATATATATATATGTGTGTTTTTTAATTATGTATACTGACATTAAATATATTTTTCTAACGAAATGGAGAGGCGGCAATGTCGTTGTTTACGAGTGAGAGTGCAATTACTATCATCTGTTGTGCCGATGTGGATGGTCGGTATATACCTGTATATTCTATCCAACGTCCGTAGAAGGTTCACAAGAATATACACTTTATAGAGATCATCTTGGTTTGGTATCGATAGTAGTTCGATCCGTAATATGGTTATCCCAGGACATATATATATATATATATATATATATATATATATATATATAATACTGTAATAGGTAATTAACTCCTGACCGTAATGTCATCGTTTAATAGCGTTCTCGTAAGCTCCCGAATTTGGCGCTAGATGGAATTTCTTAAATTTCGAATCTTGAAGTACAGCTGTGGTTGTCTGGGCGGATATTTGCGAAAGGAGGATATTTAGGTGGAGAGGACTGCTGACTTTGTCCGAGGCGAGAGAGCCGAAGGCCATGACTGGAAGGACATCGAATCCAATTTTTGTTCAACCAATTAAGCATTATGCCTGCAAACAGTGTTGTGTTCCCACCGCATTTCTGTCCGCACGAATTAGTCATTCTTTCTCTGTTGCTCTCTCTCTCTCTCTCTCTCTATATATATATATATATATATATATACATATACATATTCGACCACGATCTTCCCCAATAGCTTGCGCAATCTCTCTCGTTGTCGTCGACATCGAGCACACAGTTAATGAAGTTTCCTGCTAGTTCTCGGCAATGTTGCAGCCGGGACTGCTGGTGCCGCCCCGGCAAGTGCCCCACTCACACGGCCAGCGCTCTGCGGGGGTGGCCGATCTCTTCGCGCCTTGCTGATGATGATGATGACGATGACGACGCCTAATGCTGGTCCGAATTTAGCATGATGTTTGTCATCAGCTTCATCATCACCATTATCAGCCACAGCAGCATTGTGGCAATCGTCGTCAAGCGAAAATCGCTCTCGACGACGATGGACGATGCGGCGCGACATCGATGAAGGAAGGAGCTTCACGCTGGTAGCTGAGCATAGCAAACATAGATGCAGGCCGCCAACACCGCCGATGACAAACAGGCTGGCTGCCTGCCTGCCTGGCTCATCATTGCTCCTGGCAGCTAGTTACACCACTGCAAAGACTGCGGGAAGTTGTTCGAGGGTCATCAGTATCGTCAGCATCATCATTATCACCGCATCGGTGTCATCGCCGACCGTTTTGATAGTCAGCCATCCATATGAACGGTTGCCAAAGTCAACGCTTCTGCAGCAACGTGCAGGGTTGTGGGGTCGCCGCTCCACCACTTCAGTCGTCCAGTCTCGAACTCAATTTCTGCCCTGCGTGTGCCTCGATCTTAACCAACAGAACGCTTTGTCGACCCATGCTGCGTTCTAATCGTGTGTCTATTCAAAATACTCGGTGCCTATGGGTCGTTATGGAGACCCCCCCCCCACACACATGGGTGACTTTTTCTGAGTAGTCTGCACTTTGTGCAAAGTGCCGAGGTTGTGAAAGCAGGAAGAAACTGTGTTTCTTCCTGCTTTCACAATCTCGTAGCTAGGTTTGCTAGGCGGACCAGACACAACAAAACTAAGACCAGTCAACAACAACAACAACAATAGCCACGGGCATTAACATTAAGAGAAATGGACAATAGCAATAACAATGACAACAACCCTAATCACAATAACGCAGCAAAGACAACATCCTCATTGACGAAACACAACTATCGGCGCCACAACGTAGGACAAATGATGCTCTAGTGGGGCCTTCGCAAATAGTTCCGCCCCGCACGTCTTTTGCTCCAGCTCTTACTGAATAAGCCATCTGAGCAACCGGCATAGAAGACACAATTGCGCTTCTCCCAAAGGAGATAAGAATAAGATTGCATTTCAAATTTAAATTTAGTTTCGGGGAATGTTGATGATGTTCATTCAAATAGACACACATGAAGCAACTCGATTACCGCACTACGATAAGTGTTCCTTTGCTATTAAAGTCATTTCATGTTTTTGTTTTGTTAACTGAATTAGCTACCGTATAATTATATAGCATTCAGATTACCATGCTCTACTTTTGCTAAGATGAGAATGGTATTACTGTTTGCTAACACTGAATGGGATGCAGCGGCGGCTACATACCCTATCAGCAAATACATCATTAACCGCAAGTAAAAATACAAAAAAAAACGTTTTTTCTTAGTTACTTTGTATTCTGATTTTTATAGGTTAGATTTTGTAGATTCTGCTTGTTTTGTCACGTCTCGAATATTGTTTTCATTATTCTAGCATATTGTATAGTATAGTTTTTTGCTAATTGATTCAATGGGTCGAATATATGATATCGTCTAGTCTGAGGGCGCACGGGTATCCGTCCCTGTGCCTTCATCAGCAATTAGCATGCCTACGCGCCGGATTTCCGGAATTCTACTAAGGCCTCGTAGTTTGGACCAACGCACCTGGTTAGTCTTTTTTTCCTAGCCTTCGGAATAGTAGTTAAAGAAAAGAGAGAGAGATACTGATTGGACAGTCGAAAGACATACAACACACGTGCTATGGCTTTAACCATCTGTTCGCTCGTTACTTGTCATGCGTAATCGACGAAACGGCGCACGGCGCTCTTTCACTGTATCCACCAGCGTCATCATCAGATTAGCTGTTGAGAAAATGTGCTAGCCCCTATATATATATATATATATATATATACGGAAAGGAGATGGACAGGGCCTGGCACAGCTTGTGATTTCGACTCTCCGTTGTTGCTGATTCGTTTCCTACCTAGGTCATTGCAACACGTTGTTTTCTCCAGCCTTCATTTGGCATAAAGTTTCAATTTGATCAGTCGGTCATCCTTGTAGGCATCTCACTCTTTCCTGGTTTCTTTTCCCTCCTTTCCTTTGTCGTATTCCCTGACTCTACATATTGATCTAATGATTGTGAGTTCTGTTGTTGGATGTGTCGGCCCGGTACGCTCAAGCCTTTATATTTATCTAGGTATTCAACCTGCTGCTTCGGTATCTGCCTATCTGTCTTCTATATTTCGTCCCACCTGTCTATCTAACCAGGTAGCACCAGTTTCCTTCATTTTTATTTGCGTCTTCCTCCCAGGCCCCCGCTGTCTGGCTGTCTATATGTCTCTCTCTCTCTCTCTCTATTTATTTCTTTATTTGAATTTCTCTTTTGATCTGTCAAAGGCAATATCGTAGTCCCTGACGGCAGCGGCCGTCGTCCCGTGACCGGTGACTGAATGTTTGATTGATTGATTGATTGACTGACTGACTGGCGACTGACACCAACGACGGCGAGCTGCAACGAGCCAACCCGAGCTCAGTCAGAGGCCAAGCCGGCGTTCGTCCGGTCTCATCTGGGCTAAGCTGCCCCCCAGTTGTTGCCGGCGTTGTTGGGCGGCGGCCGGGAGTGGGAGGCAGTGGTGGTGGAGGGAGGGAGGGAGGGAGGGGGGAGGGGGGTGACATCGTTTACGTAGATCGGCAGAATCGCCGCTATCTTTGCTGGGCTGGTCGGTACGCTCTCTGCCTGCCGGTTTGTGCCGGTTCAACCGTCAGACTGTCTCATCATCGTCAGCCTCAACTGCCATTGACATGTTGTAGTACCCTTTGACCAATGCTGCTGCTGCTGCTGCCGCTGTTGCCACGGTTGGCCATATTGTTGTTGTTGTTGTTGCCGCTGTTATTCGGCGACTCATAGTGCCTGTCGTTTACGGAACGTTTTGTTTTAACAGCGACGTGGGCATATGTGTCTGCGTTCGTGCGTGAAAGCGAGCAAACTCGCTATTGCTACGCAACGCAATGCCTTTCAATTTGACGGCTAACATCGCAGTGATGATGATGACGACGACGACGACGACGATGATGACGACAACTAATGTGCTTATGTTCCTTTTTTTCGTGACTGTTCTCAGGTAAGCAAAAAGGGTGTGGATATATGTATATATATATATATATATATATATATATTGATTGCCCAAGCACACGGCGGGCTTGGGCCATCCTCTCACGAACGTGCGATGCCCGTCGGACATGTGGCGTGTGCGCCCTGCCCCTCTGCAGCAGCAGCAGCAGCCCATGCCAGCCCGGCATTCGGCCGAGCCGAGTGTAGTGGGTGCGCGGATGGCTCCTTGACGGCTGAGACGCGTAATCGAAGCTGGAAAAGACGAAGATGACATAAATCTTCCCGCTGCTCTCACCGATGGCGATGGCGAGATCGAGGAAGAGCCGAGTTCGGTGGCGTCGCGGCGGTCGCCACGTATTATAGATACACTACCCTTGATACGTTTCCCAGAAGTTCAATGCGGAAAATGCACAGAAAAGGCCGAATCAGTTAACGAAATGAGATGACTTGGTAAACTGTATATGTATGTATATATATATATATATATATATATGCATCCATACATAGATACACACTTTACCAAGTCATCTCATTTCGTTAACTGATTTGCCCTTTTTTTTTTTTCACTACCATGATGATATCTTGCACGCACCCTATCGCAATATTTGCAAATGCTTATGCTAGCGAGTGCATGTATGTGAAACCCGGATGACTACAAGTTGTACCAGCATAGCATGCACTTCAAGGCTGTTGATTTCGAGGCCGACTTCCGTCACTGGAACAGCCTACAGCCGCTGGAGATCGTCACCGTGAATAACGGTTTTTTAGCGTTTTTTTCGGATGCCGGCTCGGTAGGTCTGTGATAAGCAGTGGCGGCGTGTTCTAGGGGGCTACTGGAGCGTTAGTCGTCAGCGGCTGTCATCAACCGTGGTGTCGCCGGTTCGATCCCCATTGTTGATCGAATGTTTTTATGACCGATGCTCATTTCAAATATATATTATAAATCATACCGCTGAAAACTAGTAGCTATGCTACCACAAGGACTTTTGGGGAAATCCTAGAGGATGGTCTAGAAGAACAACCTCCCTGAAAAATGTTTTCAATTCTAGGTCTGCGAATAGCAGCACAAGCAACAGAGAACTCAGGTTGTCACCCTGCAAAAAGCCAGTTATCTGGTATATGCAATACATAGGAGCTTGATTTTAGTTAGAAAAGCCATGTCTTATTTTTGAATTTTAAAGTGCCTCAAAGATAAGTTTTAGTTAAAACCATTTTTTAAATTCTTGAGATTTAAAAGTGTTTTATTACCGAGTATTTCACGTTCAGTACACTGAAATTGAAAGCACATCGTGTCTGAATTAGCAAGGACGCCAGTGGAAATTGGAACACGCCTATATTGAGACAGGCCCAATGCCCATGCTAGATGCCTTTTCTGTGCCAGCTTCCATGGATGGACGTGACACGTATCGGTATGTTGTGTCACGAGCAGCTCGAAGCGCCTGGCCTGCGTCGAACGCGAATCACCGTCGTTATCGACCAACAAGATATGAGCACAACTTCGGTACTCAAAACAAAGTCGGCCGCCTAATGCGTCGTTGACCAATTTCGGCCTGACTTCGACTACTCCCCCCCCCCCCCCCGAGTCTGTCTCTGAGTGAGGGACGAGCGTCTTTTAACGATGGGCAGCGCGGTCTGCGTCGCCCCCTCAGTAATTAATCTCATCGACCGTTCACGCCCCGTCGCCCGCGCCGCCTGGCCGCCTACGGCTTGCGAATGCATATATCTAACGCTTTGCGAAGGACGCCGGCTCACTGCGCGCGCCCCAAACGTACGCGCGATAATCCGTGTAGGACGCGAAGCTAGAGCTGATGAGCCCACCTAATTCTTTCCGCTCTCTGAGCGCCCTTCGTAAGTCAAGGAGCGGAAATGACACCTATATACAAGCCAAGTTCATGGGCTGCTCCCATTTTGAGTACTCCACTGCGACTTTCACTGTACGCGACTGTAACAATTGTACTATTGCTGTGCAACAAGGATTGCGGCGACTACGGTGACCTCTACGACGAAGCGAGTGAGTCACTGAGTAACTGAGTCGTACGACCTGTTAGGATAAACACTATGTAGCTGTTGAGCGGAGTAACTCTTGTATGAGGGTCGGAGGAGTGATGGAGGTGCAGTTGAGCCAGCTCGAGCGTGGCTTGTTCGGCACAACCATGCTGTCAGCGGCATGAATGAAGTGAGATTGGGGATTGAGGTCGACTCACTGACTGACTAACTGACTGAGTGATTGATTGTTTATTAATAGTTACAATAGCCGCTAGATTGCGTTGTCTATGTCGATCCATCCTGTGTAGATGCTTTCCAGGTCAGATGCCTTTCAAGCGGCGGATGGCTTCGCGCGTCCGCCAGGCGGATGACCGTGTTTTGGCATTTGTTGATGTTGATGCTCCCGTGTCGCAGCTGGCCAGGCTGAGGCTGTTGATGGCACCGCCGACAGGCCTTCCTTCTAACGATCAAAATTGAAAGTAACAACGTTCAGCTGCCTGCTGACGTTCGTCGCCCATGACGTCAAGACGACGCCGTGCATCGGGTCACTGCTTATGACTAGGCTCGTGTTGGCACACACAGATGACGACAAGCGCACGAAACAGACAACATGTTGTTGTTGGTATTGTTGTTGTTGTTGGACTATCTACTAGAAGTTTGCTAGTGCTTAGTTATTATTGTTGCTGCTGTTGCTATTGTTGTTGCTGCTGCTGCTGCTGCTGATTTGACTGAGTTTAGCTTATTGTTTCCGCAGTTTTAGAAACGAACTGTTTTTCTTTCCTTTCTTCTTTCTCGCGATGTTTTTCTCGTAAAGTAAGTCAGCAGCAAGAAAGCAACATAATAGGTGCATGTATCACCGTAAGAGTTCGCAAGTCGATGGCCCCCGTCATTCTTTATCCTCGCACTGGGTCAGCTAGCTCATTCGTTCGTCGCTCAACCGGCACACCTCGCCGTTCGCATTGTTGGCGGCTGTGAGGCTGCCGTCAACAAGTCTAGCGCTACCGGTCGCGTTGCTACGGAAACTGCGAATGGTTAGAGTTTGTCTCCTTCCTCTGTGACTGCTCTCTATACTCTCGCAGGCAGAAACAGATCGGCGTCGTTTCGTCATCTCGTCGTTGTCGTCGTCGTCATGTGACGCCGCGCCCGGGTAACGATCGCGACTAATTGCCTCATTGGTTGAGTTGGCGTGCGTTGTTTCGTTTTTGCCCTTCTATTCCTACCCTTTCCTACCCTTTTCCCCTATATTTCCTCCTCATACGGACGAGGTTTGTTTCACCTCGAATACACACACACTCGCCGCTGAATTGGCTATTTTTACCGGAAACTAGCCTGGCTTGTTTGTTGTTGTTGTTGTTGTTGTTGTTGTTTTGGCTGACCCGGTGAAGTCATGCGTCGACATATCGCCGGCAACCCCGTGTCAGCAGTGCTGGTTAGCTAGTGCAGCCGCGTTGCGTTGCTGTCAACAGCTGTTGATGCTGTTGTTTGTTCTAGGTACTACTAGGCAGATCGTTCCGTTGACGCTCCCGCCCTAGAAAATATGCTCGGAAGTTGTTGTTGTTGTTGTTGCTGTTGCCGTTTTTATGGTGGTTGTTGTCGTTGATGTTGTTGCTGCTGTTGTTGTTGTTGCGGGGCTGCGGCTGACTAGATAGCTGGCGGGACGAAAATAGCGAATGCATCGATGAACAGGCTCCAATAACCATTATGATGATGATGACGATGATGGCGCTGGTGGCGGTTCTCGGTGATGATGTTCTCGTTTGCCTCGTCGCTGTTGTCACAACCGTTGTTGTTGTCGTTGTTGTGTAATTGTTGTTGTTGCCGTGTTGTTTTTGTTGTCTTCGTGCAATTGTTGTTGTTATGGTTGTTTTTGTTGGTGAACAGCGCAACTTTGCAGCGGGCTGATGATGGCCGCCGGTGAACGGCCGATCATCCGACCACCGTCGTCGATAGGTATCGCCAACGCTACGACGACTAAAGAAACGACGACAGTTTGAGTGTGAGGACGACGTCCAAGGGAAAGAAAAGAGCAAAAATGCCAGATGATGTAGCGCTGGTCCCAGCCACCATCTAAGACGAGGGCGATATAAACAGGGGCAACAGGGCACATAACCCATTGGGGGCTAGGAAGAGAAGGAAGGGTTGCGGGGCGGAGGGGGGGGCTGACATATAGGCGCAAACCAGCGGGTGTTGTTGCCTCCTCGGCACGATACGGGAGATCGTCGACGGAAAAGCTCCTGGAAAGGGAAAAGAAAGAAAGTAAACGCTCGATAAATAGGCGAAAAAATCGACAACCGGCAACAATGTCCTGCACCACTGATGTCCTGCTAAATCTAGATCTGACTGTGAGTTCGAGAACGCTTGTCTGTGGTCGATTGCACAAAATCAATACAGGATTTTGTCTTACGACCTATGTTAAGTCAACCCCGGTGGTCAATATGTTTCACAAACACAATATACAATATAATGTAACCCCTTGTAATAGTGGTGCGGTGCTTTTGCTTCAAACAGTTTTTGCGTTATGTTTGGTCAACTTGTTATACCATTGATTGATATAGGTCATAGTAATTAGCGCTCACCTTAAAAGAGAGCGATCTCTTTTTGCTCTCTCGAGTCGTGCACTTAGGCAGCATTTGATTTGATATCGACAACGTCGTTTTTTGTTTTGCCGATATCGGCTAGGTAAATCATTTGTATCCAATTAGATTTTGAGTCTAGCTAGAGAAATGAATTTAAATTGATTCAAAACTACACACGCATTAACGATTGGTATTCGAGTTAGAATAATACGTAAAATCTCAATAGCCGTCATAATCTCTTGACGGCCTCGACGACGTCTGCGCTATCGAATATTCGATATGTATACACATAATACTATCTTTATTCATCTGTATCACTATACTGATTACTGTTATTTCTCTATCTAAAAATTTTGAAAACATGAACACGCATGGAAGGTTTAATTACACATTTATAGTGCAGTAATATTAAGTTCGTACGTAGTTGTGATTGACGTTGATGATGAGGGTCAACCGGTGGGTCAACTAGTACGAAGCTTATTTGAAGTCGAAAGTGAAGACGATCGGGATTCGACCACTTCTACGTGATCGAATCAGGTTAGTGTTCGATGTTTGGCCGTTCGTTTGGTTAGCTGTTGCGTAGATTGCTGCTGCGAGAGCCCGGGGGTGCCCGGAAGCAGCCTACAGCGGAGCAGAGGTCAATCAGCTGGCGGTCTGGCCCGAGCGAGGTGGGCTCGTTTGCGGGGGGCCTTAAAGGGTGCATACCTGTCCTACCTACCTAACTGTCTGTCTATCCGCTCGTCGGAGGGCGCTTTCGCTCGTCCGCCAGGTCGTGCCAGGAACCGGCGCGACCTGGTGGACACCGCCTATCGCCGTAGCGGCGGGACCGTCAACATCGCCATGGTCATGACGTCCTCTGACGGTTTGGCTCGCTATTCATCTCATCTCTGCGCACAGCCCATCGCTTCTCCGGCGCTGCCCGGACGTCTTTTAGCTCTTTCTGCCTTTCCCCTTCGCAGAACAAGCCCGTATTAGCGGCACTGACTTAAAGTTGGATAATGATGCAGGGAGAGGGGGGGGGGGCAAGCAAAGGACGAAAACGAGAAATAGGAAAAGCCGCTTAACAACAGCAGCAGCAGGTGGAGGGGTCTCTCCAGGGAAGAAAGCGGCTTGTCGGTTCCGTAAGCTCTTCGCGACGTCTCGCTTCTAATCAACGTGTACCCCTTTCGCCCCTCTTGTTTTTCTTTCTTTCACTATACCCCATTTCTCACTCTTAGTGGCGTATCTTTTTTCTTCTCTTATCCTTTTTCCTTTATCCCACACTTTTTCACTCACGTTGTTTCGTTGTCTTCTCCTTTGATTGTTTATCTTTTCGTCACTGTTGCACGATCTGCTTCTTCTTTTGCTGCTGCTGGTTAGGTCTTTCTTCGGCTGCCGTCGTCGAGAAAAACTACAAGAATTACAATAACAACAACAACGAGAAGAAACCTATTGCGCGGATATGTGTGGGGGCCTAGGCGAGAGAGAGAGAGGGCGCGCGGCAGCAATGGAAGCAAAAAAGCTGGACAGAGGAGACACACCTGAACAGCGGGAGACAGAGGAAAACATGGGCGGAAAGAAAGTAAGAGAGAGAGAGAGACGCAGAGAAGGAAGCGATGGCTATGAAGGCGAGACGCTTGGCTAAAGCGACATGCTGCACACGAAATCCTTTTTAATTTGCTTTCGTCGAAAGCTCCTCAACTGTGTGCGACTTGGAGATCGCGACGGAGCGACGACGACCGGCTGGACGAACTTCTGCAGAATCAGGCAGAAGCAGCATCACCATCACGATTGCGACGGCGGTCGCGGGTCACTGACCGTTGCTACGGAGAGATTTTGCTTAGCTTGCTGTAATGGTGGTGTTGGCAGTGGCGGTCGGGTGTTCCGAGGCGGCAGTCTTGCGCTCTCGGACGAATCAGGTCTACTCTACAGCACTAGCGCTTTTTTCTCGAGGGAGACATGGATAGCTTACTGGAGGCAGTAGGCAGGTAAATGGTGAATAATGGATAAACACACACAAACGTATGCATATATATATATATATATATATATATATATATATACTTTGAATTGAATGTATATATATATAACGAAAAAGCAGTAAACTTATAGACTACAAACGTTATCGCGACAACGACAACAACAGTCACGCTTTAGTGCTGTTGTGGTCGTCGTTGTTCGTTGTTGATGACATGATTATCGTTAGTGTGTCGCTTCTGTGGCTACAATGAAATTAAATATCTCTCGTTGAAGTTTGAGGCGACCGCTGCATTAACTGGCGTGGCGAGCCCTGCCGGCCGTTGCGTTTATGGCGTGTACCTGCTCGAGCGGAGCTGATTTCGACCATGGCCACGATTACGGCGGCCACGTAGCCAAGCTGTGGTTTGCCTGTCACAGCCTGGTGTGTCCCCGCCACAGCTACGAGAGTCCTGTCGCGGTTGGCAGGTAGTAGGTTGTCCTGCCCCATGCTGTGTGTGTGTGTCCATAAATCAATGCACTCACTTTCTCACTCACTTAGTTAGTTAGTTGCTCCAGGGCAACGGACGCCTACGACACTGCTCTGATTACATCTCGGTGGACAACGTCTATTGAATACGCATCTGCGTTTGGCGATCAGACAGCATCCTAGTCGAGCCATCTTGGAATTTAGCTTTTCAATTATCTTGTGTCCCTGCTAGTTAGTCCATGCTTCTATTATGTTGTGTCCATCTTGTGTCCATGTTTTGTTTGTTTGCCATTTTGACGTTACTGCCCACGATTCTGGCAATTAGTGGGCCTTAGCGAACCAACCTACCTGGTTGCTTTCATTCAGAGCACAGCATAATGCAGAAAGACTTTGTTTATCTTTTGATTGATTGACAACGTGGTTTTGTTATCGGAACTGCATATTACAATCCTTGAGTTGTCACCGAAATAACAATGCGATGTAAAGGTAAAATACCATATTAGAGTGATATAATAAAAATGATACACTGCAGCAATCGTATGTAACATCACAAGTAACAGATTCACCACAGGGTGTGTTTCCGTAACCACCTCAGCTTTAGTCCGAAGTCCGTATAAGGCTCAATGCGATAAGCTGCAAATCTAGATGGTGGCCACTATCCTAGCAACAGTAGTAGCCACATATGAGGAGAGCTCATCAGCTACACACAAGGTATTTTTCAACTCTTGTTTGAATAATCGTAAGGAAGTACAATATCATAAGCTGCTGGAGCAGTGAACTCCAAACCCGCATTTTAGGACTTGCGAGCTGACCTTCTCGTGAAAACTGGGAACTTCGACTTTGAATATCGAATATTGTAGAACGGATGTTGTTGTTCTTGCTGCTGCTACCGTGACTCGTAATGATACCCGTACGGCACCCAACCAAACCAAAACGGTTGTTGTTGTTGTTGCTGTTGTTGTTGCCGTGATCGTCGCCGTTTTTTCGTGTGATCATTCACATGATATCTTATCGTTTATTTAAACAGCTTAACCTGATATAGCTGTATGCTACTTTGCCAAGTGCAGATCAGGCGTTTTTTGTTGTTGTTGTTGTTGTTGTTGTTGCTGCTTCTGCGTTCTTTGGTCGCTAGTTCAAGTTGGGTACTGTTGCATGTTTTGTGTATAGCAAATCCTATATTGCTCCCCCGCGTTCTTTCGCGTCTCCACAGTGGCTATTGTTATTGTCATCATGCACAACCCCTTGACTAACTTCTCATCGGTGATCGAGGTCACTGCCGCGCACGCATCGTAGTAGAAGTAGACGAACGATTAACTATTCGCATGTCAGTCAGTGAAAGCTTAATTAAAACGAAACAGAAAGCACTAGAGTCAGTGCGTCATCCTAACGAACGAACAGCTTTCGGCTTACAGCTTAAACAATGGAGCTGTTCTAGCGAGAAATGCCGAGCGATCGTGACATACGTTAAAACAATTGCGACAACTCTATGTCAGACAAACAACAATATGTAGCCAATCCGCTTAAGTATGGCTTATATATATATATATATATATATTTGTGGTGAGATTACATTGTCTTCACTGGCCTTGTACCGCTTGTTACGATTCTGAATAGCTCCTGATAATGCATTTTTTTGCGTAGGTCATCGCGACTAAACAAAAGATTTAAATGTTTATTTTAAACCGGGAATCATCCCGGTTGGATGGATCCAATGGAAATTGTTTTGCTATTACTGTTGCTTATTTTTTGCGAATAGCGAGTAGTTCGTCTGTTTCCTACTTCTAAAAAAATAGCGGTCGATGACGGCTCATTACGTACGCACTTAAAGACCTATGCTCGCACGTGGCGCGCAAACCAAAGTGCTGGATTTTGGCAATAGCTGTTATATATATATATATAAATTTATGTATATTGTAAATATACATACAGATTCGACTTACAGATTTGACTCTCCTGCTGACCGCGGGCGAGTCCGGTGGTAATGTTGAACGAAAACATTCACTCACGCGAGCCGTGTCGGCCAAGATGTCAGACGGTGACGTGTCAGGGGCAGCCCGCCTTCTTCTGTCTGACGACGTTATGGTCGATGAACCAGCTG
The DNA here is from genome assembly GCA_003439945.1 of Dermanyssus gallinae. Taxonomy (NCBI): domain Eukaryota; kingdom Metazoa; phylum Arthropoda; class Arachnida; order Mesostigmata; family Dermanyssidae; genus Dermanyssus; species Dermanyssus gallinae. The sequence goes on along the minus strand of QVRM01007138.1, from coordinate 303,434 downwards.
CCGCAGCGTCGCTACGGGAAAAACACCCCCCCGCGCAACTGAACTTGTGTTGGCCGTCTCCTCCGCCCTCACAACTTTTACCATCTTCTACTTCAATCAAGGATGTTCGCTATGCGGTGGGATCATTTTCAAAGAGCTCTGGCGCCGGTCTGGATTTTATCAGACCTCGACTTCTACAGGACCTTCTTTCACCGACTCTCGGCTGCTCATCCGACGGACTTAGCAAGGACCCTCGCAAAAGTAATCGAGCTCCGCATCCAGGGTGGTGTCCCCTAATCTTCGGAGCGAGGCTGTTTGCACTAAAGAAGATGGACGGCTCGTTTAGACCTATTGCTTGTGCATCGGTACTACGCAGGATCGCGGCAAAATTGGCAGCGAGGGACTCTAAAGATGTTATTAGCCTAGCGGTTGGGCCTCACCAGTTGGGTTTCTCCACCAAGGGGGGTGCTGAAAGAATGATACACGCTACAAGGGCTTTTATTGATTCTCGACTCGATCCATCTGTGCTAGTCAAGCTTGACTTTAAAAACGCGTTTAACACCGTCAGGAGGGATCACTTGTTAAAGGTGGTCGGAGATGAGGCTCCTTCCATTTATCATCAGGTGAAATTGGTTTACGGTAATTCATCGCACTTGGTCTTGCCCTCGGCACTGCTCACTTCGGCTGTAGGGATTCAACAGGGAGATCCCTTTGCTCCCCCTCTGTTTTGTCTTGCCGTTAAAGACTTGGTTAACACACTTGAAAGTCCACTCAACCTGTGGTATTTGGACGACGGGGTCGTCGTACGGTCTGTGAAGGGAACGTAAGTACGGTCTGTGAAGACCTAAAGAAGATACTTAGTTTTGCCGCATGCAGCGGTCTGGAGCTGAACCCAATCAAGTGTGAGGTTCACATAATCGGCTCAGATACAGCTGATATCTCCGAAATACAGAATCTACTTCCAGGCTGCCGCGTAACAGACGATAACCTGGATCTACTTGGCGTACCCCTGTTTTCTCGCCAACTTGGACCGACTATCGAACGCGGGAGAGAAAAACTCGAGGTTGGTCTGAACCGTCTTCCCCAGCTGGGTGCTCACCGGGGCTGTACCTTCTGCGTTCATGCTTCTCCGCGTCGAGACTGAACTACCTGTTCAGGGGGGTCAATACTTCAGCCTTCCCGGATCCTTTGGAGGAAATTAACTCGAAGATGGGTTTTGCGCTGGAATCTATACTCAACTTGAAGTTGCAAGACGATTCCCTAGTTCAGGCCTTCTTACCCGTAGCCAAGGGTGGACTAGGCTTGCCTGAAGCAAAATCGCTTTCAGTCGCAGCACACATCGCCTCCCTGCATTCGGCGGCTAGTGGCGTTGAGTCTATTCTGGACCCCCAGGCGGTTGCGAACTTACAGGCCACGCTTGAACAGACCCAGGACGACGCCATTGCATTCTGCGGGTCTCAACCAGAGACTCCTTCTCTTCAGCGCGCGTGGTCAGAGCTGGCAAATGACGGTCGTTTGAGCGGCCTATGGGAACGAACAACCACGGCCGCTAGCAAAGCGAGGCTACATGCAGTCTCCTCGCCCGGTGCAGGTGCATGGCTGCACGCCCTCCCGAGCCCTCAGCTGGGTACCCTCCTAGACGATGAGTCTACACGAATACTTGTCGGGTTGAGGTTAGGGGCTGAGCTAGTCTCTCCACACCACTGCAAATGCGGTGACGAGGTCGACTCCCTAGGCCACCATGGGCTTTCCTGTCCGCAGAGTTCAGGCAGAATTGCACGCCACTCGGCCTTGAACGAAACGTTTAGCAGAGCGCTGCGATCGGCAGGGTACCCATGCATCTTGGAGCCCCCTGGTTTAGTTCGAGACGATGGAAAGAGACCTGATGGCATGACCCTGACTTCCTTTGAGCAGGGCCAAATGCTGGTGTGGGATGCAACCGTAACCGACTCTTTAGCCCCTTCAATGGTCGGCGCGGGCGCAGTTCGCCCTGGACACGCGGTAGCCCTAGCGGAAGCAGCCAAGTGCAGAAAGTATTCAGGCGTCTCTTACCCACACTTGTTCTCACCCCTTGCGTTTGAGACCTTGGGGGGGGGGCTGGGCTGCTCACGAAGAAACTGCTTAATGATGTCGGAAAAAGATTGGTACTCGCTACAGGAGACAGGAGAGCGGGCGAATATTTACTGCAACGTCTTTCATTAGATGTTCAAAGAGGAAATGCCGCCTCGATTAGAGGTACCCTGGCTAGGTGGACCAGCCCTAGCCTGGACCTAATGCTTTGAGTTATGCCCCAACCGGACTGTGCACATGTTCTTACATAACAATTGTATATCTTATACACATAAATAAATGATTATATATATATATATATATATATATATATATATATATATATATATATATATATAATATATATATATATATATATATATATATATATATATATATATATATATATATATATATATATATATATATATACATATATTATATATACATATATATATATATATATATATAGACAAACGTATGCAAACCAGGTAACCTCAGCTGGAAGACGTAAGCGCATCTCTGGCGGTGGCCACGTAGGCGACCGGTGCTTCTCTGAGGCCTCAGGCAGACAGTGTGCAGACGCGTGTAGACCCAAGCGAAGTTGCCTTCATTTGAATGCGTCTATACGCCGACCTTCTAGCTGTAAAAGGCCGTCGTCGACCGGTTCGATAATTTGATCATTTGTGGTTGAATGCAACTGCCTGCTAATTGCGTCGCCTGACGGAACGCAGAGCATAAAATTATTCTACTCTACAAAGTTTATAAGCTATTTTAACTGCTCGAGTGGGTACGGTGGCAGTCTAGATGCATCAGTCGGATTTCGCTAGCAAACAAACGCGTCTAAGCTACAACTTAAGCTACAAACATTTTATTCCGCCGATTTTTAGGGTGGTCAATATGTTAATTTAGCAGGAGCGCGTTGCCCTCTGCCACCTTTTTTCCCAGACGGTAAGATAGATAGAACTGGCAGAAAAGAAGAGAGGTCGGAAAAACGGTGCAGTCAATTTTGCAGACAAAAACGCAGCGGTTGGTACTTAACTTAACGAACGGCAATACACATTATATCAATTGTATTGTCGTTCGTTGTCACTGCGGCGATCTCGATGTAGTAACAGGGTGGTTTTGGCGTTCGGCGTCCGCCTGAAATTGCGGATTCCTTCAAGCTTGGAAACGGTCGAATTTGTCTAGCGGAAAACTGCTTCTATCATGCTAAGACGTCGACGATGCGCTGCACAATGCGTAAACGTGGCGGTGTTGTTATAAACGACACATGCGTGCAGCTGTCATACTAGTTGATTAGATATAATTTCATCTAAATTTAAATTTATTATTATATACCTTTTGGTATAGTTGAAGGGTCTTGAAGGTGCTGCTAAGAAGGTGGTGTTTCTCTTGGCACGCATCGAATCACGCTCGAATACACATCCCGGAGAGATGCGTATTTGTAGGAGGGCACTCCAGTCGCAGCCAATGGCTGGGCGCTCTATAGGCTGCAATACGGCTGGTACGGGCGAACGTGATTTGGCAGCATCGCTGCGTTAACTTGTTGGCTGCGCTAGCCGTGTTTTGTTTATCCGTTTGCTTTGATGTGTAGCTCTACCTGTTCGTCTGCTTGCTTTTGCACGCATGCACTCACTTGCTGGCTATGTTTTCGAGTCGAGTTCTTCTTCTCATGTACATGTATGCATACATGCAGGTAGGTCGTTTCCTTTTGTCTTTTGCTCGCCGTCTGAATTAACGCCACGATCGAGCGTGTTTGTGTGAGAGTGTGTCGTTTCACCCTATGCCAAGCGCGTCTGTACCAGTGTTTGTTTATATATTCGCGGATGGTGCTCGAAGCAAACAGGCGCGCTATGAGGTATGTTTTCGGTGTTCGAAGCAGAACATGTTGATTCGGCGGTAAACGGAAGCGAGTATACGAGTAGATGAGTGAAGCTCTTTAATACGACTTGTCCTCCTCAGCGTTAGCAGTAACGGATGATAGACTCTCTTGCTCTTTCTCTCTCTCTCTCTCTCACACACATACACACTTTCTTTCTCGGCTCATTGCGTTCATTATTCATTGTAATTATAATCACGATCGTGATTGCTGAGAGCGCCTTTGGGAAATATTGCTGCTACGTGGCGAGTGTGCCGTGGAAGCTCAACTCATCCATGCTGTGGATCATACACACCATGGACGAGTTGAACGAGCTCACAGAAGTTCATACACACACACATATATATGTATGTATATATATATATATATATATATATATATATATATATATATATATATATATATATACATACACATACATATATATACATATACTTACACATGCATATATATACATATACTTACACATGCATATATATACATATATATATATACTCGTATATACGTACACATGGTAGTATACCGACATGAATGCATGTAGCCATACACATACCGGCATGTAGGTAGAAATAGGCGTATCCCTGGCGGCGGCAGCACCTGACCTCAACCAGCAGATACAGTACACCGCCGCGTACAGTACACTCGAGCGAAATTGCCTTCATTTAAATGTATGTGTAGCCCGACGATGATGTAGCTACACTGGGCTGGAATAGACCCCGAGAGAGAAAAAGAGAGAGAGAGAACTCGAGTGGTGTTGCTGAACGACTCAGACTGCCTAGAGTGGTGATGGTGGTGGTGGTGGTGGCAGTCTCCTGCTACAACTACTACTACTACTACTACTACTACTCCTTACTCCTACTGCTGCTGATGCTACTGCCACAACTCAAACATCTCGTACTTGAGCGTTATAAAGTACTTTCATACGGCCCCTGCTTCCGCAGAGCGGTCCGCCGGTGCCTGGCGGATGATCGAGGCATTCGTGTGACGACGACGACGACGACGCTGAAAACGACCTCAGAGGAGCGTTCGCGCACGACTTGTGCGGCCGGCGAAGAAACACGGACCAGAAGGTCAAACAGGCGGCGGCTACGATGTACTACCATAGACTTCTGCGGCTGCTGCGGGGACGACCGCGATCGCTGTCACATCCACACGAGGCGGGTTTCATTGAGCGGGAACAGGCCAAAGCTAGGTTTTCGTTTCTATCCAGCAGAGACTCGTGTCATCATCTGCAGCACGTCCACCTGGCACGTCCGGTCCAGGCGGCAGTTGTGGGGCCGACGACGACGACGACAACAACAACAACAACGCTAACAACATTAACAACAACAACGTTAACAACAAAAACTACAACAACGTTAACAACAGCAGTAACAGCAAAGACAACAACGGCAACGACGATGCCTATGGCTCTACGGCCATGGTGACGATGGTCCAGGCCAGGAAAGAAAGTCATACGCGTTACCTTCACGAACGGGTCGACGGGATGGTGTATCGCCGACCTCGCCGTCCTTTTGCCCCCTTACCCAGAAGGAAAAGAAGAAAAAGACGAATAGGGAAAACGAAGAAAAAAGAAGAGAGACTACTACTACTACTACTCGCTGGCCCACAAACCCACTCGCTCATTCGCTCGCTCGAACAGTTCCTGTTCCTCTTCATAGAGAAGAAATATTTTATGCGCGTCACCGCACCGGTACCGGCTAGATGAAAAAGGCACACGAAGTCTGTCGTGGTTGGTATGGTGGTGGTTGGTGTTCGGCGTTCGCTGGCTTGCTGAGCGTCGAGCTGGCAGCCACAGAGTCGTTTCTCGGGCTCTCCTATCCGGACCGTCACTATCAAGTCGTGTAGTGTCGTGTAGTGTAGACACTAGCTGCTACACCTACTAATATGAGGACAACAATTTCTTCTTCTGGTATGATTAAGCATTACATTGCCGTCTACACTGCTGTGTTGCTACTGAAACGGCTATTTGTGGCGAGAGATGAGTATCTACAACAGAAGGGAGAACGGGCAGAATCACAGTGCTTGTGGCGTGTGCACCCGAGTCTGCCGGAGATGACGGAAATGAAAGTGCGTCCTAAAGTATGTGCTCAGCTTGCCCTATATATATATATATATATATACATATATATAAAGGTTGGTTGCAGCCGAAAAGCCGAATCGTCATTCCGCGTATAACCATAAGTAGACCTATTTGTCAGAAGAAAACTGAGTGGGCATATAAGCGCGTATTTTTTTCACATGCCGCGGTACACTTTCCAAAGTGATTGCTTTGTTCAATGCCGCCGGACAAATTCAAAATCGCTGCAGAACCCCTGCTTAAAGTCTCTTCTCTTTAGTTTGCATACGAAGATGTCCGCGCGTCCTCTTAGGCGTGTCGTAGAAGCAGCTCTGCATTCGTTAACAAAAAATATGCGTGTTAATTGGATGCATTACTTTGCATTATGTCTTTTTAGAGACCGTGGCGCGCGCTCTCTTTCTTTTTCTTTCTCTGCTCGTGTCCTTTTTCTCTTTTGCTCTTCTTCGTTTTATCCGAGGGGCTAAATCTCGTTAGCGGAGTCCGTCGCAACGCACGTACGACCTGCTGCCTGTCGGCCAGGAGAGCCTCGTTATGACAGAAATCTAGAAAAAGGGACGCGTGTCACTGCGCTACTATTATAAGCAGGGTCTAACCATTTCTGGCAATAAATCGCTTACATGCATATAGGCACACGTTTACGCATAGTTTATACATATATGTATATATATATATATATATATATATATATATATATATATATATATATATATATACATATTTATATATGTATATATATATATATATATATGTATATACATATTATATATGTATATATATGTCGATAGCTACAAGTGCTGTTCTGAAAATAACTATAGCTTTTCGAGGACTACTACTAATAGAGATTTGCTATTACTGCCACAACAACTATATTTAAGTCTCCACCACCACCACCAATAGTGGCGCGTTCGCCAATTTATGATTATATGAAAAGTTATGCGCGCAATGCTTAAATACCGAGGAATTGCTCGGTGGTAGTAGTCCGGCAACTGCGTATCCAATCGAAACACTACTTTGCTAAGTTAACTACCACTGCGCAATGTAATTTCCACGGCCACTGACGAAAAAGTTTCTCCGCCGAAGGAGGCTGTTTTTCACTCGTCGCTCACATGCCGAGACGCATCTCATACAGATATACACACAAATCCGTACACCTCCACACGGTCCTAGATTGCTTCCTGACACAGAGACGCAACCACACCCGACAAACGTACCCCCGACCAGACCTCCAACGGACCCCCGACCAGACCTCCAACGGACCCTCGACGAGGACCTCCAACAGACCCCCGACCAGACCTTCAACGCACCCCCGACCAGATCCCCGCCAACGTCCTCGATATCATCTTTACGCACTTCACGCACACCCTCGCAGCCTCACTTATTCAGCTCTCGAGCCAGCCAGCCAGCCAGCCGGCCACGCACACCTATCCGCCTACGTTATTCACCACAAATCCCCGCCGTTCGTAAGCGGCAGTGAGCGTTGTTTGTGATAGTCGGACGAAGAATCCATCTTTCGATCATCGCTTGCCACTCAAGCATGTGCGTGGCTGTTTGACGCGTGAGGCGGCGAGTTGATTCTTGCATGGTGAGACGACGGCGACGACGACGTGAGATGGACGAGCGGGACGGATTCGCTGCTGCGTTTAGTGCGGCGGCATTGTTGTCATCATTGGCGTCGCTTTCTTTCTGGGCCTGCCCGCTTGTTTGCCATCGGGCCTGCTGCTGCTGCTGTTGCCATCTTGTCCTGGCGACGGTCTTCTGTCTGTCTGTCTATATGCCGGCTGATACTGATATTGCTAATACCAGTAGCTGCTTGTGTCGCTTGGCGCTAGAAATTGCTTGATACTCACTCAAAGATGTATGTGTGGGGCGTGGGGCTAGGGGGAAGGTGGGGTGGTGGAGCGGCAGGAGGAAAAGGGCTGCAGCTCTATCAGCGGAAAAAAGCTTTGGCGCGCCGACCGGCCGAGGTGATTCTTGTTCGTCGATGCGCGGCGTCAGATGATGGGTGCTTGGCTGGCTAGCTGGGAGCCTGCCTGCCTGCGTAATGGCTGTATCGCCGCCAGAGGCCTACTTTCCCGTGGACGCCGTCGCTGAACACACGGTACGCACGGACACCGATGTATGATTGTACGTGCATCAGCTCCTTCTGCTGCTGCTGCTGCATAGCTTCTGATCAGACCATTTCTTTATCTTCCTCTTCCTCACTATGTGTCTCTCTTACTCACTCGTTCGCTCTGCTCACCTGTCCCTAATTCTTCCTCTCTTTATTTCTCTGCCTGCCTTGTGTTTCTTTGCGCCGTGTCCCTTCTCTATTCGTCTATTTGTTTCTGGTTGAGTTAAAGCGGGAGACGCTTCCACTTCTACGAGCTACTTACACACCGTAGAAAAGCGAGTTTACATATACCGATTAGGACGGCACCATGGATTATTCTACACACACATATATATATATATATATATGTGTGGTTATGTGCACGTATGATCTATATGTAACAGGCGAGCTTTATACTCCATGTGTATGCGTTACGTCAACCATTGTAGAATACGCCCTTTTATGCAACAGGAACGTTATATATATATATATATATATATATATATATATATATCTATATATATGGATACACTGTTTCTAATAACGGATGGTGTGCGCTTGGCTCACACGTTTCGCGGAGAAAAAAGCTGTCTTCGTGTATGTTGGACTATCCGGCCGCGATAGAGAAATCCTTCTCAGGAGCGTCGACGCGTGAAGCCCGACGGGCACCGACGGTATCAGCATCAGCTGGCGCTGCAGCACGGCGCGCCGCTGTACGTCCGTATATGTATGTGTACGTATGCGAAGTTATGACGGTGGCGACGACCGAAGACGAGATGCCCGCCCTTGTCGAACGGCTTCAGTGCCGTCTCGGCCTGGTGGGGCGCAGGTTGAGCGGCCGCGTTCGCCGCCTGCACCACTGTTTTTGTGCACGTTCGCACGAACATTGCTTCGCTGAGTCGCTCGCTGTGAACTGAATGACGTCAACTCAGCTCACGCGGTCTCGGAAGCGCCTCGTAGCGCTCGGCTTCGACGCTTCGAGGCCGATTGAGGGGCTTACCTGTGGATACAGAGTCTGCCCTGCTTCAGTATGCCTATATTTGGCGGCTCAGTGCGGCTGAGGCAATCAATCGTCACGGATGATTCTCCAACGCACCGCTGAGAACAACGATAACAATGAAAGACGACGAGGACAAGCAATCGCCGTCACGACCATGCTAACGTAACAATGATAGCCGTCTTGGTCACGAAACAGCACGAGTCACAACTGACAATTGGTTGTACTACTACTAGCTACTAATAATAAAATACACTGCGATAAAGGTTACATAACACCGCTCAAACATTACCAGTGATAACCGCTGTTTACACTGACGTTGGGTTTTTTTAGTAATGTGTCAACATTACAAAAAATCACTTCTAATTCCAACAATAAACAGCAATACACCACAGCACCATAATACAACAATAAAAACTGCAAAAACAATAAACGCTATACAGCTGCTGCTGTCAGCACCAACAGCTTTAACGCTTTGGCAGCTAATAAACAGGTACAACAAGAGAGAGAGAGAGAGAGGGGGGGCGGGGCACAGGATAATTTCGTCTGTTAATAATGCTCAGGAAGTCTCGTTTGTGGACGGCGCCGCACGCAAGCGCTCGGCTGAACTGAACTGGGTGGTTTGCAGTGGTGAGACGTCTAACGAACGCTTCTGCACTTGCTAAGCTCATGACTCTTAGTGGTGTTTTGCGTCGAAGTAGCTCCGCTGTTGCCGATCTTCGTTTTCCTTTTGCACGTGACCGGCATTCAGGTCGGGCCACACGAAAGCAACAAAACAACGAGTGCTGTTGTTGTTGTTGTTGTTGTTGTTGTTGTTTTCTGAGTTGTTGTCATTATTGTTGTTGTTGTTGTGGTAGTTTTATTTAAGCCACAATCCGATTGCACGTATGATACCGTTACATTTCGAATATAGCCTACGACAAAAAACAACAGCCCATAATGTGAAAAATGAGGGAGTCAACAACCGGTAGCCGTAGAAGTAGCCGCAGCCGGTAGAATAGTAGACGACAACGACTGTTACATATCAAAATATAATAGAGTCTAAAAAGCTAGATGTTTTATTTAGTTCTAGTGTTTATAATTGTTTTCTTGATTTTCAAAGTGCTTCTAAAAAGCCCAGTAAAGGTTCGCAGTTATCGAGTTCTACGAGCTGCACGGCGTTTATATATATATATATATATATATATATATATATATATATATATATATACATGTACACACACGCGTGTGGAATGAAAGAAGGGTGTCATTGTTTCGTGCATAGCCTGGAGCATTCAATATGGAACTAAGCAACCTTAGGCCTTCGGTATTCTACCGATTTACCTCTAGCTGTCTATAGGTCTACAACAGTTAGTAACTGAACAAAGGCTAAGTTTGGGTTGCAGGTCGGTGGAGGAGTGTGGCAGATGGCAGGCCACCATTCGAACGCAATGCAATCCCAAATCTTCGCGTACTCTATTTCTATCAGTTTGTTGTGGACGACTCCCAGTAGCTATAGAAGGTATGGAGTAGTACTGGATGGTGACTCAACTGTGCTTCTGCTAATCGTTTCTGTAAACTGGCTCGACCGCGATTGAGTATCGAGATTGGTGGTCATGGTGGTAATGTTAGTTAGTTAGTCAATTAGCGATGATCGGCTTGATATGATCTGTAGTGTCCCACACACGCTACAGTCAGACTAGTATTGGTCCAGCAGGCACGGCACAGGTTTCTTAGCTAGGCTGGTAGCGAGCTTGTTGGACGCACGAACGGCCGAATAGTCACACAAACGGACAGACAGGAATGCCTCGTCGTCCGCCCAGACTGAAGCTTTGAGGAGACGGCTCTGCGTGTTCAGTCCCCCGGGCTCGAAAAGTCAACGGTAAAGACTAAGGAGTGGGGTGAAATGAGATAAGATGGGCGAAACGGACGATAGGTAGAGACCGTAGCAGTGCCAGTAACAGCTAGTGTCGGGGCTGGAAAATGGGGCGCAAAGGATGTTTGCGGAGGAGCCGCAGCAGCAAGGGCAGTTTAATCATCGTAGCCAGCGCCTGCGGCAGTAGTCCGCGTCGCAGCATCACCAGTTGTGCCAGAAGAGACAGTTTGGAAATTTGGCGACTCGTTGAGTGACTACTGAGGATGCTTGTGAGCGGATGGTAGGTATGGGGTTGGGGTTCGTTCGATCGATCAATCGATCGTACGGAAGGAAGGAAGGACGGAGGGACAGACGGAGACACGGACAAAAGTACGCATAGAGGATGAGGGGTCCGACGTCAGGGACGACGAGGGGTGTCATGGACGAGTTAACCAGCCAGCCGCTGGAGGAGCTCTGCTGGCCCAGACCGACTCCGTGTCCGCGAATACATTAGCTAGGCGCGCTACCGCCTATAGACACGCAGGCGCAGGGCGGGCATCAGCCAGCGTTAGCTGCGTGGGCAGAGCACTAACGGTGCCGGCGGGGGCGACATCGGTGACTACTTACTCTATTCCTACTCGTGCTACGGACGACATCTCCTACTGCGACCACTACTACACCACTGCCACTCATCATCATCTGAATCAGCTTCGCAAGCAAGAACGGCAGCATTCATCCAGCATGATTCATCACATGATTATCACCATCCGCAGCAGCAGCAGCTTCGAGACAGCAATCGTTATCACCGTTATGCCGTCGGCGTCGGGGTAGTTCATCGCCGTCGTCCTCCTTTCACTTTTCCTTTTCCTTCACCTGCTGCTTTCTCTTCTTCTTCTTGTTTCTTCTCTTTTCCCTCTTCGTGCCCTTTTTCCTCGTCGTCGTCGTCGTCTTCTCCTTTTGTTCTCGAAACTTTGCCGCCGGGCAAAACTGCATCCCGATACTCGCCTCGGTGAGTGTTCCCGTGTCTACCTATCTCGAATACGTCCCTATCGTCTCCCCTCTCTCCCTCCCACCCTCCCACTCCCCACTGACTGTGTAATCCGCCGTTCGTCGGTTGATTTGTCCGTTTGCCTGTCCGCCTGCCCCTCTGTCTGTTGTTCATTGCTTCGTTTGTTCGTTGGTTGGTTCATTGGTTTCTCTAACCGACTACATGGTTAGCACTCGACTCTGTTGAACCTACCTCGCGACGAGGTGAAGTCGAAAACTCCATCCTACACCTAACGCGCTGAGACAGGCACGGTGGCTTCAGTTGCTGTATGCACGTGCACACACAAACAAACAAATAAATACGGCGCTATATATATATATATATATATATATATATATATATGTCTCTTGCTCTGGTTGTCTGCGGTCCTTCCTCTGCACCGGACCAGAGTGGTGACCGCGGCTGCGGCAGCAGCAGGGGTTACAGCACGCGACGGCAGCAGGAGGGAGGGCAGCTGCGACGCAACAAGACCAACAAGACCGGTCAGATTGGTGGGAGGGCCGGCGGAGGGGGAGAAGCTCCTCTTCCGAGCTCCCGGAACGAGCGAACGCCTCGTTCCCGGAGCCAGGTTTTGTCGCAGTTTTCAGCGCAGACGGCCCGGGCCCTATCGAACGGATCCTTTCGTCCGGCCAAACCAAGCTCTAGCTTGCCGACGACGGTATTTCATCAGCCTACAACTGGCGTTGCTGCTGCTGATGCTGATGCTGCTGCTTCTCCCGCTTTTGCTCCTCGCTCCCGATAGCCGCTAACGCTATGCCGCGAGCGAGTGATAAGTTTGCCTACCGAGCAGACAGACGACGGACGGACGGACGGGCCAGCTCCAGCATCGCATCAAATGTACATTATTGATGCCGTACTGCAAGGGTTCTGTGCACGCCGAGCTGCTATGACGATGAGGACTACTACTACTACTACTACAACTACTACTGCTGCTACTGCTTCTACTATTACGATTACTGCTACCACTGGACGACGCTACCGCGCTAGGATAGCGAGAACTCCCGCGCTCTCTACCTAGCCAGCCAGCCAGCCAGCTCGCCACCGGTGCACCATTGCACAGCTCAATCTACCAGGCAGGCGTTCGGCAACGCTGCCCGAACAAACCTATATGAAGATACATCATCTTCGAGGCATACAGCGGCGGTGGCGGCGGCGGCGGCGGCGACTGGTCGATTTGGATTCCCAAACGTGGACGCGCGCGCGCACACACACAGAGAGTAAGCTATGCTGCTGCTATTTGCTGTGGTTGATAATGCGGTGCAAGAGCGGACTTCCACACGCTCCGGTCGGACGAACGGCAGCGTTCGCAACGGCTGCGTCGCTGCTCACCTAATACCGCTGATACCACACAATAGTTAGAACGTCACTGTCAAACGTGAGCACTGTGAGAGCACACTGTATTGTGCGCTCTTATCGTATCATCTCGATCCAATCGAGTTCCATTTGTATTGGCATTTCGGCACTGAACAGAATGACGATTCGACGACCGGTGTCCAAACCGAACCAACCGTACGCCAGAATCGAGTGCTGTTTAACATGGTTCGTTTATATTGATAATGTGCGGTTTGCTTGGTACGTGAGGACCGCCGTGGTCTCAACGCAGCAAGGAATACAGCCAATAAATAGCAAGTGCCGACCGAAGAGATCCAGCGGGCTCTGTCAAATACGGATGCTGTGTTCTGTAACGTTCTAGCTCAACCAGGACCACCACCACAAAAAGTAAAAACGGAAACGGTACAGAACAAAGAGCAACAACGCACAACATTATTGCTTTATTGGTGGTGAAAGACTTACGCCCTTAGCTACTGCTTTAAACCTCTCTTTCTCTCTCTCTTTCTAGCAATGATTAAATCCAACCGCTAGTAGTATTTGCCAGCTTCATTTGCGTATAATCGTGCTTCAGCCGATACCTTGTAAACGTGACCTGTATATCGTAATGCTTTGTTATCTATGTGTGCATATATGTGTGATGCATGTATACACGCATATATACATACATCATGTTTATATGCATAGATATTCAGGTACTACAGCGTACTTGCCATACATATATATATATATATATATATGCAAGGTCTTGCCATATATATATATATCGTATATATATATATATGCACGACCACGGTGGGATGCGTCTTTGTTCGCTGAAATCGAATCGGGGGGACACTGGCAATCAGTCGCTATCGACGAGAAGTCAAGTGAGTGACCGACCGCATTCGCAAGAGTTGAGGTGCAGAGGGAGACGAGGTCTGCTGTATGTAGGATCGGCGGCTGGATGGACAGGCACCGACGTAGCGAGCGGCGGCGGCGGCAGCCTGACATCTTCATACATGGCGCCTGGGTGATTCCCGCTGGCATCGCGTAGTCGTTGTAGTAGGACTATTTGTCTTGACTGGCTCGTTTTTTTCTTCTCAGCGGCGGTACAACGGGACTGCTGAAGGGCTGATAGCCTTCGGTCTTGGCTGCTTATCGTACGTAGGCTGGCCAAATCGAGGTCTATTGTGGTGGCGGTGGCTGCTGCTGCTGCTGCGGCTGCCCCGCCGCCGCCTTCGCCTTGGATACTACTGATGATGTATTCGGTCGCCATCCGTATGGTTAGCATAGCCATGGCTTTGCTTCCGTCCGTTCTGACTTTGGCCCACACTCAGCTGGCTCTCAGATAGAGCTCAGCTGTGCTGGTGGATGACGGCCTGCCGCGCTAACGGCGGCGGAAAACAGGGGGAGGAAAACACGAGGAGGGAGAGCACAAAAATTGCCTAAATCCTGCTGTATTCTCTGCTTGCGGGCGGGCTGCTATCGCGGACGGGCTGGCGCACAGACCAATGAAGAAGCCCGCTGGACACGTCCTGTGCCGCTGTCTCGTACCGACGGCGGCCGACCTCCGGATCGGTTATTATGACGTCGAGAGCCATGGTCACTGATCGTTCCTCAACAGCGTTCTTCTCTTCTCTTCTCTCTCTTCTTATCCGCTACGTTGTCTGCCCATATGCGTGCGCAGACATTGAGGCCAAACACGGTGAACCTGTATGGTGAACATTGGGTCATTCCCTTAGTGATGATGATGATGATGACTGACGACGACGATGATATGATAATGATTATGATAATGATTCGGTAAGCCCAAGTGGGAAGCGTTCACTTCAGACGACTGCATCTCGTGCACGGTTTCAGCTCGACGCACGCCAACGAAACTCTGTAATGACATTAATGGCGTCACTGGCGTTGTTGCGTCACTCCATAGTACTTTACTACGACAATTACTACTACAACTACTACTAATACTTGCTACTACTATACCTACTACTACTACTACTACTAATACTAGTCTACTAGATTAGTAGTACGCCGAGTACTACTATTACTTCGATACTTTCGCTAAGTGTCGAATCTGCGGTGATTTCGTTCAACGAACGACACGAAGCTCCGAAGCGAGGGCCCACGGTTTGACCCCAACCGAGCCCAGCCGGGCCGAGCGAGCTACGACCGTGTAGTCAGTCGTTCGGTGGTCTGTTGCGTAACACTGCCACTCCGAACATCCACATACACGCTGTCATGGGCGCGTCGCGGTATCGCACCATCATGGGGCACGTCGTGGTACGTTCGTCTATTTGGTGTGTCGTCGTTGAGAGATTGTTGTTGAAACTGCTGACAGATCTACTTACTGGTCGGCTAGATGGCTTCATGATGTTTGCGACGTTGCGTGTGATCGTTGCTGTGCTGGTTGCAACACCGGCGTGGCGGAGACGACACGACCTCAACCCACATATCCCAGCAGCAGGAAGGCAGGAAGGCATCATCGAAGCGAGCTAGTTGGCTTCCGGCAGAATTCAACCAATGCCAGGCAAATGATCGCACACCATTACGACTCATCGAGAGGTGTTTACTTTCGGACAGAGCCGAAAAGCGACGACAGACGACGAAAACAGACCTGCATGTTAGTTGTTGGACATGAACTCGTTTGTCATCGACTGTTTCGACTGCGAGGCGCGACAAGTCGTCGTTCAACACTTGCGCTAAATCACGAAACGACGCAATTCTGAATTTAGCGACCGTGGTAAGAGCACACAATTCACTGCTACAACAAGTGATACAACATGTATTACGTAGTATAGTTAGTAGCAGCAGTTGTCGTACTTGCTGAGATGGACATCCGGTTCATTGAACGAATTTACTAATCGTGTCTTCATCGTGCAAAAGTTGAGTCTGCATGTCGTCGACGTGCAGACATTATGATGTCATGTTGTTGTCATTGTTGTAGTTGTTGTTGCCATTGTTGTTGCATTGTTGTTTGTTGTTGCTGTTGTTGCTGTTGTTGTTGTTATTGATGTGGTGATTGTTGTGGTGTTACTTGCTGGTCGTTTCGCTTCGTAGTCGATGATGATGCTGCTGCTGCTGAAACTGCAACTGAAACTGCGGCTGGGTTAAATTGGGACGGGTTGTTGCTGTAAAATGACGACCGTATTCGAGGAGATCCGCCGTCGAGGCAGGTAGTTACGTTGGCTATAGCGTTTGCAGCAGCAGCAGCAGGCCATTTGGTCGATTCGACCACAGAGCGCCGTGTCGGCGGTATCTGTGTTCTTCTGTGTTCTTCTGTGCGTGTGTGGTCGTTGGTTCGCGCGCAAAGTCTCCCACACGGGCAGTGCGCGCGAATGGGTGGAGAGATTAGATACGACAGTGGCTTTACTTCGAGCCGAGCTCCAATACAATCAGCACAGGCCAGCTGTCGAGGATTACGCTCTTTAGATTCGCCTGATTAAGGTTGTGGTGGCCTACCCATGCCCTCGCCCCCCAGCCGCCGTAGCTACGTCCACGACCGATTTCATTGGTTCGATGTCATCTACGGTGGTGTCCGCGTCGTCCGGTCGAGAGAAACCTTCCTCAGATCGAAGGTCCCCCCCCCCCCCAAACGTACGTGCTGACATCGCTACGCTGGTTGCTGTTTACGGTAGGAGCTGTATAACGCGCCGGGGACAATAGGTCAACAAAATCCACCTGGATCCCTGCGGCAAATGCTCCATATCACCTGGCTTTGCGCAGGTTGGTTCTGCCTTTGGCTTGATTCTATGCTAGTCTACAAGCTAGACTGAAATGTTTCGGAAGTGAAAGTCTATCTGACATCACACGAGATGAAATATATGAAACGTATAACTATATAAATGTAATTTGGTTAGTTAATGATTGCACGTAATTGTTCCTAGATATATAAATATTTGTAGCGCCCTAATAACCAAATTTCGTAAGAGGCAAAATTACACCTGTGGCATCATGATGGATACTCTATTGACGTGTCACCGCGTTTTTGTTATTAGACTTATATGGACTCCCAGCAGAGGATTTGGACCAAACGTTGTTCATCTAGATTTGACATGAACAACTCTAGCGAGACCGGGGTTTGAACCTGCAATAACTGGTCTGTTGTTTGTGGTTACAATGGAAAGCTCCGCGTTTCAAACAATGCGTTAGACTAGAATAAAAACAACGCCTTATTTACGGAATAAAGCATGGAAAAAATGGGGATGCTCGGAAGTAAATCCTGCGAAACCGCCTTGTTGTGCGATTATCTGGCGAGGCGTCGGGCAAACATATTTTCGAATATTTCAAGTTTTGCAATACATTTTGGTGGAAGCATTATTTGGCTTCTACAAATGTTTCCTGTCACATCGAAAAAGCGGTCAATCATATCAGTACTCACAGGCTGCGATAGTAGCTGTACGTCGTTGTTCTTAAATAAAGTTGACAGCAACAGGAGGTTTACAGCATTCGACTTGATATCACATCTTCTACAGTCTTTTTAGGACTTCTTCTCTGAACGCCGTCAATCGTACCTATTTGTTTGCACAAATATGGGCTCGAGCACGGCATAAGCAATATAAAAGTCTTGTATAACACAAGAATTGGTTTACACAGACGAATATACATATGTGAGTCCTTGATGATGAAGCAACGGAGTAGCAGGTTCACAAGTACAGATGTTGATTTAATTAGAAATGTACAATCATATTATTAGAAAATGTAAGATGCGTTGATATTAATACCCCAAGGACTCGTGCAACATTTGCAATAGGCTAATGTTGTCCCGTTGGGCTGATAGTTCAAATCCAAAAAGCCATGTTTCAAAAGCGAAACATTTCGGAACTCCATTCCAATGTCACTGCCCTAGCGACAGATGCCGTGGCTAGCGGAGTGTAGTGAAGTATGCGCCAAAAGAAGTCTAAGGGAGTGTATATTTTTCTCTCACTAAGAGCTTCCCCGCATTTCACTCGTTAGCCGCCAAAGTCACATGTCTTTATGTATATATATATATATATATATATATATATATATATATATATATATATAAATCATTCACTTTGACACGTAGTCCATTCTTCAGGCATCCAGGCTTCAAGACAACTCAACGTAGAACTTTATATATGTGTGTGGATACATACATCGCAAATGCGAATACCAACTACTTTAAATAGATTGATGAGAAATGATTGTGACGCGGAGCTCAGGGTTGAACATAAGCATCTAGACGGCACGAAAAAAATGCTGAATCTCATTCAAGCGTAACCATGACACAAAAAATAAACGTTGTGCCAAATGTTGTAACAACCAAAAAGCTGTGAATGATATGTTCCCGCGCAGTGTTACAAACCCACTTTTGAAACAGACACACTATTTCGTAAAAACAGGCGAATAATAGTGATATATATATATATATATATATATATATATATATATATATATGTATATATATATATATATATGTGTGCTGTAGTTAACGAGCATAAAATGGGACAAGATGTGTAATACGTGCGCATAACAAAGTAACGCCAGCGTTGACCTGAACGCTGGCCTAGACCAGTGTATAAGGCTGCGAGCGTTGGTGGAACGAATTATTGATTGATTGTTTGATTGATCGATTGGCTAAGCATCACAGATGCTGGGCGCGCGCACGTTTTTGTTTTCTCTCTTCTTCTGTATATCGATGTTTGTGCGTTTTGCGTGTTTTAGATTTTAGATGTCCGCATGTGTCCGTTATGAACTGTCAACAACTGGCAACTATGAACAATGAGGCAATAGCCGAACGAGCGCCAGATGGCCAACGACAAACGAACACTGAGCCACGGCAGTTCGGCTCACGGCAGTCTTTGTAGTTAATGCCTTGTCTACGCGGCAATAGTCTCTTTGAGCGCGTGGCTGTTGTTGTTGTTGTTGTTGCTGCTATTGCTGTTGTTGTTGTGGTTTTCGTTGTTGTTGTTGCTAATGCTGTTGTTCTTTGCTTGTTTGTGTGTTCGCGATGCGTTGTGTCTGTATGTGTGTATGTTTAAATGCTTGCATCGTATGCGTTTTGCTATGCTGTGTAGACCTACTGTGATTGTGTGAGCCTCCACGTGTGTTTTGACGAGCGTGGAGTGAGCATCGAAGTGGTGGACAACAACAACAACAATAGCAGCAGCAATGTTGTTGGTTTGCGCTATGTAGCGTGTGCTTTTGGTTACTATCTGCCTGCCAGCCAATAAGTAAGTTAGTCAGTAAGTCGGTCGGTTAGTCAATCAGCCAGCCAGCCTCAATCCCGTCCACTATCCGGATAGCGATACTGACCGAGTCAGCAAGCCAACGATTGGAGCGACGGGCCACGATGGTGCGGCTTTGATTCGTCAACAATGAAGAAGATGAAGAAGAATACGACGACGACGACGACGACGTCGCCAGTCACAGCCAACCTGCCGTGGCCTATCCACCGCTTGACCTACCTATTCGCCTAGTAGCTACCTACGTACGTACCTACCTACCTACCTGCCGCTGCCTGCGTATGTCGAGCCCGGTGGCAGCGTGGTGGAGTGCATGCGTTTGCGCCTCGCAACCGGAGGAGACACATAGCAGGTGCGCGGGCTCGAGCAGCCCCACCACCGTTGCACCGATTTGTATTATGGGGCATGTCCGTCTATGACAAGCAATCTGTGAAAAACAGTAACCGGGACTTCGTTAAATCTTGGCTGAGGGTCAGCACCCGAAAACTTTACCTGTCTGCTTAACTGAATCGCTGGCCGGCCAGCCGGCGCCTACCACCGCCACCATCATCGCTGCTGGGTCTGCTGCTGCTGCTATGGACAGACAGTTCTGCTCCAGCGGATCTGTCGACACTTGGCATGAACCGACAATCAATGACTACTATAATACTACTACTGCTACCGCTTTAGCTACTGCTATTCTTATTGTAATGTATATATTATATATATATATATATATTATATATATATTATATATAGAGATTATTATATATATATATATATATATATATATATATATATATATATTTATATTATATAAAATATATCTTATATTATTTCTATATTTACTCTAATCTCTATATATCTCTTTCGAACTTTTCTTACTTTATATCGTTATCTGCTTTTTGAAGATGACTTATTCCGTGACATTCGCGGCGTTTAAGGGTAACTTTTCAGTTTTGTATAAAGGTGTGTATAGTACCTAGTAATATAAAAATAGATTGAAATCGAATAGAATACCATTATTCGCGTTAAAGGCAGGGGTGAATACTAACTCCCACGAAATCAACATAGATGGGAATCAACACCAATAGACCACCTCTAAGACTGCCCGGTCAATTATGGAAATATCAATAAGCCTTGTTGAACTGATGAAGTTTAAGCAAGACTCTGACATTTCCGCATGGCAAGACATTTATATGTCGGACTTTTTTGAGTGGGCCACTTATAGCAAGCAAACCATTTTTAGAAAGGATGTTATTCTTTTAGCAAGGCTGGATATTTATTGTGATGACATTCCCATGCCAAAGAACAGTATCACGTTTTTTTATTTCGAACGCTTGGTACACTTAATGTACGTGTTTAAGGTTTAACGGGTATGGAGCAATGTGAAAAACAGTTCCATGGACGCTAAGGCTTGAGGTTTAACAATATTACATTAAAGAAATTGTCTACCTTACAAAAATTAAACATGCCTTCATAACCTGAATTAGATGACATTCAGATTTAAGGTCGGCCGAAATTAAATATAGGCCCCAGATTTCTAACCCTGGTCATCAAAGGCCTTTACAAAAGAAATCATTTTATATAGGTAATCTGTATTGTGGTAAAATATACGAGGGTCTTACTTTTTGATATTTTTAAAATATCAGAGGGTCGCCGTCTACGGCTTGTAGCATCGCGTGGAGAAGCTCCAATGGGGGCAACCCTGAGCTCGTTTAAGGCATGAGATTGGATTACAAATGCTTAAGCACAGTCGAAACCACTTTGGCCGGGGCACACGCAATGAAAATCTCTTCGAGAGTTAAGATACATTGACTAATCCTGTGTGGGCTGTACAATTGCATTCACGTGAGCCGATAAGGAACAGAGTCCTGTTGCGCGGGTAATCCTGTTAGTAGCTTATGTATGTATGCTTTTCTGTTTTAATTAATTGTTACGTAAATTAGAAAAGCATACATACATAAGCTATCATCAGGATTTTTTTTATAGTGCAGCAAGTAACCACCGAATACATTGTGCCGTCAGAGAAGAATATGTAGGTGGCGACCATCTCCTCGCTTTTTTTCCATGATTATTTGAGTAATAAGACTTACTCTACCAGAGTCATTTCGGTTTTCAATATAGGCTAAGCGATGGCTGAGCTATGCGCTGCTGCTGAGTGAGGACTGTGCTGGGGGTCCGTTTGGGCCTCGGTTAGGTGGTTGTGGCCGTCAAGAGGCGTAGTGAATGGTTGTGGTGGCCTATTCAACGAGTGAATGAACAAAGGTCTCAGTTGAAGTTGCGAAGATGTGTTCCACTGCGATACTGTGCACTATCCACGCACTACCACGATACCTGCTGCTGTTCGTAGCAGCTGATCGAAGTAGTGAGTAGGGGGGGGGGGGGAATAGAAAAAAACCAAGGATTGCATCCATGTCTACAGCTTCGTTCATTGACTACTACCACGTTGAAGCAGCGGCAGCAGGAGCAGAAGTAGACGAAGAAGAAGAAGAATAAGCACCAGCAGGAGCAGCAGAAGAAGAAGAGTAAGAAAGCGAAAAATGAGAATGAAGACCGAGGAAGAGGTCAGGCAGACGGAACCGACAATTCGTCGTGTCGTCGTCGTCGCTGCCGACGCCACCGTCGCCCTAACGATAATCGATCAGGCTGCCCGACGAACGCAAGCCCACTTTGGGGCACATCGACGACGAGGCGAGCGCCAACGTCGATGTCAGTGAGTCAAGGTGGAGGATGGAGCAGGAAAACGCGGAAAAAAGGTCGAGAACGAAAGGGGTGCGGGTGAGTGAGAGAGGGGGAGGGTGGAAAGTAAGGATAGAAAGAGAGAGAGAGAGGAATAGCTGGACGTGTCGAGAAACACGCGAATAGGCCGACGGGGCACAAATAGGGCCCCCTTATTGTCGCCATGGCAAGATAGCGGATTGATAGCAGCGGCTTCAACAGCAGCAGCGGGGGCGGCGGCGACGGCAATGACACTCGTAGTTGTTGTAGCCTAGTAGTCGGAAAACATGCATAGGGCAAGCAGCAGGCAGACGCGTAGGTGGCTGTCTGGCTGGGTAGTGGCTGGGTGGATGTATGGGTAGAACGGCCCCGCCCGCATTGGCCTCGATTGTCTCGTTCCAATTGAACGGGGCACATATGCCATAGACGTCGAATTGTTGAAGGAGTACGCCGCCGTCCTGACACTGCGCACTCGCCCGTCGTCCCTGCGCCACCTCTCATGTCAGTGGAAAAGAAACCGCGTGTTCGGGACTGTTGGGCGCGTAGGTGGCACAAAAAGCAAGAAGGGTATACGAGATAGGCGGGGGCAGCTGAAGGGGAAACTTCGAGGAAAGGAAGGAAAAAAGAAGTATTGGAAGCGGGGGGGACGGGCGAGGGGGGAGGTTAACAAATAAATGCGTGAAGCCAAGTGCTACGCAACGAACATCGCTTAAACTAGAAGATAGGTAGGTTGTTCGATGTTGCCCTCTTGTAAGCAGGCCCACAAAAAGGCAACATCGAACATGCAGAGATGGCCTAGACACCTCTAAGACGATCGGCTGGGCAACACTCTGCGAGACACGACGACGGGGAACAAGATGTCGAGGATAAGCATAAATATTGTGCCGTCCCCATTGTTGTTGTTGTTGTTGCTGCTGTTGCTGTCGTGTTTCGACGCCATGTTGTGCCGCATATTGAGGAAGAACGTCGTTTCAGGCCATCCAAGGGCCGAACACTGGAGTTAGGCGGCTGCTGCTGCCACTGCTGTTGCTGGCTGTGCCGTTGTTACCGGTAAGTGGCGTGGTGCTGCTGCTGCTGCCTCCTCCTCGGTGACACCACTCCTTCGAGTCGGAGAACTCGGTCATAGATACGACTCCTAGAGCTGCTGCTGCTACGGCTACGACGAGGACGACGATTTGGCCCTAGCCTACCTCCGCTACTCCGGCACACCCCCAACGCTTCCGACGACTCCGCTTCTACCAACCGTCCCTTCGGTTTGAAATATTTCGAGTCGTATTCCAAGCGCGCGTTGCCTTTCTATCTCGATGCGAAGGCAAAGCGCAAGGCAGGAAGCGAGTCAACAGGCGAACTCTCCCTATCCTGCCAATAGTGAGCGTAGTAACAGCATCACTATCACCACCACCACCATCATCATCATCATCAGTACCAATGATCCGTTTGATTTTGCTGCTGACGGAACGCCAAATGAGTAGTTTGTTTTACCGTAGGAAAAAATAAACTTCATTTTTATTTGATATATATATATATATACCGAGCAAAATGGCTTAGTGGCAAAGCCTTTGCCTTGCATTCGGGAAGACTGGGTTCGAGACCCAGACCGGCCACTCTTAAATTGGTTTGCATGGTTTCCGATTTAGACAAGATAAATGCCGGAGTGGATTAAAATTAGCCATGACATGAAAAACCGTACATAGACATTGGCCTTACGAAAAAAACTAAAAAACTAAAAAATAAATAAAAAGTATACATATATATGCGTGCGTGTAAATAGGTCATATTTAATGCACTTTGTTAATACCTATCTATGTGCCTCGTTACAGCCAGAGTAGTAACGCGGCCTACAATAGCCAGTGACAATAGGTGGTGGTCGTTGTCGTCGTCGGCATCATATATCTATTGATTTGTTGTTTGTCTGGTTAACTTTCATTCATCGTTCGTCTACGGTGAGCCTAGGTAGACTCGACTCAACAACAACAACAACAACAACAACTGTCAACTCGAAATCAGCTGCTGCTGCTGTTGCTGCAATGGCGGACAGACGCTAAAGAGGGCAAACGTAGCTGTGGCAGGCGTAGAAGCTTGAGCCGCTCAGCCGTCTCTCTCTCTGCTCTTCTGGTGGTGGGGTTGACGGCGAACCCCCGGCGGGCAGTCGAGCCAACTCTCACGAAGGCGTAGTAGTAGTTGTTGTTGTTGCTGTTGTTGTCGTTGTCCGTCGACTTCACATGCTTCGGGGATCGTTGTGGGAACGCGGTCACGCCATGGGCGCTAACAGCCATAGGCGCAATGCTGGCTGTGTGGCCGCTTTTGTGGCCGTTTCTGCTGCTGCTGCTGCTATTGAAGGCTACGCTAGTGAACGCGGTCGAACAGATGAACGAACGCACAAAAGCTAGCCATAGGCCGGCGACAACAATTACGTCTAAGTTTGCTACGTCGGATCTTCCAAAGCGGTTTCGGTGTTCATTGTTCTTTTTGAAAAACGTATCACATTTTCGTCTTTTTTCAGTATAGCCTTTTCTCTTTCTTCCTCTCTCTCTCTCTCTCTCACCCTCTCCTTTCCTTCCTTAACTTGAAAGTGTGCGTCATATGAGAGAGTACGCTGCCGTTAGCTAATGACTTCTTTTAGAGGCCCCTCTGTCTACTATATCTCTCTTCTACATCTACATATATATATATATATATATAATATATATATATATATATAGCGCCTGATGTCAGTATTCAGTTGTGTTTTCCTAACAGGTTTCGAGTGTCTGATCTTCGAGCTACGTGGATTTACTGCTGGAGTCGCATTATCACGCACTTGCTTGCGTTCACTGATGAGGATTTTACCTTTCACTACGGCCGCCTCTGATTCCTAGAGCGGCTAACCAAAGACGTACTACTCCTCGTAGATATTCAGGTCAGCCAGTCCGGCCCGGCCTTATAGCGTGCACGGTTCGTCCTACTGGTTGTGTATAGGAAGGTTCTCACAGTTCTCATAGACTCAACAATGCTGACTTAACAGTCGTCGTCGGCTGTGGTCTGGCAGCAAGCCGGACCGGTCGCTGTCTGTGATGCGTGTTGTTGTTATTGTTGTTGTTGTTGTTGTTGGTGTTGTTGTTGCTATTGTTGTTGTTGCTGCTTCTGCTGGGGCGAAAGGGGGTGATGGAGAGAGGTGGGTGATTCCGTCTCGTATTTTTCCTGGTCTTCCACCCCCCCCCCCCCGCTAACATCTCGACCCAAACACAAATCAGTCTTGAGGTCTGGCCGTTGGTTTTTGGAGAGCCGGAAAGAACCAAAGCGAGCATGAGAAACGCTCGCTCTCCATTCCCGGCCCTTTTCCCGGCTTCCCAAACAGCGTCCGCGTGTCCGTCAGGCCGCAAGAACGAGAGAGGGAAGGAAAGGATGGAAGAAGGAGAGCAGAAAAGAGCCAGCGAGACGAACCGTCTGGCAGACACACAGGCAAGGAGAAAGAAGTCGACTTTAGGCTAATTGCATTATAGTCATGCATATTCCTCCCTCCCTGTCCAGTCTCTACAGCGGCTGGCTGTTCTGTTTGGGACAGGCCGCATAACTGTCTACGAACTTGGGCCGGGCGCGGCGTCTACAGATTTGCAGACACTCGTCCTGCTTAAGGCAAGCGTGGTATACTTTACAAGTTTAGCAAATCAAATATGTATGTATATATATATATATATATATATATATATATATATATATATTATTTCTCTTTAATGTATTTATATGTTTATTTATATATATAGTGCCGCGGCTAGTGCAATTGTCATATACCGGGATGTCGCCGGGTTGATCGCTGCTGTTGATCGAATTTTGTTTGAGCGATGCTCACTGAGAATAGATGATAAACACCACCCTGCTAGGAGTCAGCGACCATGCTGTCGCAGGGGCGTTTGGGGAAACCCTAGATATATCAGCATGTCGCAGATGATGCTGCCGCTCTAAGCGCCCCTTATGTAGAAGGTTGACATGTATATTTAAATAAAAAAGAAATCCATCCATCCATAAGGTATTGAGTATTCATATACAAAAAGTTTTGCATCACGCCGCTCCGCCCCTTTGGATATTCACCGTCAGTTAAAAAAAAGTGAGAGACACATCCAGTGACGCATGCCATACGTTGAGATGACATGCGACGGACGAGTCGCTGTGATGTCTCCATGACAGAAGAATAGTGCATTAATTATAGTCAAGCAAGAAACGCATATCTTGAAGACGCCTCTAGTAGAGTCACAAAGACGAATGTGCCTGACTATTCTGAAGCTCAAAAATACAACAACAACAACAACAACGCATACGATACGAATGCTTATGCAAGAATTGTTGCGTATACCCACAAGGCGGTGCCATGTAAGAGAAAGCAAGCCTTGACGGCCAACGACGCTGAGACAGACCAACAGTTCGTTCTGTTCGTCCTGCAGAGGATATTTCCCTGGCAAGGCGTTGTGGGCGATGTGTTTTAGAATGGACGCCGTTTTCGTCAACGGTACAGCCAACTGATGCTGCTGCGGACGGGTCGAATGCACCATGATGTTCCCGATAGTGGCGACAACCACAACAGCAGCCGCAGCAGCAGCAATACAACAATTTGCCCCCATCTTTTTACCCCTTGTCCCTGGTGACCGATCAGTGTGCGGCCGACGAGGACCTCGTCGGCCGCACCGCATTGGTTGAGTACCAGCGGTACCGTCTATCAAATCTCTCAATGGAACGCTTTGGGATGTTTGTTACTAACACACACACATATAAATATATATATATATATATATATATATATATTATATATATATATATATATATATATATATATATATATATATATATATATATAACACCCCTTTATA
The DNA here is from genome assembly GCA_003439945.1 of Dermanyssus gallinae. Taxonomy (NCBI): domain Eukaryota; kingdom Metazoa; phylum Arthropoda; class Arachnida; order Mesostigmata; family Dermanyssidae; genus Dermanyssus; species Dermanyssus gallinae. The sequence continues at coordinate 276,415 of QVRM01007138.1, read as the reverse complement.
CGCTCGTACATTCGCACACAAGTGACAGGGCACATACACGTCAGCCGTTCATTTAGCCAGTGGCCACCGTCGAATAGGTGACGCCACTGCTGCTGTTGTTGTTGCTATTGCTGTTGTAGTTGTTGTTGTCGTTGTTGTTGTCGCGTCGAATCCATCCAGGAACCGAAGAAGAAGGTTTGCTGTGGCGATGGCCACAACGACCGCCGTTCAGCTGTTATGGTTGTTGCAAGTTCGTGTAGCATGTGTTCTTGTACCTTCGACGAGGCTGACGAGGCTTAGTTGGTTTTTGCTCCGCGCAACACCAGTGTCGACCACCTCTCTCTACCTCTACTAGCTGTCCACGGACGTGTCGATGTCGCCGTCGACTTCATCGTTCACGTACTTCTCCCCCTTCTTTAATTGTGGTTGTTGTTGTTCTGCTGTTGCTATTGTTGTTGTTGTGCTGCTGTTGTTGTTGTTGTTGTTCTGCTGCTGCTGTTGCTGCTGCTGTTGTTGTTGTTCTGCTGCTGCTGCTGCTGCTGCTGCCGTCACCGTTGTTGTTGTTCTTGTTGTTGTCAGCGTCGTTCTTGTTGCCAGCCCAACGCGCCAGTGGCCAACCACCGCGACGTGAATCTTGTGTGTGCTTTCTGTAGTTTTTTCTATTTCTCCCCCCACTTTCTGGTTCTCCCCCCTCTCCCTTGTTGCCTGATATGTTTCGTTCTCTTCTCGCTGACTATATGATGAGAGTGACAACGCGCGATCATGCGCGCTACGCGGGAGCTGATCAAACGTCCAGACATACATACAGACAGACAGACAGACAGACGGACAGCCAAACAGACAGACTAACCAACAAGGGCAGACCGGCTGACCAATGGACAGACCAATGGTTCCTCTGTCCGTCCGTACCATCAGCCAGCCAGCCAGCCAGCTAGACAGATAGAGACGCGGAGACGAATGATTTCGCATCGCTTCTCGTTGACGTCGTCGTCCGCGGCGGTAGTGGTGGTGGTGGAGGTTCCACCGACAACAGCGACAAGAGAGCCGTTGGCATTTCAGCGACGGGTCATCGCACCCGCTACGAGCTCTCTGTGTACCGAGCGCCACCACCAGCTTCATTCCTACCTCGATCCTCCGCCTCCCTATAGCTCCCTTCCTCTCTCCCTGCTTGCCTGCCTGCCTGCTCTTGCCCACCGTTGGCTGACGTCTGACGCCTGCCGCCTTCGCAGTCCGGTCCGCTGACACTGCTGTTCTCGGTGGAACTGCTGTTGCTGTTGCTGCTGCTGCTGTTGCTGCTGCTGCTGCCGCTGTTGCTTCGCACTGCCACACGGCTTTTGCTGCTGATGTCGGCGTTAACGTCGTTGCTGTTTCAGCTACGTATGACGTGCTTGTTGTTGTTGTTGTTGTTGCTGTCGCTAATGTTGTTGTTGTCGTTGTTGTTATTGTTGTCGGCTCTGGCCGTCGTGTCCCTGCAGGTATGGCGCACACATCTAACGTAAAAGAAAAGTGTCAAAGAGTGGCAGCGTCTGCGGTCGGCCGCCGGCCAGTCTGCCGCTTATGACGCGCCGCGTTTCGTTCGCTCATTCGCTTCGTCCGTCCAGCTGGATTCTTTTTCTTCTTCGTCTTCTTTTACTGTTGATCGGCCTCCTCATGTTGGCTCCGTTGTCCGAGCGGTGTCACCGGCGGCGGCGGCGGCGGCGGCGGCGACCTCGCTCGTTCACGGTGACCACGGTGGGGGCGGCCACGATCACATCACAACCAACACAACAACTACTACCTTCACTATGATCAGCAGCAGCAGCAGCAACAACAACAGCAACAGCAACAACAAATCAACATATACAACAACAACAGATCAACGTCTACAACAACAACAACAAATCAACGTCTACAACAACAACAACAACAACCTGTTGCCACCTAGTGATTTCCTACTGTCGTTGTAACCGCCTCCACCGCGATCGCTGCGAACGACGATATAGATGGACGGACGGACGAACGGACGAACAGAGGAACAATCCAATGGATGATGAATGAATGGAATAGGTTGTGTGCGTGTTCGGCGCGATTGACGTCCAAATACGCCGCGCTGCTTGTTTGAGTGTCTCTCTCAATGCGATGCTTAGCTGTCGTCTCATTGTCGGTGGAGTTGCTCGATCGCCCACTCGCAGCTTGTAGGCACGAATCCATCTGCCTTTCCCTTTATTGTTCTTTAGCGCTTTCTCTCGTTGTTCGATTCTCATCCGTGGCTACAACCCTAGCAGATTGCCATTTCAAATATAAGGCTTTATATATATATATATATATATATATATATATATATATATATATATATATATATATATATATATATATATATATACTCAGCATTACTACCGATAGCGAAACAAAGTAGTCAAAGCGTTAGGCACTAACAGCAAAACCGAACCCTACAATTTCGGATGAAAAGCACCGGGTGGCACCAAAAGCAGCCTAAAGCAAGACGAAGAGACGCAAAGAGGAGAGAAAAGAGTTGCTCGGGCAACTGTGGGCTACAGGGCCCTGGTCAAAGCAGACGACGTTCCTTTCCCTCTTCGCGGCGCTCTTCGAGCGTGTTCTCGTTACTCACTAGTTTACTGCGTTTACGCCCCCCCCCCCCCCCCCAACCACCTCCCTCCCCGTCCGAGCTCCCGTGGGGGTGGTAGATGTAGCTTTGCCGCAATGACGTACGCGAGGACGTACGGACAACCCCCCCCTCCGGTGCGGGCGCGCGACGCCACGACGTGGTCGCCATATTAACTCGAGCGCAAAAGCCCCAAGCGATTGACGCTGGCGCGGCCTCGTCCAAAGAGGTAAATCCCGTCTCTACGGACCGAAAGCTGGACGTGGACCCGGAAAGTCCGAAAGAGATCGACGGCAGACTGAGAGAAAGCTGGAATTTCCTCAGCTCCGTATAATGGTCTAGCTACCGGTACTGTCGGTTGTTGTTATTGTTGTTGTTGTAATTGATGTTTTTGTCATTGTTGTTATTGTTGTTGCCGTTCTTTCAACTAGATGAGTAGACTGTTGCACATGATGGCGAGGTTGGTTAGCTAGTTAGTTAGTGATACACCATCTATATGTTCAGTTTCATCCGGGAGCAGTGCCTGTCGTTGTCTGCCTTTGAGAGCTGGCCGAAGAACTATAATAGTATTATAGTTAGAAACCCGGGCAAACGGAAAAAGCGCGTAGTCTTGCAGGTGGTTGAAAACTGACTGATCAGGCAGTAAGACACTGCTTCAACTGGCTTGACTGGCCACATCGGCGCTTGCTATAGATGACCGGTGATGAGAAACAAAAGAAGCGCGTTTACTCAACGGCATTTTACGACTGTTGTTACCGGGACTGTTTACTCTATCTACAGCCAGTCTTCACCCTGTTCTAGCCATCCTACTACTGCAAGCTGGTCTGAACTGGCTAGTCCGGAAACCGAGAGAAAGGGCCAGAAAGTGGAGTAAGGTACTGGCGTACTTAATCCATTGAGATCTCGCTTGTTAACGTGCCCAATCTGAGTGAGACAACAAGCTACGGCTAGCTCAGCAAGCACCTCTTTTGAAAGGGTCGCAGCATATCGACACATGCCAATAGCCGTAGCCGACTATTGACAAGCCTTATGAGTCGAGCAGTTCGTGCCTCGAATCAGTATTATCCACTTACGTTGTCGAGTGTATTAATTTTACGCTGTTTCTTTGCGATGGTACTGACGGAGTTCGCGACATGCTGCGCGTGATGAGTTCGGACGCATTGAAATGCATCGCTGGGTCGGCCGTATCAAAGCAGTGTCTGTTTACTTTAATGTTACGGATTGTAATTGAAATTGGATTGCAAGTTTTCTTGTTTATTTTCAGCTATCTTTTTCCTTACCGTGCATTCTGCAATTCCCAGTTTCCAGTCAATGCGCCTCTACTAGAGTTTTTTTACTACACACACACACACATATATATATATATATATATATATATATATATATATATATAAGTGTAAAGTGATCAGCTGAGCGTGTCGTTGATCTAAATGTCGAACCCGAGCTGTGACTGTGCGCGCTCACACAGAAGTCCCTGATCAGGTGAGGCTCCGAACCACCAACCGTCGCGCGTAAGCTCACTGTGAATGACCGGACCACAGCTTTCACAGTGACTGATTATTGTGTGACTGACCACGATGGGTTCGCGTCAGTGCGCATCTGGACATGAGTCCCTGGATCCCTTCACCCCCCACATAGTAAACAACTAAAAAATGTCGGAGCTCTCTCGGAGCTCTGACCGATCTATCTCAGCGGCGTATGTCTGCGGGGGTTGTGGAAGGAGGGGGGGGGGGGGGGGCGGCGGCACGGGGCTGAACTTATGCAACGACGCCCACTGACGATATTGCTGATGCCGTTGTTGTTGTTGTTGTTGTTGTTGCGACTACTGCTGCTGCTGCTGCTCCAATTAAAGGCCTGTGTGTGCGCAGACAAAATAAACGAATCAACCCGGGCGGACAGACGGGCGGACAGGGAAGCGCAGACTGATGGTGGTCGGTGCTGCTGGAATGAAGGTGAAAAGATCCCCCCACCAGAACACGGGCTGGTGAACTGAACCGGCAGAACACGCAGCCGGCGAGGCCGGACAACTTGCACGCACGCGCTCGGCCAACAAACAAACACATTTCACATAGCGGTGCGCGCCATGCCTCATGCTTAACCCATTTGATCGGCGACGCGTAGCAGACGGGGGACACTGGGGAGGGTAGTTTGATGTGTTATCTTTGTTGCTGTTATTGTGGTTGTTATCTTTGTTGCTGTTGTAGTTGTTGTTGTTGTTATTGTTGTTGTTGTTATTTTTGTTGTTGTGGTTGCAGTTATTTTTCTTGTTGTTGTTACCATTGCTGCCGCTGACGGGAAGTCCACCCGCGTGCTAGTTTCTGTTGTTGCGTCTCCCATCACGGTGTACCGGTTGAACATATAACGACTTCTTCTTCGTGTTTGCAGACTTTCAGACAAAAACCCTAAACGTCGCTAAATACTGCAAACGAGAATGACAAAACAGACATAGAGAATAAAACATATATAGAGAGAAAATATAAATATATATATTTACACGATTCGACAATTATTTCACACAGTGGCGTTACAAAACTTTAAGGGTCAAGGGATCTAAGGCAATGATCACAATGTACAACACAGCGTACGAACTGTGAATACATACGCGTACATACACACATCCACAAAGAGAGCATTAATTTCAATCAAAGAAAGACAGAAATATTCAAACGAGGAGGTGCGTTTCGGTGCGATGTACTAGGACGCTAGAGAGGCCCGGGAGCGGCGGGAACAAGTGCTTCCTTCCTCGCGTCGACGTAGGAACTGGGCAACGGGCAACGCCTAGCGCGTTTGTCCTAGCATGAGTTCCTTTGCTCGTTGTTCAATTTCCATGTTTCGATCTATCGCGGTCGATTAGCTCCACCTAATAGCAATTGTCGTTCCTATGAGTTTGCCTAGGCAGACGACGATAGCGTAATCATCATACGTGTTGCAGGCGGCAGAATGAGTAATCTTGATCCTCGAGCTTACGAGGTAAGAACGAGTCTGCGCCAGGAGGAGACCGGCTAACTGCAAGCAGCTGTGGAGGATCGCAGAACCGAGGCCATTCTTAGTCCGATGCCGATTATCAACGGAGAGATAGCGACGGGTACAGTGGGAGCGCTCGGCGCTTCCTTGAGTAAAGCTGCCACGATTTCACTTCGACCCGCTTTTTTCGATCCGTTGTCTAGTCACGTGTATTTCACGGCTGCCTGGGCCGAACCCGGCAAATTTGTAAATAAGTAGATGAATGAATGTAGCAAAACACTCATTGTGTAACTGTGCAACAGTAGATGTTTTCCGTATGTGCAATTTGCGTGAAAATAAACGATAACACTTAGGAACGTTTTTGAATTGGACAAGACAAAAATCGTATGCTGTGATCAAAGCTGTGAATGGGGCTTCAAGCTTGGCTGTGAATTCTACGGAGCTTGCTGTTGTTTTCATTATTTTTAGTGTTGTTGTGGTTGCTATTTTTGTTGATGTTATTGCTTGTGTATTTGCCGTTTACACTGTTGTTATGATTACTCGTTGTTAGTGTTGTAGTTCTTTCCTATTCTTACCGTTGTCACTCTGCTCTCTCTATGGCCGTTGTCGGCATTGTTGCAAACATTGTGTTTACGCTGCCGATTCAAATATAAATCTTGTTTTACTGTTGCTATTACCATTGACATGGTTTTTGTAATCTTAATATATTTATCTGGGTTATTGTCGATACTTATGTTGGCTGCATTGTTACCTTTATTGTGGTCATAATTTTTGCTCTTTCGTAGCAGGCACTGCTGCTATTCATACTACTGGCGCTTATATATATATATATATATACCAGAACACACAGAAGTCACAAGACATATGCACTTAGAAGCTTTCCAATATTCAATAAATAAGTATATTTGTAAAACTTTTTTTTATATACATGTCACTTCCATCATAATGGATGCGGGTATCTAGATTTTTTTCATAGTGGTGTGACTAGCAGTGGTTACTGATTCTATATAGTGTGGTGAGCGGCATCGAACACATCGAAAACAAAACAGGTCATCTCAAACATATCTGCATCCACAATGGTAGTTGCGGACTTCAACGCATGAAATTCAGAAGACCATTCCCCATTATACATATATATATATATATATATATATATATATATATATATATATATATATATATATATATATATATATATATATATATATATATATATTTATATATTTATACATATATATTTATAAACAAGGTGGCTCGGTAGCAAACCACTGCTTTGTATCTGGGAGGTCGTGGGTTCAAAGCCTAGACCGGGGACTCTTAAATTGGTGTTCATGGTTTCCACTTTAGACAATGTGAATGCCTGAGTGGACTATAATCGGTTATGATCGGACAAAAGAAACGGGGAGCATAGAGGTCTCAATAAAAAAATATGATGCATTACCATCCATCCCCTTATATATATATATATATATATATATTTATGCATTAAATAGAACAAGACGCACATATATGCGTATTTTGATCTTGTATGTAGATATGTTAATCTAATTCATTTTTTCCTAGTGAACACATGGCTCAGTCAAGGCGAATTTTCTAATTTAACTCGTAGTGTTAAGCAGGTAGCGTGACCCTACTTAATACTAAAATAAATATTAATGACAGTAACAGTTATATTTAAATAAATATGTATCGCATCCCTTTTTAATCGGATAAACTGCATTTATTCCTACAGTAGCTAAATATATAAGCGTCCCTCCCGGTTTCCCCGAGTGGGCATCCCCGAACCGTGTCGTAGCTCCATTAGCAAGCAATAAGCATTCCTGCGACCATCTTGGCGTAGTTGCACTTGGTTTGAACTGAATAAAAAATTTTACCGTGCGGTATGCATGTACGTCGTGAAATGAAGTGTACTTCTTGGTGCGTTAAAAAACATTGTATAACTATACATGACCTGGGAACGAATACGGCGTCTCGACAAACCCGTTCTTCTCTGTTCCAATCTCTGGCACAGGCGACAGATGAAGGCTCAAAGACCCGCCGAATTTGGCGCGCTGATGAGCACGTAAAGCTATACGAAGTCGCTCTGCAAAGCGACGGCCGGTCGTCGGCTCTACCATACGTGGTATGTAGATACGTGGCTAAATCGCTACAGACGTGCCCAGTACTCGACCAGTTTCCCGTGATCCCGCATCTTTCCTGCATCTTGATTTTATTGTACGATCGATGCAATCAAGCAAAGCGGGCGGTCCGATTAACGGAGGACGGCGTCCCCTATAGTAACGCTTCTATGTTTTTTATTGTTGTTGCTGCTGCTGCTGCTACTGCGGCTTCTGGTAGTATAGTTGTCGTTTTTTGCTGATATGATTAGTGTATTGTTATTATGGTTGGTTATTGTTGTCACTGTTGCGTTTCTTGTAGCAGTTATTCTTGTCGTTAATGTTGTTGTTTCTGTTGTTGCTATTGCTCGTGAGCTAGTAGCCATAATGGTTGTTATTGTTGTTGTATTGGTAATAGCGCTGTTATTGTTGTTGTTATTGTTATTGTTGCTGTTATTGTTGTTGTTATTGTTGTTGTTGCTGTTATTGTTGTTATTGTCTTTGTTGTTGTTGTTGCTGATATTGTTGTTGTAGCAATTATCAATGCCGCCGTGCGCATCGATATCGCATCGGCTTCCGTCGTCGAGAGCTGAGAGCTCACAAAGCGGACACTCCCTTGTCAGGGTCTTCGCTCTTTCATCAATATCGTTTTGGTCGCCCTGCCTCGGGCCAATTACAGAAATGGTGGCGGCGGCGGTGGCCGCAGTGGCGGCTCCGGCCAAGCCCACAGGTTAGACGCCGCGAATGGTTAACGCGGTATTTGGCAAGTCGATCGATGGATGGATGATGATGCTGCTCTGACTTTGAAAACGACGCACGTCTGCCTGCATCACCATAATCAGCAGCACCATCATCATCACCGGCGCAGTATCACCAGCGTCGTCGTTATTTCGTTTTTTTGTCGTGTTTTGCTCCGAAACGCTTACTCTTGCTCAATCAGCGTCTGGCCGACCGAACACTCTTCGACGCAACCGCTCCCGATGGATTTTATTCGCTTCCTCTTCTGCCAATGTCTCGCTTTTCGCTCTCCCGCTCCCGCTCCATATTCCCCGTTTCGCCCAGCTTTGTTTTCACTGGCGTGGATGTTGCTTGCTTTTCTCATTGCTGCTTATGCGCGTATGTGTCATTTGTTTATGCTAAACTTGGAGCGACTTTGTCACAAAGGTAAAAACCACAGCCCGCCGAGACAGCCGGATGTAGACTGCCTTTAGCTGTAGGCTGATCGTACAACCGTGAACCGGAACGCGCAGTGCAACGCTACCGCGCCTGCTGCCAAAGGCCGCGAGCCTGTCTGCTACTGTCACTGCGACTACCGCACCAGAGAAGCATCGCTCAATTGACTGTGAATGATGTTTGACTATTACTACTACTACTACTACTACTACTTATCAGACTAAACGTACACCATGGTTCCTGTAGGAATCATCCACGGAAAAATATCGTCGCGACGACAACCATGACAAGAGCAGCAGTTATGTTTGTAATGAAATCGACAAGCGCAACCCTGAACGGTGTAGCAGGTGGCATCAGCGGTAAAAACCGAAGGCACAAAATCGAATTAATAACAGCAACAAGAACAACAACAACAGCAACAATTAAGCAGTTAATTTTAAGTCATAATAAAAAGATTCTGTTTGCTTATATTGCTAATTTATTCTTTAAGTACGAACTCGTGTTCAATAGCTTAGGTCGTCGACGGCTTTGTCGACGGCTAAATAGGCACAGTAGGCAAAACCGGCCGTACGTAACATTTTGGCCCTCAAATTGCAAGGTCCTCCAAAAATGTGGCACTGAATGTGACGCCGTGAGAGTAATCCACAGTTGTGGTTGCATCTATACGTGTGGACTGTATATGCGCTGAAAAAGCCATAACCTGTGCGCCCATTTTAATTCCTTTCTCTTCACCCAGTGACTTAAGGCATTCGTCCATCGATTAGGATTATTTTCCAGCAAATGGGTCCTGCTTAAATCCCACGGGCAATCGACTTTGTTCTCGTCGTTCGCGCCGCCGTTACCCAGAAAGTCATTCAGACGCACGACAGACGCACGGACTGTGAGCGGCGTTTTTTCCTTAAACAAACTTTTTTGAATTTCGCGCATACCGTCGTCTTCTGGTTGCTTTGAGTGTTTCAGTCTCCCTTTGAGAGCCTGTCTACTTGTGCGTCTGTCGGTTGGTTGGTCGGTCCGACCAAATCCTTTAGCAGCGTAGCGGGTAAGTGCGGGCCGGTGACCAGTGAACCTCGCAGTGGATGAATATTGTGAAGGGGTGCGCGGCAACATTGACGACGATGACATTGTCGTTACCCCCGCTGCTGTTGTTGGTGTTGGTGTTGTTGTTTCCGTCCGCCGCCACCGAGTGGGTTATCCGATTAACGCTGCCATCCCACGGGAACAGCAAGAGGGCCAAGACGGAGGGGAATACTGCAGCAAGCCTACGGCGATGGATTCCGAGCAATGGATTTTCGGGCATGGGAGACTGGGTTGATGGTGGGCCCGCAGATAAGAACGTGTTTTTCCGTCCCTATCTCCGTCCGTCCCTTCGTGCTGTCCGTGGCATCCTTTCTCCGTGCCCTCGTCCCCGGGCTCCGTCGTCGCCCCCGCCGTCATTGCTGTTGTCGCAATGTCATCGTCATCCTCTAAGCCTCCACCAATACTTCCGCTCCTTTTTATAACCATCCCCGATTAAGGCTTTCCCATTACGAGAAGCGAACGACGCGAAATGCGCTCGGCGTCGTCGTTGTCGTTGTCGTCGTCGTTGCAGTGCCGCAAGATCTACTTCACTCCTAATGTACATTTTATTTTGCTTCTATTCTTTCACCGAAAACAAAAAGAGGTCGGCAAATAGAAGCGAAGGGGTGCAACACAAACCGAGAAAGAGAGTAAGAGATATCAAAAGAATCAGAGTTCGAGACCGGGGAACACTAAATGAGTGGCAAAGAACCGTAGGAGAAGAGAGAGATTGCACTCCCTGACAACGTAAGATGGAACGGTACGGGGTTTAGCTTAGGCAGACGAGGAGGGACGCGTACCGTGTACGGGGGTAGATATCATGACGGGGGAGCAGCAGGAGTAGTGCGCGAGCCTACAATGAACACTGAAAGGTTGCTCACATAGCCGCAGGCTCTCTCAACGCTATTGCCGTTGCCGTCGTCGCCGTCACTGACTGCACAAAGAACAGGGCGGAGTCGAAGCGTCGTCCCCCGATATGGTGGCATTTGTAACTCCGCAGAGCCATCAGACAAACGCGGACGCAGACCAGCCGAACGCCGATGACGATACTTCAACTGTCAGTGCCAGTGCCGTCTCCTCAGAACCGCTTTTGGCCTTACGGCCGGGGGGTCAGGTTAGGGTGTTTTTCTCCTTCGCACAATTCCTGTCTCTCCGCCCAGTACGAATGACGCGTCGACATCAGGGACCACGACGTCGAGCAATTTTGCCCTGCGTAGCAGATATCATCAGGCCCATTTCATCCGCTACGCTATTACGTGCCTATCTATGTATCTGTAGGTATATTTGTACTTGATTTACCCCCACCACGCCCTCTTGTCTCTGCCAACCCCACTCTGGCTGAATTGGTGGCCCAGGTGCACTGTCGTCAATGTGGAGGCTGGTGTTCAACTTCGCTTGGGAGCCCAACCTTGGCAAGCACTTGTTCTTTGCGCATAAATATACATATATATATGTATATATATATGGGGCAATGAGGTGAGAGTACTTAGTTGTGAGTTTAGTGTGCATCGAGTACTTTTGTTTATGCAAATTAGTGACAAAAACTATTTAGGTGCCATCTGGCGTAGCAGTAATAAAGACGTTTGGTCAGGGATTTTGTTTAAGGCAGAACAACGCTGGATCTACGTGTTCTACCGCTACCCACGTGACTTTATTCATTCATCCCAGAAGATGTGCCGGCGGTGACAGACATTTTTGCATTTCAACAGAGTACGACAACAGCAAGTTGAAGCTTTGACGAAATGCAGTGTATGCGTCTGCCTGCGTTTGCCTTGGCATGTGTCATCAAGGACGCTTTGAATGCGCATATATCTGTGCTTCTGTATATATGTATATGTGTTTCTATGTATGTATACGTGAGAGTGGCTATGTAAGTATATATGCAAGGTTCTAGGTGTATGCCTCAGGTTGTATCATTGTAGCCGTTGTTGTTGTTATTGTTGTTGTTGTTGTTGTTGTTGCGCAGAAGCAGATATAACAACTGTCCAGTCGCGCTCAAACGATAGATTAAGCGATGCCGCCACATCGCGTCGTATTGTGCGCAAAACAGGAAAAACGGATTTGTGCGAATTTACGCGTATTGTGAAATACTGCTACCTCCTCTTCCAAGGTTGACCGCGTTCATGTTATGACGGTGACGATAGTCGTGAGACTGATGCTTCTGCCGTCAGTTACGATGACAGTGTCTGTACCGATGATGCAGATAATGAGGACCAGAATTGCTGGTCGGTCGATACAGAGATCGGTAGGTGACTCGCTTAGGCACGTCAATCGTGCTCGCACGGCAACCGCAGCGACGTCAGCGTCACATTGAGAAATAGCAGCTCCCTTGTTATTGCTGTTGCTGTTCGTACTACGGACGGATGGGTGGGAGGCGTATGAACATCCGAGGTTCCCGGAGGCTACAGTTGTTGACAACAACCCCTAAATATCTCCCTTCCTTCCCCACTACCAGTCTGGGGGAAGACTTCAATAGAACCGATGAAGTGATACTGGGAACACGGACCGCTACAACGACGGAATTTGCAGACTTTTCTGGTTTCATGAACTCCCAGGACGGCATAATAAATGATAAAATCCGTGAACACGATGTACCCACTTGACAAGGTGGTGACACTGTTTAAAGGTTAGAAAGTATTGATTCCACAAATCGTCAATGGCTGTCAGCATACCTTACTGCGCGAACATTTACCGTCAAAGTCGGTGACGCAGAAAGTGACTCCCTCCCTTGCATCTCAAAACTGCCGCAAAGGTCGTGCATTGGCCCTCTGCTCTTTAGAATAAACGTCTAGCAATTTAAAATATTGAAAGCTGGTGTTGTTAGCATAGGATGCAAATACTTGTGCGCAATATACCTCCTATTTTCTCAAACATAGCACTGCCATGTATCACTGCCATTATATATAAACATATCACTGCCCCAAACATATAACCGCCACCGTTACTTCCACCTGATAATTATGTGATACCATATTTCGATGTTTCATTGTAAGAAAATCCGGATTTCTATGCAAATTTGAACAAAGGTCTACTCTTACCCTAATTTATTGCTAGCAGCTTTTTTTGATTATGATATAAGATACAAATTACATTGAGAGGCACAGGTCAAATTTATCAGACGAATGTCAAAAAGATATAATATTCCTCGTGAAAGCGTATCTCTTGTGCATATAAAAAGTTTACATGAACAAGGTAATCGATTGCTGTCGAAAAAGTTCTGTTGTCTTGGGACTGACCAGATCATGCTTAATGATGTAGATAATGGGCTACGGAGTGGAGTAAATATTAGACCACTGAAGGTCGCGCACTCGGTGAAGATAAACAGCGCATTCTCGTAGAGAGCATTGTGCAGCAAGCAACAACGGCACCAGTTGCTGCTTCTGGCGATGATGACTTTCTTACTATAGATTAACGCGAATATCTTCTTCGTCTTAAAAAAGATAATGGTTCTAAACTATTTTTACTAGTACTACAGCAGTGTTAAAAATGGTGGTAAAAGTTACATTTACTTAAAGTTTCATGTATTTGATTCATGCCTAAGAGAAGAAGATTGTTGTCGAAAAAGAATGCGATCCAACTTCGCTGCATTTGTGTCGTGTTTATTAGTGCTTGCTCTGCAATGACCTATTAGCATAGCAGTACTACCTAGTGAACTAACTGTCAGGCAAGCAGTATGGGCACCAAATGGCTGCTGCTACCTTTGAAGCGCTTGAAATTGTTGACGTGTTCTTGTCGTGTTTATAGAAAAGGCTGGGTGCCGTCATGCATACGTGGTGGAGGTTGTCTGTCTCCGTTCATACTGGGTACATTCAGTGCCACCCGGCGCATAGAGGGAAGACAGGGATGAAAGCGAATCAGCTGATGAAAGCGAATATCGGAGGTTTCTTTCTTAGTTCTTCCTTCCTTTGACTGCTTCCAATTTTCGTATGCTCGCTACGTTCGCTCCAATAGAAACTGTGAAAACTTTCCAGTTTTTGGTCTGTATTTGGACGAACTTGTTCCGTCCAAGCTAAAAGCTTTTGCCGGTGCTGCTACTACTACAGCAACTACTACTACTACTACTATTGCTCCTGCCTGTCAACCGCTGGATGTTTTTCCTCGAAAAGGAAGCTATTTGGCAAGGACGAACCACAGCCAAACAGCTCGTTTACTTTTAATAGGCCCCATTGGGGTTAGACGGTAGATTGAACGAAATTCTAAAACTACTGTCGTGAGGGATTCTCCTTCGGCTCTTCGGTCACCGTCGCCGGCGGGCCTTATCGATTATATTTAGCCGGCCCGAAAATTTGTGTAGCCAAATCCACCAGTGGATACCTTGGCACATGCTCACAGCCGTATTCTTCAGCTGAGTCTGGCCGGCATTGTGTGGAACTTCGGTCAGTTGTCACAGGGAGGCAGATTAAGCAAATCAACACGGTCCGCAGGCACATTTCGATACGATATATTCTAGGTGAACAAGGAATGTAAATATATGTACCCTTAGTATGTAGGCAACTATCCAAAGCATCTGCGGCTTGTTAAGTAAGCGCTGTATTCGGGAGCGCTGTATATGTCGCCTGAATCAGCCTTCAAAGCATTGACGTTTGTAGATTGAAATATTTTGGCGCATCTTCCGTGCAGTGTAGACCATTGACAATTGCTGTGTACATCTGTACTTCAAACGGTCTAGAGTTATCATAGTTACAGAAGAGCGATTTTGATGCTCGTAAATAAACATTTTAACTCAAAAACCCGCTTATATATATATATATATATATATATATATATATATATATATAGACATACATATGTTGTCGTCGACAACACTTTAGAAGGAAACATAATAGAGGCTTGTGAAGCATGGAATATATGTATATAAATACATATATGCACAGAGAGAGAGGAGAAAGATAAGGAAAGGTACACATGGGTTTCTTTATCCAATCCGTGTGCGCCATGCTAGAGGTCAAATTCATAATGACAGTAGCAGCAGATAGGCATCTTTATTTTCCAGCGATGAGACACACAAATTAGCAGCAGAGCGTTTAGCACCTGTGGTGTGGAGTAAACGGGCCCAAGCTTGTCTGGGATTGTTCTCACTTCCCCCGGCGCCTCCCTTTCCCCGAATTAATTGGGGTTGGACTGAAGTGGAAGCGGTGGAAACAGCGTAAAGGAGACCCCTAGGACTCGTCCTGCCTTCTGCTGCTACACCTTTTTACTGTCTTATTTGCCCACGATCGACACTCTATTAGGCATTCGTGTCTTTCGGACTCGAAAGCAGCACTTCAAGCTGTGGATGGCTGTGCGCGGCCGCTACGGGAGATTTGATATCAGAAGCAAGCGCATCCCGCTCGTCTGCATCGGTAATAGATTTCCTCCACCCCGATTTGCCGCTTTGCAAGAGCGCGATGTATCTATTTTCGCGTCGTCCTCGTATACATCTGACTACGCGATCTCGCGATTTGGTTGGCGTTCTCGAGTATCACCCCCATTTGTAGCCTTCGTCTATTAGGACGACTCCTACGGCGATCACATTCCTGCTGCTGCTGCTGCTGCCGCTGCTGCTGGCGAGAGGCTTGTAACCTCATCAAGAGGAGGAGAGAGAACTCGCTGCACGAAGATAGCATTTTCTCTTACATGCGGTTTAGATTTAATTAGACGCACTGACTCTTAAAGGCGTTTCATTTGCATAAGATACGACTATTTATTACGTGCATGATCCGTTTTTTAGATCTGACTGGACTGAGAATAGAGCTTCCAGGCACGTTTCATCTGGGTGGCACTTGTGCTCCTGCTTATCCTAGCGCCTAGCTCTCGTTCCTCGTAATCGAGTTTTTCGTTTTGTTTAAGCATCTGCTTTTTCGTGGCGTAGAAAAGACCGGGCGAATCAATTCAACGGTGGCCGATGCCAGTCAAAGTTTAATTTTGCCGACGCAACGAAGGCCGGGAGGTCATGTCTGTATCACTAATTCGATTTGCTTAATTAGGCAAATAATAGGCGAACTGGTTTTACGGTGGCCCTTTAATAGAATGGACGGATAGAACAATCTTCATAGAGATAGATAAATGTCAAAGGGACAAATTAGTGGTTTCCGACAAAACAAGTAGGCATTTTTCGCCCGTGCCCTCATATCTACCAGACCGGGTGAAAGTAAACAGGCTAGCCGAACGCAAAGAGTGTCGATGCTCTCATTTTATGTCGCTGCGAAATGCAATTCGAGTAAGACTTGAGGAGCAAACTACCGCTGCCGATAAGATTGGTTACCATATATATATATATATATATATATATATATATATATATATATATATATATATATATGAACTTTGTGTATTTATTCTCTTTAGGGATAATGGATAGCATCAGGATGCGCTTATTGATATATAAGCATATATATATAAGAGTAGATATTTGACCTCGCATATGAAAGCGGGCCATATCTCGTTGTGGTGTTCCATTGTTCTCGGTTATACTACATAGATCCATTGTCTTTCTTCGGCTATTTATTAGCTGTGTGCTGTCGTGTGCATGCGACTGCGGGTAACTAAGTAAGTGATGGCGTTCGTGTGTTGCTACGAAGACCTTATTTGCTTGTTGTGAGTTTTAGTGGCTTCGTGAGCGGCGTGTGTTTACGATGCAGAGCTGCAAAAGGTCGAATCGCATAATAGTATCCGGGTGGTGCGTGGTGCACGCGATGAGATACTGCTGGAACTGCGGCGCACCCCCTTACCCCCCCCCCCCCCCCCGAGGGCCGATTCGTCCTGGGGAGTACGCCCTAGCATGTGTGTTTTATGCTATCTAAGCCGACTGCGGCCACGCCGCGCCACGCCGCAGATTTCAATCAACGCGCGCGCGATACCGAAAAGCAGAAACCACACGAACAAAAGAGGAAGCGACTGCACCAGCAGAAGAAGCAGCAACAGCACAGCAAAGTCGTGCCGCTGCGTTTGCCAGCGTCTCTACGCTGGCTATGCTCGCAGTATGCGGCAGGCTCGCCTTCTGTTGCTGGTAGCTGGTAGGTTGGCAAAGTTGTCTATTGGCGACGATGGAAGAAAAGAGACGTGAGGGGAGGTGAGGGGAAATCGAGGACGGCAGCGGTGCCGTCTCCGCCCTCGCAATTGGCGAGTCGCTGAAGTGCGTCACTAGAGAAGAATAGCTCGTCGTCCGGTTTGGGCCTTCACCCGCTCGTTCGGCCGGTCGACCAACCGCCCATCTTCGAGATGGCTGGCTCGTAAAATCACGTTATGTCGGCGCACGTCCATTCCGGGTCGTCTTGGTTGGCTCTGGTGCTTGAAAACACCACACTTGAACAACTAAAGAATGGCTGGCTGGATGGATGGACGGATAGATGGATTGGCGACTGGCGTGGCCCACTGCTGACACGTTGCTCGCTCGTTGTCTCCGACGGAGCTAGGCCTGCTTCCTCCGTGAGAACGACGACGACGAATAGCCCCTTACGGCCTACGGTCGTACCTCCTCATGTGGGTTAATTAGACGTGTAGTCGCGGAGCCGAGCTTTTCTTCGTTGTTTCTTTGCGGGCCTGTAGTTTGCAAAACATCGAAGTCCTGTGATGACTCATGTTCTCAGATTTTTGTGCTCAATGCATGAAAACTTTACGACGATTACGCACATAAAACAAACACAGAATGTTTATTTGAACGAAACCCACAACCCCCTCAAGCCGGACCAAACCGGTTTTCGACACCCCGCATATAGTTCTATAATATTTGTATAGACATAAACCCTGTTGCTACGGTTAGTTTTGTCATCGCTGTCTAAAAATGGTCTAACGTTCTGTATACTTCAGTTTAGGATTTTGTAAAATCCACATTTTTCGAATTTCATTGTTTGTTCTACTTATCGATGTGTTAATAACACAATATACAATATTACGTTCGTTTATATTAGCGTGGTTCTCCTTGGCAACGACTAAACACAATAAAGCTCATATTGACTATAAGAAAATCTTATGCATGGCTGACAAATAGTCTCTCCGTTGAAGCGTGTAATTTCGAAATTCTGGTTGACTTATCTGCACGTGGATATTGCCACTGTACTTGAAGTCGAGGGGCTCTACTTCATCTGCATCTCCCCGCTTCCTTTACATTCAAGGCGATCAAGCTTTCTTCGATGCTGAATAACTTTGGGCTATGTACGAAAGGCGAACGGTGACAACTTTATTCAATACGTGCAGTGATGCCAGTGGTAGTTGCAGTGGCGTATGTTGTTGATGTTGCTGTTGCTGTTGTTGATGTTGTTGTCGTCGTCGTTGTTGTCGTTGTTGTTGTTGCTGTTGTTGTTGTGGTCGTTCCTGTTTATAATACTCATTTGAACACAGGCAATGGTGCTAAGACAGTGAACTTAAAAAAAGCCGCTTGGCTATATTTGGCTCAATCTTACGCCCCAATCGATGCCGCCGGTATGTCAATGTTGAATTCTGACAGTATCCGGCCACTCTACAATTGGATCACCACATCATTCCAGCTTCACTCTCCCATTTGACGGCTAGCCAGCTTTGGGTCGGCGTAACGAAACAGAAACATACAGAAACAAAACAAAAGCTACTAAAAAATCAAGGTCCTCCTTAATTCGACTTCTATTTTAATGTGGCCCAAATAAATATATGGGCCCTATAATTTAGGGAACAGTTCAACAGTTCTCAAAATCAGCATATATATGCATACATATATCGACGGGACTGATCGTAGGCAATAGCGGGCAAAAAATAGACATTTTTATTTCTCTACGTAGTCTCCTCGGAAATTTGTTTACTTAAATCGGCTGCGCATGAGCTTTTGATCTCTTGTGAAAAAGCAGGTAGTCTTGATGCAAGAAACATTATAACATGCATTTTACTAGATGATATATATATATATATATATATATATATATATATATATATATATATCCCTTTTGTGCAAATAAAGACGTCTTTCGATTCCATTTTGTGTAAAAGAAAAGCAACAGAGACGGCCATGACGACAGCCTGCATTCGAAGCGTATAAAGAGTCACTGGCTTTGACCTTTAAGTAGTTACTCAATGAAACGGCACCCGTTGTCACTAGTGATAGAAGAAAGGCGTGCGACAGAAACTGTAATCATCGCAGTAGCTCGCGTTTTAAAAGTCTCGAAGCCAGCATGTATTGTGTGAAACTCTTTAAAGCAACCGGCCTCGTCCTTGTTTGCAAGGTATTCACCTGTATTCTTCTCGCTGGTTTCGTGACGGATGGATTCAGTAATGATTGCTGAGGTGTCCTGGCTACTTCTCTGCGTGTGGACGCGCGTAAACTTTCACCAACTTTTATTCAATCAGCTCTATAGTACGCGCTGGTCAACACTCGTCGGGTTGTTGTTGTCGAGGGTGCTGTACTTTTGCTACGGTCTACACTTCGTCTTTAACAAGACAAACATTTGTGCTTTTTCCGTGTCTTCCGTCGTTGGTTTTAGGACTTAATGGCGCACTGTGATGACCAGTTTCGTGGTTTGTGTGACGTGCCGAATGCAATTTATCGGCTTTTCCGCTAGGCGACTTCTGATACTATACATATACTTCACAGGTATATTTCGTGATTTAAAATCAATAATTCATATTATTATTACTATTATCAGCATTAAAATGTGGCCAGCAGGCAGTACACGACCATTTTTACATGAATGGGGGTCTACTTAAAAAGCTGCTGCGGCTGCGCGGTATCTAGTATTTTTCGAATAAATTATAACCAAAATTGAAACAACTGAAAATGACAGCAACGACGCTGTGAAGCTGTGACACTTGATAGCGTTGGCATGCTTGTTGCAGTAATGTTTTGCTCTAAAACGAGTCTCGCGTCTTTCCCCTTTATTTAGCTCACAGCGTTTGCTGACCTTCAATGTACTCAAGTGCTTATTCGCCGCCATCTGCCTGTATTTTTCATAAAAATAAGCGCCAGATGCAGGATTTGGCACATCACGTGCTGACACTTACTTTTTTAGTTGGGGCCCATGTTAAGTGGAAGCGGTTCATTGCGTTGTATCGGCATTTGAGCAGTGCTGTGATCGTATATATATATATATATATATATACATACATACATACGAGGGGGCGGAAACGTCTTGTTTAGGAGTGAGGATTAAATTTTATAAAAGTAATTCTTTTGTTTTTCTTTTCCTACATAGTTGATCAAACTCTCTCTTTATTTGCGAGAGAATTAGTAAAGCATTAAGGAACCGATCATACTAGCATGTTCGGCGGAAAATTTAAATAAACGGCACCCGACGCAAACTAGCGAACGGCAAATAGCCGGATTAAGCAAGTCATAAAAAGTCGATATGTTGCTATGCTTTACGTTGAAGCTTTCAAGCTCAGAACCGTACATTTGTGATGTTACGATCCAAAATGTACGCAAATGATCATTCGTAGGCAATAGCAAATTGATTGCCCATTATTTTCGCTCCAAAGTGATGGTGCTGCGTTATTTAGTTGCCGAGTAACTAAGCCTTTTCGACAGTCATAGTTGGTCTGTTTTTTTGTTGAAGCTTTTGCGTTTAGAACCGTAAAATGTTGCCAAGAGCGCTGTGTTCTCACAGTATAGATAACAAACGGTCATGCCAGTATGATAATTTATATTGTTGTCTTAACCCGTTGGCGACCGTAAAGGATATATATATATATATATATATATATATATATATATATATATGTAAGTGTATTGCTCAGAGTCTAAGTGAGGTAAATGTATATATATATATATATGTAAGTGTATTGCTCAGAGTCTTAGTGAGGTATATGTATATGCCATGAGGTGTGCGTGTGTGTGTGTTAAGTTAACAACGCAAAGCTAGAAGAACAATTATAGATGAGAGCCTGAAATTTGGTGTTGGGTTTTCTCTAGCTCTGTTGAACATGATCGCGGTTCGTACTAAAGCGGCGAACGGGGCGTGACGAAGGTGTCGTCGCACGATCTGGTTTACGCCTCCACGACCACTTACGCCTACGGCTGTCTGCTTGCTGGTTTGTTTCGATACATTGCTGGGGGAACAACAACAACAAAAGTGGACGAATCCCTTCTCGATGCTGCCTCACGGCGGACGTGCCGATGGGATGAGGCAGTATGTTATCGCTGAACACTGTCGATGACCTTCTCTACGTCGACACTAAATTTTGCTTTTTTTTATAAACATTGTCCGTGTGGTTAAATTCTGTTCGGGCGCTCCCCTATGCAGGCGGCTGCACGGACGATGTGACTTGTGACACATTACCTAGACGCATTGCCAGTACTTCTTTTCGTAGTTTTTTTCTATTGGCGCTTGCCGTGCTTGTAAAGTGGTCATGCTAGTTGAGTGATAAGAGTAATCATAACGTAAAACGCTGTGGTTGGTGCTGCTTCAATATTCATCAATCATCTTATATGCTGGTGCAGTTTTTGTTGGTGATATTGTGCAAACGCATTTAGCGCAAAGTGTTTGTGCTTGCGGTATTTGCAAGATAAAGCTTTTGCTTCTTTGTTTTGCATGTACAAGACACATAGTAAAAAAGACAGCCTAATTTTAGGCGGCCAAAACTCTTGAGGACAATCTTAGAAAAACAGAAATGTCGAAAGGCCTTGCTTTTTGGGGGTGTGTCCCCTTTCGCGTTTTGCGTGTGCGCGTGGCACTCGGCTGGATGCTAAGCGTTAACATAAGCAAAGCTTTTGTCATCCGCGCATTATTATTTGCGATTTCACCGATTTAGCAAGCGTATACGCCCGCTGATTATGTTTGGTGGGTGCAAAACCTTACTGATTAGTAATTAAGACGTGTACGTCGATATCAGCACCCCTGCCAGTGCGTAGTTATTAAGTGTCCAAAAGTGGATGCTCTTAACGCTTTACAGCTAGAACAAAAATGTATATTATTTTTCAAGTAATATAACTGTTGCTTTTATACTACTACTACTACTACTACGATGTAACACGTTTATTTATTTTTGGCAAATAAAAATCGATGATTGTAATGCATGTTGGTGGAATTGCTGGAACCAGCTAATAGTAACGTGTTGACGTTGGTCGTATGGGCGCGGTCCCGGGGACACCATTCTTCTCATCGGACAGGAGCGAGCGAAGGGAACAAGTTTCGTTCGTGCTTTACGCTATGTCTATTGCTGTTGTTGTTGTTGTTGTTGTTGCTTCTGTATTTGTTGTTGTTGTTGTTGTTGTTGTTGTTTTTGCTTCTGTTGTTGTTGTTGTTGTCTCCGTCGTCGTTTTTGCTATTGCAGTTGCAGTTGTTGCTGCTGCTGCTGTCGAGCTTATTACGGTCGTCGTTTTACCGTTTCTTGTTTGGCTGTTACTGGCACTCTGAGTGTTACTTACTGCTACGTACTATCAGCAAAACCCGTTGTTAGCATCAGCAGAGCAGCATCTTTTTTACTGTGGTATTGGATGATGACGATGATGATTATGATGATAATGATCTTGTTGCTGCTGCTGTTGTGCTGCTGCTGCTGCTGCTGCTGGTAACTGTGATGGAGTTGCAACGTAGCCACAGCGTGAGGCGTTGTTTGTTACCTGTTTCGATTGGTCGCCCTCCATCAGGTGCGAGGTGGTTTTGCTGAATGGCGACGGTGAGGTGCAACAACATACGTGAACGCTACACGCTATGCGACCTGTAGTTGTAGTAGTAGTAGTAGTAGTAATAGCTCATCGTCGTTGTGCTGCGGCTGTTGCTGCGTCTGTCGCTGTTTGTTACTACGTCTACTATGGGTCTTTCAAGGGTCTGATTGTTGTTGTTGTTGTTGTTGCTGTTGCTGTTGGTGGTACTGATGGGGCTATTGTTATTGTTCTTGTTGTATTGTTGGTATTGATAGTTGACGGCGGCTGTTGTTCCTAAAGTAGCCGCTATTCTCTCTCTCTCTCTCTCTCTCTCTCCCTGTCTTTTTAGATCTTTCTAGTGTTTTTGTCGCTGCTGCTGCTGCCACTGCTGTTATCGTTTGCTATTACCGTCATTACCGTATTGTTGTTGTTGTTGTTGCTGTTGTTGCTGTTATTACGGATGTTGTTACTTGAAGTTGTTGCCGTTATTTTTGTCATTCGTATTATTATTGTTGTTGTTGTTGATGGCGTCCGGTTGCTGCCGACGGCTCAATTGGCGAACGAGCGAACACGTAGCAGA
This sequence comes from Dermanyssus gallinae, assembly GCA_003439945.1. Classification (NCBI taxonomy): domain Eukaryota; kingdom Metazoa; phylum Arthropoda; class Arachnida; order Mesostigmata; family Dermanyssidae; genus Dermanyssus; species Dermanyssus gallinae. The sequence goes on along the minus strand of QVRM01007138.1, from coordinate 253,439 downwards.
AGTGGAAGTGGCAGGCGAGCTACTGGAACTGTCTGTTTTCGTTGACAACAACTCGAGCTCCCAACCTATGGCTATTATGGATAAACGAACAGCGGCAGAACGGAACAGAACGAGGAAAGAAGAAAACGACGGGCCACCAGCCACAAGTCAATCTCGTCCACCGACCACCGGCCGGCCAATGAGGCCAACAACAAAAAAAGGAACGAGAGAAAAAGAAAAACAAAAACACCGCATGGAAAAACAACATCGGTCGACCGTCGCCAGCTAGTTAGAGCCATCAGACAGAGAAGGAGAGGGAGAGAGAGCCTGTTCGTGTGCGCGTATATGTGTTGATGTCATTTTTGGTCGGTGGCGCGGCAATCATAACAACAACACCAACAACAACAACAACACCAACACCAACAACAACAACAACAACAACAACGACGACGATGCATTCGTTCGATATTCGTAATGGAGTTCACTTGCAGCGAAATAGGCAGCTTAGCGCGACTGGATTGCAAGCCCGCACACCCTTTTGGCTTTTGTGCTCTTTGTCGTGTTCTTGTTCTTGCTGCAACGACAACGCACTATATGCAAACGGCGGCGAGGTGGTGCCAGGGTTCGACTGATGCTTATGTACCGCTTCGGCGACCTACTTCGGCTGTCAATGCTAATGATGATGATGGCGATGATGGCGATGATGATCGTAGCAGCGATGTAAGTCGGTAAGTCTGGTCGGCGTGTCGCTGGCTGCTTCATGTCTTCATGCAAATGTTTTTAACGTGCCATACCACGCCAATGACCGACCGATCTGGCCATTGTTGCTGCTGCTGCTGCTCCTGCTGTCGCATTGTTGCTGTTGTTGTTTCTCTTAGTGGTAGTGTTTTCCTTACTGTTGTTGCTGTTGTTGTCGCCCTGTTGCTGTTGTTGTTTCTCTTAGTGGTAGTATTTTCTTTACTGTTGTTGTTATTGTCGCTGCAGCTGCTGCGCATGCATATACACATATGTGTGTCTGTGTCTATTTGTTTGATGTTGTACAGCTAAACTGGTGACCGGACATTTCAGCTCGTGAATATTTTGCTTATCGGGTACAAGTAGCACTTCGACGACGACGAGGACGACGACGACGGCAATAAAAATAATAACAACGAAAACAACTAAAACAACAACAACAACAACAACAGCTACCGACTTCTGAATGCTCATCTATGCTCGGCATTGTCATCAGCCAGCCACCTGCATCGTCGTTGTGACTGTGTATGTTCTGGAGGGGGGGGGGGGGGGGAGGGGAGGGGGTTGTGTGTGCGATGAGGGTCGATGACAACACGAATGGACCGACCCCAGCAGACTTCGCAACGCCGATGATTGAAACACCGACCGCTCGATTCGCACGTGTTGCGGAAGCTTACCCACCGCGAGTAGCGTGACCACATTTCAAACCGTGTCAATAGACGTGTCGAAAAGGGGCAGAGGAAATAACAACGACGAAGGCTCCCACGACGATGATGATGATGAGGATCACGATGAAACCGGTAATAGCGGGGCAGGAGGGAGGGAGGGAGGTAGAGGGAAGACAAGAAATACAAAGGAAACCATTGTATCTCTACTCCTAGGTAGTCGACTTTGATCCTCGCTGGGAACTTGCTTGTTTGTGTCAATCTTGGCCGACGGTGGCTGACGATCCGACTGACTTTTTGAACTGTATCGGCTTCGGCAGATCAACCACAGAGGCGATGCATGATTTGCCGTTCGCCGCGCTATATTAGGCGAGAGACTATTAGGGCGACGAGAGAGACGGGGAGAGATAGGGCTAGAGAGAGGGACTAGCAAGCTAAAAAGAGAGAGAGACATTCGAATTTAATCAAACGATGCTCGGCTACTGCCGCTAACCGCTGAGAGCAGGAGGTCACCACCGATCGTCCGTCTGCTTACGGCCTCCGCTGGTGGAGACCGCTGTGGTCACAGCCCGCCGCAGCCTCTAAGACCTTGCGGCGGCCGTGGCGGCGGACTTCTCACCGATAATGGGCGACGCGGACGACAACCAAAAACGGCGTCAGCAGGGCGATGGTGTTTATTACGTCGCGCGTCGAGTGCGCGCTAATACAGATAGACGAGTTTCTCACACAGTACGCATACGGCTGTGTACATATGCGTACTTTACGGGTTATGTCATACAAAAATGTACATCATAGATTTGATAGGCGGGAAATAATTTTGAAATAAAACAAGAAACATTGACGACCACCTAGCAAAACGTACTATCGTATACAGGTTACGTTCAGACGAATACTGGGGAGTGTACTGCAACGTTCCTTGAAATAGATCGTTTGAAATAGATGAAGAATTTCACGGGCGATTAACGATATCGGCCGTTTTTTGGGAATGTGCTACAAGGTTAACTAGAACTGTGGCACGCTGGCTGAGGCCACTGCGATTATAAACATTTACGAAAACTAGTATGCTATATATATATATATATATATATATATATATATATATATATATATATATATATATATATATATAATATTTATATATATATACCAAAAATGCCATTACCGCCAGCAATAACTTTAATGCGCTGATCGAAGGTTGCCGGTTATGCATTATACATCTTGCAATCTAAAACTGAACACCATTGGCTAGAAGGTTGAATACGTCTCACTTGGGTGGCTGAGGAACAATTATTATTTTTTCATCTAAGGCAAATGCTTGTCGTAGAAATTCAGAATGCTAGCGATGTCATCGAACGCGAGCAATTATTTAGGTTAGGGTCATTTAAACCTCTCGACCAGCGCCTCATAGCGCCTTGTTTATTACAGCAGTCATCTCATTGTTACAACAGCATGAATGTCGATCGTAAGAGTAACAACAACAAAAGCAACAACAAAAACAAGAATTGTAAATTAATACTATTACTACGCAGGGGGAAAGGTCGCTTTGTCGCAATTGATAGAAACGGTTTGTAAAGCTCAGTTTGCGATCGCGAGGTGAGTAGAAGCGCTTGTTAATGGTCACCAGACAATTTTCGGCACGGATCTGCCGACCATATCAGTTGTAACGGCAAAGGGATTTTGCACACGTTTCGAAGAATAGCAGCCGAGGGCGACTCCATACTAGTTGGTGCTAAACCTGCGTCTCGAACGATCGCAATAAACGATGTGAAAATAGCTTGCGGGGTTTCTGGAGGTTCTTTCATGGAGGGAGTGAAGTAAGCCCTGAGCGTTTTGGTCGACATCGTTTCACGTGTGCGGGAGCTCAGATGCAATATATATCCATGGGCCGAAAATGTCTTCGTTTGAAGAGAGAGCAAATTTACCAAAAGTGGTTGTATCAAGCTTTTTCCCTGACATATATTTACTAAATCTGCGATTGCAAGCGCTCCAGTCATCCTATCGACAAACTAATGATGCCTGCGTATTTGCATTTGTTAAATTGTTGCTCAAAGCAGAAAAATGTTGTTTTAAAAATGATTCTCAAGAAATTAAATTATAATTCTTATAGTTTGGCTTTCGTGTTTAATAGCCATCTTTTGAGGGCATTTTCGCCCCTTGTTCTATTGAAAAGAATTATTATTTCGCCGAGCTGTACTAGACCCTCAACGTAGAGTACTATTAGCCTTAGGCAAACCTAGTGTGGAAAGCTACATTAAGAACAGGATCCTCAGCTTAGAAACGTCGCAGGGCCACCTAAAAAGCCATCTGGTGCTATGACGATCTACAAAGGAAACCACTTGCAGCGATGCGTTCTTGTAATGGTTCATCTACTAAACTAGCCTCGCTACTCTTACATATATATACGTGTATTAATTAGCCTTACCGAATAGATAAGTAAAAACATATATGATATAATAAAGCGCAATATATAATATATATATATATATATACACGAACTAAATTGAATATCTATAATATTATGAATAAAAAATACAGAAATGTCATTTGTTTTAAATAAACACAAATAAAAACTCTCGTAGGATAGTAAAAGAAATAATATTATTATTATTACTACGAGAAACAGACATGACAAAAATAATAGTATTAACAACCATAACAACAGCACCAAATACAACAAGAACAACAGCACCAAATACAACAATCACAACAATCGGTTCAACGCCGTTCAACCAATGGCGTTCAACCGGGGCGGAGGTAGAAGCCACCTTTACATTTCTCCAGAAGCTGCGCACGAAGATCTCGGCCGGTGAGAAAAGAGTGTCGTTTCACGGGCCATGCCGCCTATAGCGAAGGTTGTGTATAAAAGCTCAGCGTCGAAACGCAACAGCTGTCGTCGGCCTGCTGCTGCTGCCGCCGAAGAACGGCTTGCCGGGACAAAGTTGATTTAAAAATACGCGGTGGGAGGTATATGAGGAGAGATGTATTATATTATCTCTAATGCTAGACACATGTCGAAAAAACCGTTTCAAGCGTACAGCTCTTGATGGCTCAGTTACACCACAACGAACTCTCAAAGCGGCGTAACGGCGGTCATATAACCTACCTCATCAAAACCCCAAGAAACTACTGGCAACCTGTAGAATTTTATTTGGAGCATAAGTGAACCGCAAGTGTTGCACGATATGACAGGCAATTCAATGTGATAGGTATTTCACAACGACTGGTGTTTGGAAACATGTGTGCGTATGTTTAATACATTCGGTGCTTCTGTTGTTTGTTTCCAGGTAAACGTTTGTTGATGGAGGTTGCAGCGTGTTATCCGGTTTTTGCTAATGCTGTGTGTCAGTATTCGGTTACAAAGTGGTGCCGGATTTCTAACGGTTCCTCAAACGCACCCACTTCAGTTCTCGTATGACAGGTTAGCTTCATATATATATATAGATCGGAAATATATATATATATATATATATATATATATATATAGAGTGCCTTAATAATGAGGTAGCATCTTTCAATCTAAGATGGAACGTTTCGCAACGGTAAAATGCGTAGATACTGTAATTTTTTTTCATAAAACGGGAAGTTCTGTACAGACACGCTGGCGATCTCTTTGTGCAAATTACGGGTGACATAACGGGCACGAACACCTTTCGTGAACTTCTCCAAAGATTTTACGAGACAGGTGTGGTGCGTGATGTGCAAAGCATTGGAAGACCACGGAGCGCTGATTCGGCTGAAAAGTCCGGAAGCATCGGTTCGGCGATGTGCCCAACAACTGGGTGTTTTGCTCGCCTCAACCTGGTGTATTTTGAGATCGGATATAGCGTTGTCGATATTTGTGAAGAGGTTTTTCTTATTCTCCGGAGCCCGTGTCTATCTGAATGCAAGTGTGGTTAAACAAAACTGTTGCATCTCGGCCACCGAGAACCGAAGGAAAATCCTCGCGGGGTTCACTAGGAGCCACTACGTGTGCCATATGTGACGATCTGGTGCGGCATCTTGTCTAAAGGATTGGAAAGAAATGCCATTGGACTTATTTGTAGCGGCGGTGGCTTAGGTGGCTAACGCACCGTTCGAAACGGGCCGTTGCCATGGCAACCACGGTTAGCAGACCAATCGCAAGTTCGAGCCCCGGCCTTGCTGGTTGTATTTGTTGGACGTGGTTGTTATTGCCTTGCTGCTGCATACATCTGCTGGAGATAACCTATATTACAATTACAATTACGTTTATTTCACTCAAATTGAGTATAATATACATTTGAAATGTTTCTTCATGGAGCTCTAGCTTCTTCACGCTTCCGACGAGAGGAGTAGTGCAACGATTTTCGGTCCAGCGTTGTCAATTCCACTGCCTATATAAATCCAGTAACGAGAACGCGATGACGATAGATGTATTTAGACGACATCGTGCCACAGGCAACTTAGTCCATTACGAGCGTCTAAAATGTAGTTGTCAGAGCGGTAAAAAAACACTTATTTTTTTGCCACACAATTGGTCAGACAATTAGGCTTTTGAGGGTGAAGAATCCAAAACGGACAATGTCGCGTAACGGCGACATTCACTGGCGTTCAAAATCTTGCAATTTTGATACGCCGATATTGTATTTTTTAATGTAAAATGTACGCTAATAACCTTATAACCATTAGCAAACAAACGACCTACATTGAAGCGTGCATCAATGTAAACGATGACCTTGCCTGCTAAGGGCACAGCATGGTATTTTCTACGGAGAGGTGATGACGCTGTATGCTTCCATTGCATGCTGTCCCGCTTGGCCTCTGGCTTGAAGTGATGGCGCCAACTCTCGTCGACGGTAACGATCCCACTACTTCAAAAAGTGGGATCTTGATGATATCAGAACAGGTGTTGCGGTGCTAGTGTTCGCTGAGCTTCCTCGGAACTCAGTGCGCGCAAACACCTTCCGATGACTTAACCCGTCGTGCACAGTTGGCACAAAGGCTGGCCTCCATTATCACTGCCGACATTCGCGCTGTGACACGCTGATCACGTCTCACCAGGTCGTTCACCTCGACGATGAGTTCGGCCGTGATTGCGTTGGCTGCCTAGCCTGGTCTCGGGTCATCATTCAAACACTCCCGGCAAAAACGAGCACTGCACTTTTTTACTGATTTATCGGACACACCATCTCCCCCGTAAACAACTATCACGGGCAATGAGTATCGGCCGATTGAACACCTTCTGCAGTCAGTAATCTGATAACACGTCGTTGCTCCCCAATCATCGGGCTTTGCACCAAATTGTAGTAGGAACGCCATGAAGTTCTCACACGCACATCCTCGTCAATTGGACGATACACACAACTGCCTGTTTGAATACTCCGTCAACCGCGCCGAACACTACATTTGCGTGTTGCTAGATCTCTCACTATGTTATCTCAATAAGGCATATTCAGATTTCAACCGGTTTGGTTGTTACAACGTTTCGTACCTTTTCATTTGAACAGCCCTTGCATATATATATATATATATACTGCAAAACTTTTAGCCTAGTTTAGTTTGCACTGTTTGTGTTAGTTGAAAAGGAGACGGGAAGAAGAGATATGCAACGAGATTTTTATTTTGCGCTTGATTACGTTTGACATTTTGAGCTGTGTTCAATTATGTTTTGCCCTGCAATTATTATAGTGCGGGACGTTCTCAGTGTAATCTATCCAGCAGTTGAGGCTAGAAGAAATCTCTTGCGGGCAGAATGAAATAAGATAACCATAGATGCATTTTAGTTTGATTTTGGTTGTTCGGGTTAGTTGTCTGATTTATCGGTTGGTTGCGGATAGAAATTGTAGCAGGAGGATGCGTGTTTATTATCCAGCAATCGTAGAGTGTTTATGACGGGCTAGCAAGAAGATGGTAATGTCGCCAGTCATATAAGTCCAGTTTGCGATGATCATCTTACCCTATTGGGCAGAATACACATTGGGTGGGCCACTTGCTTATCCGTCTTGTTCGCATTGCCTCACGTGTTGTTTCGACACGCTGATGCGCTGAGTTTGTTTGGGTGTGCGGTGGGCCGATGTTTAGACAGCCGAAATTCCGTCTGTGTGCTTGGATTGATTTCGCAATTGCAGTGTAGTGCACGTTTTGACGAGCCACAGAACACAGTGGATTCCCCTCCCACTAACAGAAGATAGAGTCTTCAAATAGGGAGAGAGAGAGAGGGAGAGAGAGACAAAGTCTGGAACGAAGCTCTCAAGCTTTGGGAATTTCGTACTCTTTTCTTTGGGACATAACGGCTATCTATATCCACAGATGATATATATATATATATATATATATATATATATATAAGTTTTATGTGAGCCGACTACACATTTTATGATTGAATGAATACTGAACTGAATATATACTATACATTTTATCTGTACAGCTAATTTATGTACGATATGTATACATACATATATACAATCAGAATATATATAGTATTCTACCAATTTCTGGCGATTAAGTGTCTTTGTGTATAGTATAAACCTGCGTGCAATGCAATAGTATTGATTCAGTTAAGTGGAGCGGCGATATTTGTCACACATAGTGTATGCACTATGGTCGTGTGTATGTATGCCGAACATCGGCGCCGCATCAATGCAAAGTCCAACAACTTTGATTAGGCCAGCGGCGCCTCCTCCTCCTGGAGGTGTAGAGCAATCTCGTCTACGTGGCGGCCATAACTCGATGCGTGCGAGAACAGCGAACGAACGACTGGGTGAGGTTAGCGTACAGTCGGCACAGCGCCAGAGGCTATGCATGCCGCCTTTCGTGTTACGATCGTAGTTGGCAGGCTGCCGTTTCGCGTTGTCTCTCGCCGCCGTTAACCTCATCGAGCAAGAGCAACCCTTTTTCCCCGACCGCCCGCCCGCTGGCACAGGCTTTCTCCCTTCCTGGTAGCTCTTCCCTAGTCCTGTATGTATCTGCCGCCTTGTTTCGTGGCAACTCCGTCATCCTTCGAATGACGAGTGCTACCACTCCAACTACCATTACAATAACTACAACTACTTGGTCGAACCGATCTTGATGGAAATTTGCTCGGCCAGATTGGTCGGAGTTCCGAGCTTGAGCTTATCCACCCCCGCTGCCACAACCCCCGCTGCCGCCACCACCACCATCATTACTGCGTAGCCAGTGTGGATACCGCTGCCGGCATGCATGCCGGCTTCGACATGGGCGTGAGGTTGCTTCTTGGATGTGGTCCAAATCCGGGCCATCAGCGAGTCGACTGAAAGAGCGATGCCCCAATCGACCAACAGACAGATACACAGGCAGACAGACAGACACACGGACAGATCCCCACAGCCGAATGGATGGATGAACGCCACATGCGGAAGAAGAAACTGAGCTGCCAGCGCCTGGAACGACGCTTGTGGACGACAGCCACACGGCTGTGACGGGAAATGGTGGCGCTGGTCTTCCTCATGCATCGATAGTATGGGATGCTGGGGTGCTGTGGGGTGCAGCAGCCGCTCCCCACACTTCTCTCGCGTTTCAGTCCGTCAACTATAACCGCTTCGTTCCCAAGACGTGCGCCCCTTCCCCACTCTCTCTCTCTCTCTCCGTCGTGCTCACTCCCTGCGCTATCTCCCAATAGCTGAATTGCACACAGACATTGTTTCTCTCTTCCTGCATTCTGTTCCTTTGGTGTGTACGTACACGTTCACCCGCATTACGCTACAGCACGCCCCCATGCGGTCCCACCTAGCGAAGGTTCGCCTGCCCGCTCGTCCGTCCCGTCTGTTCGTCCACCCACCCACCCAAGGGGTAACGTCAAGTCAATCCGGGCGACGCTCCGACACGGGCAAAAGGCGTCAATAATTGACCGTGCCCACCAACTGACCGCTCGCTGCATGGCCGCCACCGCCGCCCGTCGCCGTCGCTGCACTTCGCTCGCTCGCTCGCCAGTTACAGACTAGTCTGCCTTTTCCATTCGCAGGCCGCATCCCACGCGGGGCGGGCAGTGAATCAGACCAAGCGACGGTGAAGATAGCAAGAGACAAGCAAGGTCTATACAGTGAGAGGACGGAGAGCGAGCGAGAGAGAGAGAGAGCAAGCGGCTTAGGGCGCGACGCGATAGCTGAAGTGGCCGCTGGAAGATGGGCACGCACTCAGGCCGTGCCGCCAAGTCAGGGTCTAAGCTAGGTCTCGGGCTGAAACACCAAACGGCAAGACATCCTCCTGAAGAGCGAAACACATGACGACGACAACGACGACCACAGCGTCCAGCAGGCGACGAAGGGTCGGACCTCTGGCCGGCTCCCCGCTGGTGGCAGGACCCACAGCATCGCATACAGCAGTCGCAAAGTATAGTCGCCGCACCGTGTATGTGGAGAGATGTCGGCGGGGGACCGGGGGGAGACGACCTTATCACCAAGTTTCCGTCCGGAATCTGCTCCAGCTTGCCGCTTCTCCACTCTCCTACGTACTCGAGCGCTCATCCAGCGCAACCCATTTCGACGGCCTGCCCAAATCACTTCCCATCCTCCAGCTCATGTGTCGTCCATATGGCGCACGGGCATCTGCATACTTGTGCCGTTAGCTGCTGGATTTGCTTCGCGTTTCACTTCCTAGCTGGTGGTTCCGGTGGTTCTATCGTGCTCTGGCCTATTGACTGGGCCCGTGGGGAGGACGCGTGTTCTTGAACTCCTCCATGATTATGATCTCTTCTTCCAGCCGTTATATTCCATTATAGAAGTGCTAGTCGTAGCCGTAATAATGAAATAAATAAGGTGCCAGCGCTAGTAGAAATAACAGCAATAGCCTTTTCGTAAGGCTCTAGAGCCGACACGAACAAATCCTAAGCTAAAATCTGCCACAGTGTATGTAGCGTATGATCTGACTTGGACCAGTGCAGCATGTTCTCCAGTAGCTTGCTCATTATGATATTTTTATTTTGTTCAATCAACAATAATTTAATTTATTGCATTTCACGTATATATATGTGAAGGTGAAGTAAAGTTGTTAATGGTATGTACTCAAAATCGCAGCGCCACTTTAAAAGGACGCGATCCATACACAAATCATGCAGTACTGCAAATGATAACTTTGTGCAAAAACCCTCGTCATGCTATAGATGTATAAGGCCATATATCTTAGAACTTAGCAAAAGACTACTCCACAGATATAGACAAGCATGCGTCTATTTTTTCAATAAGATATATATATGTGGTATTATATATATATATATATATATATATATATATATATATATGCTGCGCCAAGAGGGAACTGGAGAGAAAGAGCCGGAGCCATCATTTACCGAGAATCTGTTCACAACATGCATATCTTAAAGCTTTCTGCATATATATATATATATATATATATATATATGTCGCTTTCTCTTGTTACAGTCGCCGTGGCTGGCCGGAGTTGGTTGGCATACGTTTGTGTCTACTTCTAGTTGTTGAAAGTCGACTCGCTTCCGAAGAAGCACAAACGCTCATGAGCTAAAAGCACAAGAACACATGTAGCACATGCATGTATGGGGCCGGTCGTCTGGGGAAAGAGGCGGCTGTGACAGTCGCAGTCGTCGAACTAGCGGCAACAGCGGCCAGAATAAGATCAACTATGCAGCGCGAAGAGCCAATAAGACAACGAAGAGCCGCAGCAGCAGCAACAACAATAGCAACAACCGTATTATGCCGTTATCCTGGGAAGCACATGAGAAGAGATGCGATGATCGGCCGAGACCCGCTATCGGGCGGCCCCGCATAGAAGCATTTTGGCAAGCGATGCACTCGGTTCAGGCGGCAAATGGTACCGTTTGTGTCGATCAGCGGATTTGGCACGATGATGCTGATAACGGCTGAATACGTCTCCATGTAAGATGCGCCCTCAACGCGCGTGACGTGGGCGCATAAACCCACTGCCATCGACTGCCGGTCGAAGCGAACTCACCAGCGTTTCAGCGCTGTCAGTAGATTTTGGTTTGACCAGCCGTTGGTATCATTAAGTTTCTCACGTTCATAGGGCAGCAGTTGCCAAGGAAATCGGTATATTGCATGCTGCTCGAATGGTCGACGCGGTAGCGCATATTTCGAACGTATGGAGACGTACGACGCGGCGGCGAATGCGCGCATGCAACGATTGCCGACTCCTAATTTGGGACTCCAATGAGACCGACGGTGCAGGACATGTGCAGGCCAGTCAGCGTCAATGACTAAAAGATCACGTACGCCCTACATTAAACAAATCGTAACGCAAGACGTCACTGGCGCTCCGTGCACACGCAGGTATTTAACAAAACTCTAGTTTGGCTACTCTTATTGAAGCAACAGCCGTTACCTCTGTTGCTATGATGCCCCCTCTCCCGCCTAAGGGGTGTTGGCCGAGACGGTGGGCCGATGCGCCACTCGTGGGGTCATCGGCATGGACCAAACGAAGTCGTATTCGACAGGCGGATAGTGGTGAGGTTTAAGTTTGCCGCCAGGCGTGCGGCGCTGTCAAACTATCCTGAGTCACGCAAGGACAGAGACCTTTAACAGACGTTCGAAGATCGTGGCTAGCGGTGGCCGCGGGCAAATCTGGTGTGGGTAGAATGTGCATTGGTGTCGTGTAGAACAAACGAAAAATCAGTCTGACGACACATGGCTAAACACTGTGGCTAATCGATCGCTCCTGATTTTGTTAGCCTTTTGGTTGGTTTGCGACTTACATATATATATATATATATATATATATATATATATATATATATATATATATATATATATATATATATATATATATATATATATATATATATACCGAGCAAAATGGCTTAGTGGCAAAGCCTTTGTCTTGCATTCGGGAGGACTGGGTTCGAGACCCAGACCGGCCACTCTTATATTGGTTTGCATGGTTTCCAATTTAGACAAGGTAAATGCCGGAGTGGATTAAAATTAGCCATGACATGAATAAACCGTACACGGGCAATTGCCTTACGAAAAATCTTTAAAAAAAAGTTTACTGTTAATATATATATATATATATATATATATGAACAAAATACATGACGAAGATATATATATAATTATATTTAAAGTTGTCATATCCCTCTTTTTGTCCGAACATGCGGCTTCTAATGTCACAGTCTCTGGCGATCTGCTCTATTCGGTGCCGCCATTGTTATTGCTGCGTATCTTAAGTCAATAAAAATGTTGTATTACTCCAGAGCATAGTGTCATTTCTTTTGTCGGCTTGCGTGTGCCCCTCTATGGAGGCGTAGTTGCTAAGCGCGTATATCCCCCACGCACTTCGTTTCATATCCTTGTCGTTTGTCTTTCTCGATGTACGATGCAAAAGTACGCAACCGTGAAAACAAACTGAGAGGACGCAATGAGGCATGGGGCAAACGAGAGATGGTACGACTCCAGCGAGGGACAACTTCAGGTTTGGAGTTTGCCTGTCCGGATGATGAGGAAGCTGATGTTTGCCGCTGCCGTACATCAGCCACCTCGAACACGGCACAACAGCTGCGCAGGCGCCATCGAAGGAGGCCGTGGAGAGCCGAAGGCAGTGGGGTGTGGCCATTGAAGCGTAATTAGTGCCACTCTGCAGCAAAGCTGCGACAAAGACATAGACCATGCCGAGAAAACAGTCACTAGTTAGTAAGTGAAAAACGCAGCAGCAGCAGCGGTGGCAATATTACCTAGCAATACAGGGGAAAAATCAAGGCATCCTTTTCGTGACGATGCCACATGGGGTGGTACAAAAACAACAACAACAACAAACAATAGCTGAGCAGCAAAGGCAGCTCAATCTTCACCGTGATTGCACTCGCAACTATACCGGCCCTGTATAACGTATATGCAAGTTTATATATATATATATATATATATATATATATATGTTTCTGAAAGTAAAACTATTAATTTTACTTTGACGTCGAAAGTCTATCAAGTTATATACATTTCTTAAGGCGGTGGAAGATACATAGAAGCGCAATAAAATAGTGTTTTTATTCTTCCAGCTCTACCTTGACCGCTTCAAGCATTATTATTATTATTATTATTATTATTATTATTATTATTATTACTATTATTATACATTAGAAACAGCTTATATTTTTTGCACATCACTCTTCTGCCATCTTGCTCGCATCTACAACTCTCCTGAAGATCATGCTATCCTTCCGTGCTGCAAAACACGTAATAAAACCCGTGATGAAAACCTACAAGCATTGTCGTTAAATGTCTACATGTAGATCCCGCTGCTCGCCAGATTGTACTTATCATCGCTACCGTAGTGTAGATAGACTTCTACATCAATTCCTTCTAGTTTCTCCATCCACTTCATTGTACAATCATCAGACGCTCTCGTCTTAAGTAACCACCACCGTTATTGGAGCTCCTAAAGTCCTCCTCTCCTAGATATAAACTATTATAGTCTTACAGGATTTAGCTAACCTCAAAAATCGTTTCATGAAAGGATAATCGAACTCCATTATGTAACGCTAGGTTTGCATCCCATAAGTTAGTATATCTGAGTGTTATACCAAATGTTACTATTGAGCCCACCTCATTTATGGAAAAAACACCATGCGTATTGGCAGCTATTGTGGGGTCTTAATTGCTGCTTTTTTGTGGTGTTTTATCAAACATTCTCCAGCCAAACGAACCCGCGCCTCTCTTTTTAGGGTCTTTGGCGAATCACGAGGTACCCATGTTTTAGTGCCTGATACCAGAGCAGATTTCTTGATGAATCCAAGGTAATCGTCAAGAATCTTACGGAAGAGTACGGAATTTAAGCCCAAATTCTCCTCTAGCGATGTTGTCGTCGTCAATCGCAGGCCTCATACATGCCACGTTTTCATCATCCGTTGCTGTCTTCGGACATTCCTCTACGGGATTTGTCGTAGCTTATATGTTCAAGTTTATAACACACTTCTTAGGGATTAAGTCTTACTCCCAATGGTCGATCAAAACCCTTCAAAGCACTCTAATACACGTATTACTAGCTAGATGCCACTCGGTACAAAATAACTGTACGCAGCCCAATTGTACGTACGGCTTTTGTGCCACCGACATGCTCGTAATTTATCATTCTTTCACACCATTGCCTCCGGAATTATCGACTCGAATTTTCTTCCCAAGTATTCACAAAGAAGGACGCAAGTAAACCACGTGTGTTCAGTTCCCCTGTATATATATATATATATATATATATATATATATATATATATATATATATACCTGTATGCACACGCAAACATACATACACATATGTACATATGGCGGGCAATGCGCAAATTTACGAGTTGGAGAAGTTGGCTGTTGCGTGGCTCGTGCTGTGAAGAAGAGAGAGAGAGAGAGAGAGACGCGGTTCGCCGTTTTGGCTAAGCCTGCAATATTCAACACTGTGACAGGCCGCTACTGTGTCACTGTTGCTGCTGCGGCTGCGGCTGCTACTACGGTTACTCGCAGCTGCTGCTGCTGTTGCTGTTGCTACTGCGGGGCTGTTGGGAGTGGCAAACTTCTTTAGCTGGCTAGAGCGTTTGCATCTCTATTCATTCGACTGATCCGTAGGGCGGAGCGGTTAGGCGACGGCGCCTGGCGGGCCTTATGGCCGGGGCGGCCGCGGCCGCAAACCGGCCCGAGGTCAGATGAGCAAGCGGCAGTTGAGCCAACAACGATGCTGTCGTGAATCCCGGCCGCTGTTGCTGCTGCTGCTGCAGTTAGCGTCGCCCCATCTTCATCTTGTTGGCGCCGATGAAGTAGTCGTTGGTAGTGGTCGAGGCGTGCGAAAGCGCGAGGGCTTCGTTGCCACTCAGCTTGCGGCTTTTGGGATAATCCCCGGTGTTTTCTGCAGATCACGGTGAGTGTCGAGACGACGACGACGACGTCCAGCAGTGCCGTCGGGACGGGGACGAGGAGGTGGTCAGGGTAGATAGGGAGGGATGAGGGCGCTTGCCCGGGCTGAACTTGCGGTCGAAGGGGCTGTCATTCCGGTCCCTACAGGCAGGCTGTCGGCAACGGCCACCGCCACCGCTTACGAATAGTGGAGCAACAGCCCCACCCAGCGCTACCTCTCCAGCGCGACATAGTTGATGTTGAAGCTCAGCGCGACAAAGTCGCAGTCGGAATGAGCCAGCCAGCCTCTAACCCTTCCTTCGTCCCGAGTCGGACGAATTTCGAGACCGCAGCGCGCAGCTTGCCTGGCTATACACGTAGTTAGGCTATACGATGAAGACCTACCTGCTTAAGTTCACGCTAACGGAGAACAGCGTCATCATATGGCGGTCTGTTGGCGGTCGCAAGGCTGTCTGGAAAGAGGCCTTGCTACTTGTTGGCTATCCATTGTGGGCGCTCCGAAATTGTTGCGAATGAGAAACGACATCAGGAGAAAAACGGCAACAGACATCCATTTTGGTAACTAGCATAACACACGAATTGTCAGACTTACCGTCGTTTTTCCTGTGGCGGCTTCTGTTGCCCTCGGGTCGCTCGCGTAGCTAGACGCTACCTCTATTACGCTTAATATCCACTTCAAATGGGACGCTCTTCATACGTCTACAAGCCTTCCCATCCACATGCAACACAGTGCTTTTCATTTTTCACACTTAAGAAATGTGCTTCAATTCTTATCTGCGTTGTGAGCTAGCGGAACGCCATGCAAACTCAGGCAATAGATATATATATATATATATAGAGGGGGGGGGGGGGGAGAACAAAACATTTCGCCAAGCCGGTAGGCCTACATTGCTGGTCGGGAATCACCTTGTGTCACAGTGGGGTTTTAGTGAACATCAAGAAAGCGGAAGGTGCAATTACTGCCTGTTTTTATTTTGTTAACGATGTGTTACTTCCATTATGTAAAGTGAACCCCGTTCTAGCTTAGGTTTCCATCTCTATCTGTCTTGACTGCCATATAGGTGTTTGGTAAGTCTGATCTCGGTAATTCCTCTGGTTGTTAATATCGCTGGGTCTTTACACTAGCTGGTTCAGACCCGCTCGGCCTATTTTATGGCTTTATCTCTGTAGACTTGACAAAATGATCTATACGGACTAAAGCGTTATCTTTATTCATTAACCACATAAACGTCACAGGTGCTAACAGTTTGGTAAGTACGGCTGTCCAGTTGGCCAGGAGGACATCTGCCTGTCCTATAGTCTCCCCACTTAGCTTTTCTCCCAATTTGTCAGCTGCCATCAGCGGCAGATTGCTTCATGCATTTTGAAGTAGACCTGGACTAAGAAATGATGGATGCACAAAGTGAAGTAGAAAGAGCTGCAAACGTCTGCAAAAGTTGTCTCCAGAACGTGTCTGAAGAGGATCAAAACTAGGTATGCATAAGCACTTTTATGTTTATACGTAGGGCAATAGTAAAACGCGTTTATATGTGTGTGTATATATATATACGGGGTTCCCCAAGATTCGTCTAACAAACTTTGGAATCTAGTACAACTCGGCGAAAAGATATGTTTTCCAATGGCAACAAGACGTTTCATGTCTTGAGAATTATCTCCGAGTTGTACTAGGTCTCAAAGTTTGTTACAGGAATTCTAGGGCACCCTGTGTATATGTTTCCACGACTCAGTTCACCGAGACTGCGATGGCTCCTGTCACACGCGGTCTTATTTTGGCGCAACTTGCAGGTGAGTATCGACACCGCTACTAATGGCGCCTGAGCTTCTTTCGTGTGTATATTTTTAGATCTCAGTTTGTCTGTCCATCTGTGGGCGTGTGTATGTATATATCTGGTCATATATTTGGTCGTAAAGTTCACTAGGCCATTGGCGACGGGCGGCTATTTCTGCTCGTATAGTCTAGTGGCTGAATATCATTACTGTAGCGGCAAATGGAGTCGTAGCTTGGAATCAATGTGTGACCAAGAAATGGACGGCAACTCGTCGCCGAATGACGGTTGGTTTCCTGCCGCTGTTGCGGCTATTCACGCTGTTGCTGCTGCTGCTGAGGTGCGGTGCGGTGAATCTGCAGCGGATGCCAGAATGTGGCAGCTGAGGAAACGAAGCGCGAGTGTTCCTCATCCGTCCCTTCGCCCCAAATGCCGATGGGTGGGCACCGAGCTCGCCTCACCGAGTCGCCTATCAAGTCCCAAATCCCAAGTTCGTTCGCCAACAACGCTACGTCTTGCCGTCGCCCCAACGTCAGTGTCGACGCCGCCTGCTCTAGGCCACCAGGTCTACCGCTAGCCTGCCGTAGTGTTTATATTGCTGTAGCTGTACGAGCATGTCGTAGCAGCAGTTATAGTGGTGGTTGTAGCAGTGGCCATAATACTGCATTACGACCGGGCAGCGTCCTCTGCTTTCCTCTGCAGCCCTTCGAAGCGAGGAGCGACCGCTCGCCTTTGAGGCCGCTCGCCCGATGAGAACCACCGGATGATGAAGGCCCACCCGTATGGAAGCGGCGATGTGGAAGGCATGCTCGCCTTCGACGAACGAGACCAACGGCTAGATTTGAGTGCTCCGGGCGATGATTATCATCAACATATTTCAAAGGCCTTCGGCAAGGCCGGTCGGTCAGCAGTCGAAGCGCGGCAAATAGCGAGAGATATAGAAAGCGGAACGAAGAAAGAGACCAAGAGATAGAGGATGGGGGAGATGAGGAGGAGGAGGAGGAGGCGCGAAAAAGAAACGCTGGAAATATTTCTTAGTTGATATCACGTATCCGCCAATGGCATATTTACTGCTCGTATGGGTACAGTCTACAGTCGGCATGTCTCAACGCCGAAGGAAGGTCTGTCTACATGCCGAAGGAGCGCTAGTATAACGATCGACTATTTGGACCGCCGCACATGCTCCGAGACTCTTTGCGAATGCTGTGCGGCAGGTGCAGGCGCTCGTTCCATTCTCGCATACGGAATCGGACAGCGATGATAACAATAATTATAATAATAGCGGTCGGAGCCGTGGTAGGAATGCGTGTATTAGTGGTAGTAGAAGTAGTAGTAGTAGTAGCAGTAGTTGTCGTCGTTGTAGTAGTTGTTGTTGTTTGTCGTAGCAGCAGGAGTTGTTGCTGCAATGATAGTAACAGGAGCATTTGTAGTAAGGGGGCATGTAACATGTACAGGTGGTGGCAACATGACGGCCGGTCCTTCGAAGGTTCTCCCCATCGTTGGATTACGTTGTAGACGTAGGTTGTAGCAACGCTGTTCGCAGTAGCCAGCTCTCGAAATACGTCGCGCATTGTCGCTCGAAAGGCGTTCCGTGGCGTTCCCGATGTTGTTTAGGTACAGCTTGTAAGAAAAAGGTACCGCTTGTAAGAAAAAGGTACCGCTTGCATCGCTATTGTAACCATACCAATGCAAATGCTTAACGAGTTGTTTCTGGTAGTGCCTCTCGTGGCGGCGATGGTGGATGGAAGCGCTGCATGTGGGCAAAGTGTCTTGGCCAGATCGTCGGTCGATTTTGTGCTGATGGCAGCGCTCAAGCTGGAGTTCGCCCGTAGCCGTTGCTGGTACCTATGGTGGTGGCACCAGAAGCGCGAATCATTTGGGGCCGGACGACGGGCGACGTCGTCTCTTTCTATGCACGCCTTCTCGGGTTGGACAGCCTCCCCTTCAATGGATCTTACAGGCCCAGATTATAGTCTTCGCCGAGTTCCTCGTTTGTCCTCGCGGTAGTAGCTGTAGCGGCAGCAGGCAGCAGCAGCACTAGAAGCACGAGCGGAGGAAGTATCCCCTGTCGCGGCGGGCCCGCTCCATCGTATATCGTTGCGATCCTGCTCTTCCGCATGTTCTCCGAGACTCTTTCTAGTTGTGCTTGCTCCTCTACCCTCGACCCCCAGGCCCTCGTTTTGACTCTCTCTTCTATCCTGCAGAACTCCTAGTCGTCGCACATCGACTCCTTGGTCGCCGCTTCGGGCCGTGGGGAGTCGCGTGGGTTGCTGCAACTCCTCGATCTGAAGAACCCCTCTCCCGTCGACCGTCGACCGTAGACGGCCAAAGACCAAGAAAGAAGAGACCCCGATGTGATGCGTACGCTGGGGGTTGAGCTAGGTTGGGTTAAGGTAGGGCTATGGCGCGAGCGGCATTTCGCTTCCCGTTTCGTTGCTCGAGCATTACTACAAACTCCCTACTCCTACTGCTCGTGCTCGTCCTGGTAGCACTTCTCTACGACGACACCAACGACGCCTTCGACTACTACTACTACTAGTGCTGCGTCTGCGCTTCTGAGGAAAGATAAATGAAGTTGACAATATGCGCCTCCCACTTTAGTATCTCCTTGTCGTCCTGCACCCAGCGTTGCTGTTACCAGCAACGCCTACCGCCGGTCTACCCCATCACCGTGGGCAACAAAATAGCCAGCCGCGAACATTCCGGCACAGGCTACTGTTGTTATTGCTGTGGCCCGACCTGCCACTTGCTCGCCAAGGCCAAACATTGGATACATTGGCATAAACAGCACGCCGCTAACGCCAGAGGAGACGAAACATACAACGGCACAAACAAACAAACACATACACACTCAAGCACGCTCAAACACATACACACTCAAGCACGCTCAAACACACAGCAGATGATGAGCACGTCGGCGATCGAGCTCATCACAGACACCCCCCAGCGCCACCACCACCACTACCCACAGCAACTCCTACGCCTATATGCCCGAGGGAATATCACAAAGTGGTGACGAGTTGTCAACCTCGTTGAACTCAGCTCATGCCGGCGTCCGCCCTGTAAAGTCAACGCAGCGTATTATAATTTTCGTTGTGATCTCTGTTTTGCATTACACTGTGCGGTGGCGCTAGAGTGGCGATCGGATGCGAACAGTGAACCTATCGATTTTTTGCAGAATATAAGAATGGATTTCGGGTTGCAGCATATAAGAATGGATTACGGGCACAAGAACGCACGCTGCCGTCAAGCCTTAATGATTGCTGAAAATATTGTTTATCGATTGACTGATCAGCAATACGTTTTGAGAATTCGAATGGATAAGTGCATGTCTGTTATTTGAACGCTGGTAAGTTTAGGCCGTTAGAGCGAAAAGCGAATAGTCTGGCGAGAGAGAGAGACCGAGCAAGGTGGCTTAGTGGCAAAGCCTTTGCCTTGCATTCGGGAGGACTGGGTTCGAGACCCAGACCGGCCACTCTTAAATAGGTTTGCATGGTTTCCAATTTAGACAAGGTAAATGCCGGAGTGGTATAAACTTAGCCATGACATGAAAAATCCGTACACGGGCAATTGCCTTACGGAAAAAAATATATATATATATAAAAAAAAAAGATGGGGCAAAGACGCGCCAGTGTGCGCTGCTCGTTGGGTCTGCTTTTGTGTAATTAATTCTAGGTCAGTAGATTCACCGAACCTATTGGTACTATTGTAGCATCATGTAAAAATTGGTCATTTTGTAGTAGCAGGGTTTACCACAACGTTACATATTGCATATCTTGGTGTATTTTTCAGTCCAGAGCTTATGCGGTCAAAAGTTTCCAGCTTGCGTGCATTGTCCATCACGGTGTCTGTTCGTTAAGGTAGGCTCAGCTCAGAGGAGACAAACTCTAAAAACTACACGAGTACGTGTATGTGCAATTTTAGCTTATGGTTTTGTTCTAGTTTTCCCATCAGAGATGCATTGCACACATATCTCTACAAAGTCCTTTCTCAGTTTAGGTATCTGTATAATGTGGTCGACGATGGGTCTATAATCTCCTCTCTAATGCAGATTATCTGCTACAAAAGTTTCAGGCGAATCATATGCATATGTCGGGTATTAAAATAATAGATGCACCATTATGATGTTTCTGACCGTAGTGCACTCTCTTTTATAGGTGTGCAGAAACCAACATAAAGGTGTCAGCGGATAGAGTTGGCCTCGTAGAGTTTGTGTGCCCTTTAACAATTATTTGAGAAAGTTCATTTATTGGTTTTTGGCAAGCTTTCAGTTCCGCGTGTTTTGCGTATGCCTAAATAAATGCCTTCCACAGATAACAGCAATACATTTTTAACAGAAGTATACGCTTCAGCAGGACCATTTCTGGTTCAGTTTGTGAGCAGTGACTATGAGTGGCTGTGTTACAACCTTCATGCATGATTGGTTTTGGCGCAAGCTATTGCGTCTTATTCCTATTTGCAACGTCTGAGTTTACTGTATATATCCTGGAATGCATTTTATGTCGCGCATATCCAATCTTAACACTTGATGAAAACCCTGGCTTATAGTTTAATAAAAAAAGACGTGTCGAAAATGTTGATCATAGAGGAATAATAGACGCCATTTTAGCTGTATAGCCCACTTTGGTGCTTTGCTTCGGTTGAGCGGTAGAATAGCTTCCGTTACATTCGTATTTTAAATGTACACTGACTATAATGTTCCTAATTGTACTACGCCGCCATTGTTATTATTATTATGATAACTATAATGACGATAATGATGATGATGATGATTATCACATGCCCATCAGCCAAACTGTGGACGCGATAATAAACTAGTATGGTTAACTAGTACTAAAATGATGAGCATGATGATGCTGTTGATGCTGTTAGATGCAGGCATCCAGTTTTAGCACGTGCATTATTTGCACGGTCGACTACGTCGACGCACTCGTCTCTTCAAGTAGTCGTAGTAATAGTAGTAGTAGTAGTAGCAGTAATAGTAGTAGAAGTAGTAGCAGTAATAGTAGTAGAAGTAGTAGTAGATATGGAGAGACTCGCAAGTGTGCAGTTGTGCTGCGGACGCCGTTCGCAGTAATATATTATGGTCGCATAACGCGGCAAACGATGATGACAGCAGTGCCGAACGCCTATGCACCTCAGGACGAAAATTACGCGCGTTCTCGTCTCATCGGCCCCCGTTCGGCTACCCCCAGGTTAGCCCCAGCCTCGGGCTCTCCGACGCCGGCAGTAGCAGCAGACGCAGCTGCAGCAGATACGGGAGGGAGCCGCGTCCCGCGTCGACGTAGATAGCGACGCAGGCGCCCAGCATCGTTGTCCCTGCGGTCAGAAGAAGAAGAGGAACTGGAACAAGCGTTGTAAAAGTTGTCAATTTCGATGAATCCCCCGGTCCCCCGGTTTGTTCGTCCGTCCGTCCGTCCATTGCCCTTCCTCTTGTCGGCGGTAGTCCCCCCGACGCGACTTTCCTCGCGCAAGGTTTTCGTTCCAACGAGGCGTTTTCGTTGGACCGCTGGCTGGTTGACGAAAACGCATGCATGCATACTGGGCATACTCGATACAGCCCAACTTGGCGGGCAAGCTTGCTTGCTAGCTAGCGACAAACTTCGCCGCACTGAACGCCGCCACTGGCCTGTTGTAGAGAGCAGCACCGACAAGGACGGCGCTGCTCATCTTTGTCACAACACTTTCGGGGGTCTGGGGGTCGGTCTGAGGTTCTGGAGGAGGAGGTTTGCTGCGACTGCTACGCATGTTCTACGACGGCAGCAGAGGACGCAGCAACCACGCTAGTGGTTGATGGTGACGACGGTCGTGATGGCTGCTGTTGCTGCGGCGGCAATAACGGCGCTGATGGGGACCACGTTTATGCAGTATTGTGCGATGAAGCTCGCCAGCAGCAGCAGTAGCAGGCCGGTTGGTCGACCGTCTTGCCTTGGTGGCTTGGTGACTGCCCGTCGTTGCGACGTCCAGTCTTCTCGCCACTACTCTAAGAGATGCCGATCTCGCGGTTCTCGTCGTCCTCGTGTTGTTGTTGTTGTTGATGTGTTTGTTGCTGCTGTTGTTGTGTTTGCTGTTGTTGTTGTTGTTGTTGTTGTTGTAGTAGCCGCTGCAGTACCCGTCCTCGTAGCTGTGGCACTACTATTACTACTAGGACTCTTCTTAGCTCGTCAGCTGTTCGGCGAGTATAAAAATTTCGATATCCTTCGCGAGGTCATGAATGTAAAGCAGATTTCTTTCAGCGCGGTTGATGGCGCGTTCCGGTCAGATTCCGCTGCAGATCCACTACCATCACTGCCGGTCGGTGGTGGTGGTGGTGAATCGGTCGGGACTCCCCCGGGGGGAAAGCCTGAACGCGGAGTTGATGTGGCAACCCCACGCGCCACTGTTGCTTGGGTGCGGTCGCGTCATCACAGCGACCCCATCGCTACGTGCACACGCCGGAGAGGGGAGACACAGCAAGTCGATTAGGTTCGGTACAGGAATTCCGTCGAAACTTCAGCGGATTCAGCCAACAAACATCGTTTATCTAGTTCTACAGTTCTCCGGGCTCCCAGTATGGGCTTGCTCAGCGTTGTGTACTAGTTCAGCCTCATGGCATTTTCGCTCGCTGCCAGCTCTCTTCCGGTTTGACGTCGAATTACGCACATAGGGTAACGCAGGTAAACAGGACGTGCATGCTTTCAACGACGAGTACATTCTTGTATGTGCAGTTCTTGACCTCTCAAAATATATCGATACACGGGAGTCAATCGGCAATCTATTTTATGCAGTTAAAAAGGGATACTGTAATCTTGTTTACGGCTATAGGTGTATAACGGTTAGTTTAAACCGTAAAAATCAAATACTGTGTATATCGCGCAACTTGTTTCTGTTGTCAGCCTGCATTGGCTTGCATCTTTGTGCTTCGGCTAGTGCTTGGGAGGCTGTACATCATAAGATTTTGAGCGCTAAGCCACATTTTTTACATATAATTAAGCATTTCGTACAGCGTGCGCATCAAGTACCAAAGTAAACAATAATAGTATTGGTTATATTGTTTCGATAGGGCGAGAAACATATCGGACTAAGACTGACCTGCTGCACGGAACTGGCTTGCATCTAGGAGTCTGTATGAAACATCCAACATACGAATGTTAGCGAGGGTTGAAGCAAAAGATTGAAGCTTTTCTTCCACCCGAAACGAATTTGTGTACACGCATACTCGTGAAGGTAAACGGTTGTCATTTCGTGGAGACAATGATGAACATGAGCAAATATCACGTTGTGCGTTTGCATTGCGCTGAAGTGAGCGATTGCGTAGATGGGTATGTTCGTCTTTTTGTGTTCCACCAAGTACTTCCCTTTCCAGGAACACAAAACTGCGGGCAACATACGGACTTAAGAAGCTTGCAGCTATGGCAGCCGACCACGACAAAAATAAAGGCAGGATATCCATCCCAGCCCACCGTCAGCGTCAGCGTCGGACGGACGGCCGACGACGGAAGGTGGGAATTTCAATTTCCTACCAACAGCGACCCAACGATTATGGTGATAGTGTTTTGGAGCAAATTTATGATTACCCACACGCTGGAGGAGGTTCAGCCGCCGGGGTCCTTAGCGCCCACAATCTACCGAATACGTGTGGTTGTTTCCACTCTACGTATTTTTCCTCTCTTTTCTCGTCCCCGTTCGGCCCGGCGTTTGCGGTGCAGCGCTCTGTTTGCGTCCCATCGACGCCCCTCTCACTGGGCGTTTTCACAAGGCACTTGCCTCATGCAGTACACTTGATCCTTCCTCCAACAACTGCGTTCCGTTCATTTGTTGTTATAGCTGTTGTTTTTGTTGTTGTTGTTGTTTTCGCGGGAGCTATCTCATTGATTGCATTACATTCGATTGAACACCGTGGGTATACGCATACAACATCTACTCGCTGCCAACTACAAATACGCACGCATTGTTAGCGTCTGTACATATTTGTACTTGGAGCTCTCAAAATCTTAATTTGTCTGATGTGTAGTTCTACAACTTGCCTCGGGAACGCATATATGTGTATATATATATATATATATATATATATATATATATATATATATATATATATATATATATATATATATATATATATATATATATATATATATATATATATATATACATATATACACATATATGCGTTCTTGAGGCAATATGTGTATATATACACATAGTGTACGCCCCGAATGCCCGAGGAATGCCGTTAATCCGCTTAATTAATTTGACAAAACAGGTATCTTGCTAGTGGCCTTATAATTTTTTTGCGGTGTGGCTGTGCCAAATGTGAAAATCTCGTGGTTCACAGCAATCCGACCCCAAATGTCGATAGAAGTTTCCGCTGTTTCTCTGTGAGCATGTATCACTGTGATCTTTATACAATTGGTTATAACAAATGCGTGAAATGTAACAAAAATGGGTGGCCCTATATTTTTTCAGGGACTATATATATATATATATGCGTGTTTTTACGTAGTTTAATGCTAAGCGTAAAAGTCATTTGGGCCAGTTAAGGGCAAAAAAAGCACTCAACGTGTGCGAGAGCCAAGTGTTTTGCGGGCATGGAAAGTGCAGAAACGTCAGGCCGCAACCGCCGGTCGAATGCGTCTGTAACGCACTCGTCATCGTTGCTGCTGCTGCTGCCGCAGTTGGCGGAGGCTGTTGGTGCCGCTTTTACCGACCGCAACTACCGTTACGTTGCGTGAGCAGTACGCGTAGTTAGCTTGCTACCTAGGTGGGTTGGTTGTAAGTAGGTCGGTTGGATATTTGGCTAGGTACTTTGGTATGTGGGAGGGGGTGTCTATGCATCTGTGCTGACGGGGGGGGGGGGGGGGGGGGGCGCGCCTCATGCGTGGGGATCTGTAAACACGCGCCCAGGGGCCTTCCACTTTGCCCCCATCCAGCTGGAAGCTGGCAAGGCCGTATGTCGCCGCTTGCTGCTTAATGATGACTACTATATGTATATATATATACGTATAGTAGTCATCAAGCTTGCTGCTTGATGATGACTACTGCTGTTACTACTACTGCTGCTGCTATTACGAAACTGCCGCAGCCACCTTCTCCATTCCGACCCTCGCAGCCTTCGCCGGTCGCCGGACTAGCCTGACGCTACTCTATTTTGCGGAAGTTGGCTCACTTTATATAATGTGTATAGCTCGTTGAAATGCTTCTTTGGAAGGCGCCGGGCAAAATTGTAGCCTCTGCTCAAATGCACCACCACCATCTCCTCCTCCTTTTCCCAGTTCCCAGACACTCTTGTTTGCAAGTTTGAAACGGGGGAATAGGAGGGGCGGGGGAGTACACACTTGCAGCGAGCCGTTGTAGCAAGAGTGGCAGCGGCGATGAACAAAACGGCCATGGGGGCATAAAGTTCATTATCGGAGGTGTGTAAATAATTGCTGATGTTCGTCTTTTCAGGTGTAATTTTAGCTAATAGTATTACTATTATTATTTATTGCATGTTAAACAATGTTACAGTTAAGGGGCCTGAACGTATTATCGCATTTTTTTAAATAATTACTTTACTTCATGGCGCCTAAAATAGATGCCGCGTTCCCTCTGCGCTTGCCTCAAGAATTGACCCTCTCTTCGGTCGCTCGTGACCTACTGAGTTCGCTTAGCTGTGATGTAAATAGGAAGCCGCGGTTGTGCACGAAACCGTTGCATCCCAAGCTAAAGACGTTCCATGACACTATAATGGTTTTCATAATCATTATATAATAATAGCCTGCAATGGTCACCCCATCAGGTCTTGCTTCGCCAGCGGACTCTTAACCTCTCGGTTCAAGTGTAGATGATATACCGGCTATCCTAAGAGACCTTATGATTACACGGTTTAGTTCTGCATGTGTGGACGATCTACCGGCGTTCCTTAGGCAACTCAGTGTGCGTAGGCCACTGGAGTCTACCGTTTCTCAATACAGTTTGCAGAGAAACGTCTTGCAGACAGAAGCGCAAATTCTATTATTATTATTATTATTTTGACACAGTGGTTAGTGTCGAAGCCATTGCATTATATTCAGGAAATCGTAGGCTCGAGACCTGGGCCGGCCATTCTTAAATTGGTTTTTATGGTCTAATTTGGACAAGGTGAGTGATTCCTCGCCATGATCAAGCAAACAACTGGGAGCACACTACTGGGGATGCCTAAAAAAACAATATGGTGCATTACAACCCCTCCCCCTTCAGTATCTGTGAGTTCGTCTAAAGGGTGACGGAAGATCAAATTATTTATTGTTAGTTTGTTAAATTTTTTGAACCCGCAAGCTTACGCTTGGACGGTGGAGGACTTGGACTCACTCTAGCAGAATTGCCACGCATTTCCGTGCTTTCTGGTGTATGTTCGTATATATATTATTTATATATATATATATATATATATATATATATATATATATATATATATATATATATATATATATATATATGTATATATATATATATTATGTATATATATATATATATATATATGTATTTTTCCGGCGCATGTCTATGCTATTTGAAGTCAGTTTACAGAGATTTTGCATATCTCGTACCCACGTTGACTAGTTTGCTGATTTGTTCAGTTTTTTTTACTACGATCTAATCATAGACCGTCTTCGATTCTGCATGGAAGACTCCTCAAGGAACTTTTGAGACGATTTACTATTGGACTTCACAACTACACGACAACGTCTTGTAGAGCATAATTCAATTACGTGAATAGAATTGCGTCGTCACAGAGAAGGAAGGGGAGTCTGTTGGCTACGCAACTTGGCCGTCGTCGCTGCTGCCTTTGCAGTCCCATCTCCACCCCCGTCACCAAGACGTCTACCTTCATTTCGAGGGATGTGAGCATGAACCCCATAAGTGCCGGCTTGCCGGCCTGCCTGACCGATGTCAGACTATCGTTAGCGGAGCAATGGAGGCTGACAAGGACTAACTTGTGAATATACGCCGCCAGGCTTGCGTCTGCTTCGTTGCAGAACTTAAAGTGCCTCTGCGAGCTTTCATAGGTTGCAAATTGGTCGAAGCCGAGTTTTTAACATGTACACCTAACACAAGGTATACGTCTGCTTATGGTCAATATATCGACGCCGTGTATTTTCCAAATAAGAACCGACCGCTTTGTATTCGAGAGAGAGTTAGACACGAAGATCGTGGGTGAGCTTGCCGTCGACGGCACCAGCATTAGTACGAGTCAATGAA
Organism: Dermanyssus gallinae; assembly: GCA_003439945.1. NCBI lineage: Eukaryota > Metazoa > Arthropoda > Arachnida > Mesostigmata > Dermanyssidae > Dermanyssus > Dermanyssus gallinae. The sequence goes on along the minus strand of QVRM01007138.1, from coordinate 225,305 downwards.
GTTATTAGAGCATAATTTGAAAATCTTACAAAAACCAGGACACGTGTGGGCGTCCGTGGGTGAAATCCGAGTGCCGGCGGACAGACAAGGCCAAGCATGTTAGGGAAAGCGACGAGCAGGCGAGCAGAAGAGAGCAAACGAAAGTGAAAGAGAGCCGATGTTTTTAGTCCGCACTATTTAGCAGCAGCAGACGACGACAACAACGAAAGATCCGTCGCAGCCTCAGGCCAGTTTGAGGGTGCCGAGAAGACCGTGCCCGCCGCTGGCAGCTAGTTGACTGGCTGAAGATCCAGAGAGCTAGCCTTCTCTACAGCTCGGCTCGTCTCGGAGTAAGCGATGATGGTGCGTCGTCTGGCGTCGGTTCTCCTCTCTAATTCGAAGGTTTGCCGAAGACCGTTATAGCCTCACCTCGACAGCCGCGTGAGCCTCGAACTTGTAAAGAGAGGCGGAGACAGAGAGAGAGAGAGAGAAGAGGGCGAATGAAGAAAGAAAAGAAGCTAGAGAGAAGCGAGGGGGCTGCCACTAACCGCCAATACTCACCACCTCGACACGGTTACCCCAGGGGCTAGCGATGGGGTGAAAGCAGGTAGACAAACAGACAGACAGACAGGCGGACGCATGGGGCGGGGTTGATTCAGGGTTGAGTTTTCGAAGCAAACGGATCGAGTGTAGAAAGTCAGTGCCCAGGCAGGCATGTCAGCCCGCGGGAGCTGTGTCGACGGTGGATGCGTCGAAGCTTCTTGCGCCTTATAGGTGCCGATCCCCGCTACAGCCCCCGAAGCCGCAGTCGTTGTTTTTTGCTGGGGCGGTGACTTCGGGGGCGCGGCCGCAGACGTTCGTCGACGCCGCGAACCGCGTAAAAACGGTGCCCTCACCTCCCCCCTCCCCCGTGTGTTCAGAATGCGCCGTGGGGTTGCGCCGGAGGTATGAGATAAACATCCTCTTGGCACTCGGCGTCCGTCCCGCTGGCGACAGCCACGCGACGTGGCGGGAACGGCCGCGCACGAACAGATTCCAATTCCAGATTGAGTACCGTGCCCGCGGGCAGCTAGTTCTGCGGCTCCGAATCCTGGAAAGACCTCGCGACGGCGGCTGCGGCGGCGGCGACGACGATGATGGCTGGCACCCCAGCTTTTACCGGTAGTATTGTCACTGACTGCTTTAGGGCTCCGCCGCTAACCCGGCCGTCGGCTCCGCAGCTGCGGCCACCACCTTGGCCGAACTTCCGGACACAACAACTCGAATGTTCAGACCACACGCAAGAGAGCGAGAGAGAGAGAGAGTTTGGGAAACCTCATTCGCAATGACCCAGCTAGACTTCCCTCCCCCGAGTTGTTGTACTCCTCTCCAAACTAATAGAGCTGTCTCGAACGATAACGACCGCTAGATAGATTAGGTAATTTTCATTATCTCACATAACGTATATACACATTTTTAAAGATCGAAAGTTACTTCCACAACAGTGTAAATTGTGACGGAAGAATATATATATATAATAGAGCGCTCTAATCAACCTTATATAAAAGGGTGGTGATTTGCTTAGAATGTGTACTAAATGTACATGCTAATCGAATAACAAATCCACTCATGAAAAATGAAAGTCACTTCTACATGAATGTAGAGATACATGTATATTCATATAGACGGCAGCCGACATAATCTATTATATTACAATGTCCGCCGGCCTGGGTCAGTCCGGAACTAGCTAATTTCGCTAACAACGCTAAGACCGCAACTGCATTGCTTCGTTGAAAAAAATGAAGATCCTCTGCCGATTCCAGCACCAGCGTGGTGCGACTAATGGTGACAAAATCCGAGGAAGACACAATCCTCCTTTTGATGCTTTTAAGAGTTCCTCTGTCAGATAGTCATGCTGAAGTTACAGCTTAAGAATACCTTCGCTATGGCTACGTGGATGAGATCAGATCGTTAAGTCGCCTAGTTTTTGTCGACCCTAGGACTGTTCTACAATGTTTCAAAGTGGGAAACACTCGAACCGGTCAGACGAGAAGGTCGGGAGTTTGATCGTACTTAGTGTCTTGCATCTTTGGTCTGGTCCTGTGCATGTGACAGTCGCCACGTATACTCCAGGTATATAGTGCATGGTTATTACTACCTGGTGTGTTCAAACGCCGTTTTTCACGAGAAGTACGAGCTGTGCACCTGTCGCTCGTGCCTGCAGACGCGTGTCAAGTACCATGCAGTGGAATGCGCAGCGCTGAAGCACAAATCGTTCCCCTATTTTTCTCTCGCCGGAAGGGTGAACGCAATACACGCTTATGAGGACAACTTCATACATGAAGTGCACATTTTACTCAGTTTGAATAAAATAAACAAACATAAAATTATGAAGGGCATCACAGTGTTTGCCAGTAGTACTATCACTGTTTGAAGGTCCTCCTGCTAGCCCGCCGTCGTCCCCGCAGCTGCGGCCACTACATTGTCCGAGTTTCTGCCTAAGACTCGAATGTGCGGATCAAACGCGGGAGTTTGGGAGGTGTCGTTCGCAAATAGTTTTTGATAGATAGACGAGCTAGGGCCCTTCCTCCCCTTAGTTGTTGTACTCTTCTCCAACAAAATAAAGCTACTTTTATCGGTAACTGTAGCTAGAGAGTTAAATCATTTGCGTTATTGCACGCATGCTCCGTGCGATTTTTAGAGTTTACCAATTTAGACACCGAAATTTACTTTTACAACAGTGCTACCTGTAGCGGGAGGGTATATATATATATATATATATATATGGCTGGAGATTACTTCTACATCAATGTGGCTTGTTGAATTCTACACTGATGCAGATGTAACATTCTATGACATCAAAGAACAGTAATAACGAACGCTTCGCGCTTCTGTTACATCGGCTCGTAGCCTCATATTTGCGAACCTTACGGATACCTACCGAGACGCTTCTCAGCCAAAGATCAATCATTTTATTATCTAGGTAGCCTTCAATTCAATAGGCATCTTAACGATGCGACCAGGCCATTAACCGCGAAGTTAGGGCTTGCCCCAGCAGGTCGCCGTGCTGTACTTCTGTCCCTGACATAAATATCTCACTCGACGCCTTCAGCATAGAAGCTTCCTGGTAGGCTGCCCGGGCGTCATTTTACACGCGGGAATTCATCTGACCCACCACTTCCAACATGTGGGCCCTCCGTAGCATGTTAGAAGAAGAGCCCTCAGAGTCCAACTCCAATATAACTAAAATGTGTGGCACCGTGATATCTGCCCCCGCGTGTATCGCAAACCCCACCGGTGTTCGTCATTCTGCTTCTTTAAGGTACCCGTGTTATGGCAGTCATTAATTTTTAGTAGGTCTCACTGATCCGTGGGATGCACAGTGAACAAGCAATAGGTCTCGGTGATCCATCGGTCTTCCTTAGCGCAAACAACTTTGCTCCAAAGACGAGGGAACTTCGTCGATCTGGAACGTTGCAATGGTATAAGACGTCCACAGTACCGGCTAGAGCGACAGGGTCCGTCAACAAATGGGGCCTAAAAAAGCCCGGTCCAGCTGACTAACTCTTAGAGGAGGATCGTAACGCTCCCATTATTTAAACACATATAATTTTTGGCGAGACATGACAGTTGGCTCCCTGCGAACGTGTGCACCGTTCCGAAGGTTTAGCGTAGAGACCAGCCAGCTCTGGAGGGTTGCATGGACCATAGATTGCGATAGGCGCCGCCTGGTTAGAATCAGCCGCTTCTCGACCTTTTGCAGCAAACTGCGAGTGGTCAAGTGGGAAAAACCCGTACGGGTAGCCGATGTTTTGGTACCACCTCTTCTGAGAGGCTAGCCAGTTTTTTTTGTCGTCACACGGCATATATTTGAAATATAGGAGATGCCACAATCTTGTGCACTGCAGGTTCTTTATGTAGCATGTCGAAAGGCATTAAACAGCAAATAATGCACTAGGGTTTATAAGCAACGGAATAGCAAAACCTATTTGTAAAGCGGCACGTTAAATGAGAGCAGTGGAGGGAAACCGTTGCAATACAGAATGGACAATACATGGATGGAACCGCTCTTCGAGCAACGACACGTTCTCACCCGCTACTCCGTCCATGAATTCCACCACAAACTGTGCCACCGCACTGGGTTCCATAACCTTTCAATGAGTGTTGCTGCAAATTTTGCGGCCTTGTCTGCCCCAAATATCATCATGAAACTTGTCGGTCAGCGCCAGCTATCTGGGCGTTAGGTCGCTGACATCTTTCTGAGATGCACATACAACATATTCTATATATGTCCAAGATTAACGGAAACGAATGCAGTTTTCGAGATTTAATGAATACGTGTAAAATAATATCATCAACAATACCGAAAGGTGATGTAATAATAAATAATATTGCAATACAGACGGATATTTGAGTCAATATACGTTACCTTCTGTGCAGAATGGCATTTCACCGTGAAGTAGTCAAATGTAGCCATAGAGTTTGTTCATAACGATAATAATAGTAGTAGTAGTAGTGTTAGTAATAATACATATAAATTATATGATTCTTACTGAATCTTCCTTCTCTTTTTGTTTGTTTTTTTGTACATCGCACCAAACCGCCTTACATTATCTCTCGCCATCACGCTCTCTATTTGTGCCTCTGTGTTTGTCCGGATGAGATGTCGTGCGTCGTCTTCGCGTCGCCGACAGTAACTTCGCTTCGTCTAGCCACGTCTAGTTACTTCCTCTGCATCCCCCCCCCCCCCAAGCTCACTCCACGCCTCCACCACCGCCGCCGCCGAGCACTCGATTCCGCTCGCCTCCCTCTGGAAGCGCTGGAGAAGCGTCGTTGGTTGGCAGCTGAACCAGCGTGTCTCGGCTCCCAGGTGGCTGACGAATTCCCTCTAAAGTGCTTTGTGGTTGCAACGAGGTAGAACCTCGTATATGACCACCAAGGGGCTAGCTAGTAGCTGAGGGTCGCAGCCACCGTCCTCATTGTCCCGAGCCGGTCGTACCATGTATCTTTCTTCCTGCGTGCCCTTTCTAAAAAACACTCCTTCGTCACACGGTACTAAACTGGTCGAGTAGTAGTAGTAGTAGTAGTAGTAGCAGCGTTTGAGGCGCTACCATTCCCCGCATCGCTTGCCCTGTTTCTCGGGCGCGGAGGGGACTCCCGGGCTAGTTGTTCTCGATGTCCATCTGTTAGGTCTTTCTACTCGATGTACCCGAAGGTGTACCTCGCAAGGCGGCAACAAATACCAAACGAACAGCAGCTAAACATAACCAATCCCGACGAAACACGCAGATGCGTAAGACATGCGTGGTATTTGCAACAACGCGTTTGTTGCGCGAGCAATAATAAATTAAACGATGTATTATTTTTCTTCAACGTTTTGTACATATATATATATCAATATAGATGAATTACGACGGCAAGATATTGTCGACTTGCACGGGTGATTTCGCATGAGGCCATTGGGGGGACAAGCTTGATTGACCAGGACAAGCTGAAAGGAAACCAGGGTCTATTTCGCTGATCGTTGAACTGTTACAAGCCTGATCCCTTTGCCGCAAGTCGGCTAAGGCAAGCACATTGCCCGCTTATTTGATGGCTGTTTCTCACTACGTCTGTTTCGACAACGGATGACCGAGCTGGACTAAAAGGATTTCACAGGTCAATTAGCTTTGCGGTGTTCCTTTATCTTGGCTAGATGGCAAAAAAAGTCAGTCTGCTCGTTTCTTTAGGCGAGCTCATAACACTAGCTATCTCGCAATTTTATATGCTTTTGGACTTTGGCCATTACAATCTGCGTACCTCCCGCTGTTAGCTGTGTTCAGCTGTGTCTCTCAGCTTATCCTGTAGCAACTTTTCAACCGCTTGGCAGCATTCCAGTTAGCTACGATTACCACGCGCAAGTTGGTTCATTTGCTTATATGCACACGCAGCGATTAGAAGAGCCCCTTCCCCTCCCCCAGGTCTGGCTAATTAACGGTAATTGTGCGTTAGCATCGCGCACTTTCCTTCGGGACTGGGTGGGCTTTTATGTTTTTCAACGCGCTCGAAACTATCAACTCGGTTCGATTTATCATCAGCTGCTACAACGAGAACAGGAAACAACCAGTACTACTCGATCGTACAGTCCACGTATATAGAACTCGGTGCTTCACTAAGCACACTTGAATACGACACCACCCGCCACCTACGGCCCGCTTGCGACAAAACGCCGACATTTGCCGGCCGGCGACGCTGATGGCACTGTCGGCGTTCTGGCGCCAACGCCGGAATGACAACAGATATGGCCGTTGGCTATATCAGACCTTGTGCTTTGTATTACTGTTGCTCCTGTTATCGGCATCCGCATTGGCTATGACTTGCCCATAGCCGCTCGGACAATCGCGGCGGGCGGCTGTTCGCGACCCTCTCGACTCGTTCGCTCGTTCACGCACCCACCCACCATGCAGTAGTTGCAATACCAGTAGTAGCGGCAGCAGTAGTAGTGTTAGTAGCTGAGAATAGGCAGCGCGGACATCTTTGCGTGGCCAACGACGCTGCGCGCAACGACGTATGAGGCTTGCTTCGTTACAACATTTTGGGTACATATTTTACGTATAGATGGATAGGTCTGCTGGCGTCGGCCAACGCCAACGCCAATGTATATAGTCGACGATGCCATCCGGCGGCTAGCGTGTAGTTGTCGACGTACCATCCGACTAGACCGAAGGGTACATGGGCGGAGGGAGCAGCGGGGGCGAGTCTTCTACCACCGGGCGGGGGGTGAGGCCGCCGCCGCCACCACCACGACCACCCCCGCTGCTACCCCGTTGGTTGGTGGGTTGGTCGGTCGTTCGGTCATACCGTTGCGCCCGGTGATTGCGGCGCCGAGCGAATGAGGAACACAGCCCGCAATGGTCCGTTAACGTTGCGCAGGCCGGAAAGCGGACGGGACGGCCTATCTACTACTACTAGGTAACAACATGCTTGCGGCGATGGCGGGAACGTTAAGCGGAGCAAAGCAAAATGTACCAAGTAAAATATATATATATATATAGAGAGAGAGAAGAGAAAGTGCGTGACGAAGGAACAGCGGCAGCAGACGCAGAAGGAAAAGGAAATAAAGGGAAACAGAAGAGAACCAAGAAGAAGGCATGCCTGAGAAGACAACACAGGAACGGCCTGTTTGCCCCTCTGCGACCACTGTGAGGGGCTGTGGCTGTCTCTTTGCTCCGGGGCGGCCTCTGCCCCCCCCTCCCCCCCGTCCCCCCCCGTTGTCATCGTCGAGCTGTAGTAGCAGCGGCAGCAGCAGGATGGAAGCGAGCTGCTTATTTCGCAGAAACATTGAGAAATCTGAGGTGCCCCGTGGCCCATCCGGCGCCATCCGGATGGCGGCGAAAGGACCCGGCCCCCACTATTCTTGCATGGCCGCCTACTTGTGCATGGTCGCCTCTCTCTCTCTCTCTCTTCCTGTATCTCCCTGTCTCTCTCTCTCTCTCTCACGCTGTTTCTCTCGCACGCTTGGTGTTCGTGTTCGCCGCTTTATCTAGCTCTATACGACGTATACTTATTTATTTCTCGCACTTTGGCCTGCGTTGTGCGTCTGCTATGCAGCTGTTTTCCTCACGTTCGTGGTCGGAAATAGTGGTTCTGCATGCACACCCACCCACATCCATACACACTGCGTGCGCCAGCTGGCCCGTTCTCGTGCGGGAACCGCATGTCGTCGGGCCCCAGCACTGATGCTGGCAATGCTAGTGGCTGACATCAGCGCCGCTGTGGCGGCACCAGCAGCAGCAGAGGCAGCAGAAAGCAGCAGCAGCGGCAAGGTTCACGCCGATTTGCCTCTCTATCTTCGCCCCTCTCTCTCTCTCTCTCTGTCTGCGAAAGCGCCCGCCCCGCTCTCAAGATCACACCCAGTCCGTAAACGTACACCTTGAAATTCATGTATGAATAATATATCATTTCGCTGATTTAGTGAAGCACCAAGCGAGCAAGACACAGCGCACAGTTGTTCTTGTCTTCCAATCACGTGCAGCACTCCGCTCGTGTACTGGGTGGCCACACTTGTTCATATATAGATATGTGTGTATGTATATAAAAATATGTATGCATATATATATATATATATATATATATATAATGTGCACGTATGCGCACACGGACATACCGACGTTCTCGTTTTTGTCACATACCTGTATGTACAGTTGCCACATCGGGAGCGTGATCTGACGTCTGCTGACGTATGTCTGCAAGACTGTGCAGAGTCCTAATGACGGTCAGGAAGGAACGATATCACGCGCGCTTTTTGCTTGGAGCCGAACAACTGACTGACTTCAAGCGGCCGGCCAAGCAGCCAACGCAGCCGACATCGGTAGCAGAAAGTACCACGTCAGTGGTTTCCGTTTCCGGCGTTTGCGCCGTCAAGCGCACCATGTTTGACCTTTTTGACCTTTCTTCGTCTCCACCCCCCCCCCAAGTTTACCCTTTTCACCGTCAGCCGGTCTTACCGCTCGTGCCCCGGTCGTCTCCCGCCGCCCAATGCCGGTGACGACACAACTAACGTCTTCCCAACTTGGCTGAACTCTGAATACGCACAGACGATGTCCTCTATGACTTGTGACTTTCTGCCAAGGTTACCGGTCTCGTTGCCGTTTACCTACGACACATTGCGTTGCTTCCATGCTCCCGCTAAAAAAAACAGCTAGATTGAAATACCAATGTCGGAGCAAATGATCTAAGATGTTGTGAGAAATGCAAGTCGTTTTTTAGGAAGCTTAAACAACAACTGCGGTAACTAGATACAACATTCGACATCTGCGAATATCATAAGTAACTGTGACTCATTGCAGTCGCAACTTTAAGTAATTTAGCATACGCTAAGATGCACAAGCACAGACTTTGACTTCTCGACTTAAACATATCATTAAGAGATGCACTTTAATCTTTGTTTTCAGTTAGACTTATCGTCCTGTTCTGTAGAAAACTTGTGGAGAGTGATTTACGAGTAGCCGCTCGATGCGCTCCACAGAATCCCTTCGACTAGGCAGCATAGCAATGGAAGAGGAAGCCAACGAGCGACGGCCGTCTAATTGCGCCTATTGATAAAGTCTTGCGTACGTACTCAGCTGCTGCCACTTGAGCGACATCATTACGGGTCCCACAAAGCCGCGACTAATCGCTTGTGAAAGAAGATAGAGAGAGAAAAGAGGGGTGAAAACTAAAACGTATATTTATATATATATATATATATATACGTGTACAATCTAGAAAAAATACACGCACGGAGGTGGCGTTCTCCCGCTGAATGACCAATAGTCTCCGGTGCACGTGGCCCTGTGTAACGGTTGAGCGCCTTACCGACTTGCCAAATGTGTTTGTAGAAAGGCTTCGGGCCAGGTTCGCCCAGTGCCTCAAATGCAAGCGGGCGGAAATCGCTGGAATACGTAATACTGGCATATTTTCTCTACTTATTGGTCTCTGCCAATATTGACACATAACCAGCGTCTCCCACTCTACGCTATTGAGGCGGTTTATGAGTCACTTGCGGTTGCATCCCCTACGAGCATGCCATCTATCTCAAACGACATAAGGGCCAGTCTGTACGGTCTCTTTTCATCATCCCTGCAGAGGCCAGGAGGATCCATAATGCAAGAAATTCCAGCTCAGATCTTAAGGCTCGGCTAAATCTGCCATTGAGTGCTGCGTGCCAGGCTTGACGTCCTGACCGTAAGGTACAAGAGAGGAAAGTAGTGTGTTTGTGGCCCCACATTATAGCTGCATTTACATTGATGGGTGAATACGAGACCTGCTCTCATGCGTAATCCTCCATTATTCCGAACAGTGTCGTGATCTAGTAGGGTGCCTAAGTGAATACCGGGAAGAGCCACCGAGAGACGATTATACTAACTCAAGCTTCTCTTGGGCGACCATGCAACCGGAAAAAGATAAGGTAGCTTTGACATTCGGGAGAGTCATATTCTTAGAGTTCGTGACGTAAATCTCGCATTTCCCGGCATTAGGGATATGCCACTCACTTTTTCGAAGTCCCGGACTCTGCGAATATCATCAACAACCATGACTGGGTAGCCTTCAAGCACACCGTCGTCGAGGTACCAGACATTTAGAGGATACTGCAAGGAGTCGACCAAGTCCTTTACGCACAAGCAGAACAAGGACGGACCTAAAAAGTATTCGTTGTTAAAGGCCGGAATGCGAGGATTTAAGTGTCGCCTCATACACCTGGTGAAACATTTTCGGGCATTGTGGGCTCCGAATATAATATGTAGGAGTGACCCCCATAGGAAAATGTCTCCAACCTTTGCCAATGTATCAGGAATGCCAATGCTAGCCTGTCGACGACGGACCCTAAGGTCCCTGACAGCAGATCCCGAAAGAGACGATGTCAAAGCCAGCTTAAAAGCTTCTGGAGAAGGACCTCACAGCAAGGGACGCCTCGTCACGGGAGTTAATGGCAGCATCGTCGGGGGATGAAATAGTAAGCGAAGGGGGCGTGTCGTTTCGGACCCGTGGAAGGCGCAGCACCACCGGCGCGCAAGAAAACGGTGAGTGCCAGACCTCGATGTCGTTGTTCGAAGCTACCTTTAATAAAGCTCTCGTAGGCTGGCCCACGAGTGGTGACGTGGTCTAGGGGACTAGTGCGCTAGTCATGGTTGTCATCTACCGGGGTGTCGCCAGTGCGATCCCTATTGTTGGTCGAATTTTTTTTGAGCGATGCTCATTGAGAATAGATGATAAACCATACTGCTGAGAGTCAGCGGCCATGCTGCCACAAGGACTGTTGGAGAAACCCTAGATATCTTAACACGTCCGGCCCTCGGTGCATTGAAGATATACCGTAGGTTAAGTGCCAAGCCCGTAGGGGACGGAGGATAGTCTAGAATTAAAAACAACCTTCTTAAAAAATGTTTTCATTCTAGGCTGGCCCACGACGGATGCCCTAACCGCCAGGGGCAACACTCGGATTAACCTTACATGTCGGATGGTATCATGAATGTGTCCGACCAGTTCCTCCGAGGTGGACGAACTGGCACACTGGTGCTATTGCATGGTGTACCAGTGGACGGATTGACCTCGGTATTTCCGACGCCGGGATGTCTGAGAGAGAAGTGCCTAGGAAGTTGTCTTCTTGTTTAGCTGTTGCTGCACCTTGAGTAGGCGATCCTGTTAGAATCCTTCCCCAGAGTCACCCAAGGCGTTTCGGGACATACCTAGGTTGCTGGTAAGGCTGTTATCTTCCACTAAAAGAATTTTTTTATTAGCTTATTGAATACCGACAGTTAAACCGATAACAAAAAATAATAGCTTTAGTGCTCTGGCAATCGTGTTAAGTATGGCCGCTAGTTAGGACTAACACCCTGGAACATGGCTCAGGTCAAATAACGGTCAAATAACGGGTCAAAGACCGCGGTCGGGTGACCGAGCTTACTCTAATGTATCTGGTAGGTTTGCGCCGAGGCCTGGACAGAAGAATGTGCAGAGCGCGTTCGTCCTGGGCTGACGAGATTACCCGCAATACCGCTGCGTACGACGGTTTTTCATCCCTGACGCTACATAAGGCTATACGTGGACAAGTGTCTGTGCCAGCTTCATAGGACCCGTTTCAATTGACACACCGAGAGGGATTAGGACACTCGGCAGCCTTCCGCCAAGTCACACAGGGTTGAGCCGTCCAGGCAGCTCTTGCAGGTAATAACTTTAAAGCTACCGAGAGACTCCGACGATATATCTCTAATTGACTCTACTCACGGGAACCTGCACTTTTCACTTTATGGGACGCCTACGATGACGAAGACCCGGTGCTGTCGAGTGGTAGTCCATGACACTGCCAGGGCCTTTATTAGGCCACGACGATCCGTCGTCTCCAATAATACTTAAGCTACAGCGTCTTCCGGCGTAGCAATATGGAAGCCTATGATTTTCGATGGCAATAGCAAATCGAATTCGGTCAGTCGGAGGGTCCGAAAGGAATCCCATTCCTTAGAAACGCGACCAAACTGTCTCCTAGCGTGCAATATGAGCCAGTCGAGCCTTCACTGCACACATTTGTTGATGCAATCGAACGGTCAGAAACATCATTTAAAATACATTTTTAGATGACGTTTAGATGAAGATGTCGTATCGTGCTATATATATATATATATATATATATATTTATATATATATATATATATATATATATATACAATATATATATATATATATATATATATATATATATATATACAATATATACCGCATTCTGGCATTTGCGCTTTTATGGATTATGGCATAATAATGAGCAGAAGCTGGCCATTTGCGATACACGCATCTAAGCAAGGACAACGGATCGTGACGCACGACCGAAGAAACAGGGACTGGCGTAAAGGGGCGAAAGCGTCTTCTTCGATGGCGATGAAGGCGAACTCCGACGGGAGGCGTGGCGGAGGCGATGTGACTCGCTTACCTCATCCTCGTTGCAGGTCTAGAAGCTGTCCACGCAGGTGAAGGGCTACACTGCCACATTTTCCCTGGCTCTATTCGACACCATATTGTCGCCAGTTGTGCCTCACCACAGCCACCACTGCCGCAATCATCATTATCATTGCCATTCGTGATAGGAGCAGCAGCAGCAACATTACAATCATGGTCAATCAGCATCAATGTTGCGCTATAGAACTATCGCAGATTATAGCCAGCAGAGGGCGGCACACTTGGCAAAGACGAGCCCAGTGAGGGTTGACTGGCTGGCAGACCGGTCGCTTGCTCCAGCCGATGCCAGCATTCAAGTGATCTGGACCAAGGCGACTGACACACAATAACGCCGTAGAAGGAGCTTTTCCCCTCCCGTAGAAGAACAGCTTCTCTGAAAAGGGAACCCTGAGAATGATAAATGAGAGCGAGACAGCAGGAAAGCTGAGGGCCGAAGCCTGAACTGCAGGCACAACAAACGAAGGCTAGTGTGATCCCAGGGGATGAACTGGTGGTGAGGACCCCATCGATTGTGACTCGTGACAAGTCCTCTTTCGTCAACGGTGGCCATAGTAGCGGTTGGTAGCTGTAGTAGCGACGGTCGAGTAGACCTCTGGCCAGACAAATTGCTCTCCATTTCTTGTCGCATCTATTTATCCGTCAAACAATTCACATTTTCCTTAACTTGATCAGCAAGGTAGTGTTTATCTATGCAGATTTGTTTCTCTCTCGGCTCCTGCAGTCTCTTATCCACCGACCTACTTGCTTATCGCCGTCATAACTTCTAAGAGGGTTTTACTGCCACTCTAGCTTTTCCTAAGGCGACGGGACAGAAAGCTTGGAATAGGATATAACCACCTAGCAGTTTTGCGTGCCCACTCGAGTGAGATGCATAGCTACAGAAAAGCATTGCAAAATAAAACATTCGTGTTATTCATGTGGTGAAAAATAGAGATTGGAACAGCTAAAGACGGTATCTCTATTTCTAACTACTTGCAACGGAGCACAGTGTTATAATAATGGCACGGCCAAAATTTGCCTAAGTTTCATGTTTGCCACCACAGTAATGAACTGGCAAATTAGTCAACACTTGAATTGCGGTATGTCAGCAACACATGTAAGCCACAACACCTGTTGCCAAAATTTCAGATGAGAGGCCTTTTGCCGCACGCGATCCATTCCGTGGTGGCATTTTAGTATTCTAGGGTTTGAAATATTTGATCCGGGTTTCGTCGGTGCCCATACTATCTCTTGTTAAATAAGGCTAACCCATTTGGTACGCCTAATGACAATTTAGCTTTAATTTCCGTGGCAGCCAAGCCCTAAAAACACGTTTAAGTACAGCACGGCACGCGTTCTGCTCTAATGTCGCTAGGGGACCTGACATGTTACAGTTGCGCGACCTGCTACGAACGCAATTCGAAGCCAATCTACATAATATTTTTATTTTTTGTTACTTACGAAGGACGTCTCTCTACGGCGCTTAGTTGCCATAAGCTTTTTGGAATCGTGGACAGGCGATGCCACGAACTTATCGTGCGGTTTTTAGGGCGATCCACCTAGTATTTCAATACAGATTGGTATGGTTCCACATATCCTTACTGTGTTCGCTTCGACATGTTGATGCAGGTGAGAAATACATTGTTGACCAGTTGTACACGAGCAGGATACAGACCTGAAGATTTTCGGCACAAAACAATCTTACATGAAATGCAGAACAACAACATGTTACTATTTTTCAGCCATTGACGACTACCGCTGGCCATTGACTGATCCTGGCGGCAGGCTTAAGCTATACTAAACACCAGACAGCAAAACGGGCGCATAGAGCCGATCGAGCGTCGATAATCGTGCTCATGTCGGATGGAACGCCCATAAAATACAATCCAGTTTGAGTCCAACTAACTGGGCTCTACTCTGACTCGAAGCAATATCGCTAATAACTTTCCTTATTGGTTTTTTTTCTGTATCAAAGATCGACCTCCAGTCATTTATACGCGGAGTTTTCCCGATTTTGGCGATCTCTTGTAGCGTGACATGCGGCCCGAGCTGTCACCATAGGACAAACGTGATAGTGTAAAGCGCGTGACGTGACAGTTTCACCCGTCGCTCAGCTTCGATCTGATCTGACGGCGAATTGTGGACGTTTCCTTGCTCACATTGTCAAGGCATTCTTCGGTTCGATGCTGTTCTCTTCTGCCCAGGTCTACCTGAACGTGTATCTATCTCTACATCAAGCTATCTGTGTACCTATCGATTACTCAATGAGGGAAGATCACAGCGGGTTAGATTCTACTAGGGCAGTTCTTCGTCCAGCCATGGTGCAGCTCTCAACGGCGCCAGGATAGAGCCTAAGAATCTGGGAGCATAGGGGGACAGCTTCGATAGCTATGTGGTTAGTTTTGGTCAATTGGGTCCGCCGTTCTGCGATATCACACATACGCACAACGACATAACCACTCAAGCCAGCCAAACGGGATGACGGTTTATACGCTAGATAGCGGGCGGAGGAGAAAAAGAGGGGATACTGGGCTTTTATACCGTCCACTCGTATCAGGGCTAATCAAACTTAGCCGCTGCAGCCGGCTGCTACCGGTTCGTAGCTACCAGAGTTTGGTGTGAGCGTGGTGGTCCACGTGCACAAGACAGTGAGTGGTCGTCCCAGGCAGCAGGTCGAAGGCGCAATACGGTTACCCTGCGGAAGGAAACAGACCGCCGAATGGTCAGACCCTCCTTCCCGTTTTGCGATGTACCTTGGAAAGTAACAGTCAGAGTCGGTGCGCCGACGCCGACAGAAGGAAACGAGAACAAATCGGCTCATCTGCAAAACAACCTCCATTCACTCCGCTTCAAAACTAGCCCCCAGTACGAAGAGAATGTCGGCGGCATTCGGCGCGAGATCGGTGACCGCAACGCTTTCGTACGTACTTCGTCCAACCTCGCCGCTAGTGCCGAGGGACAATAAACACAGTTGTAATTAAATTGCCTTTCGTACTTTGTGCCAGTTCCGGTCGATAAGAGGTTTTGTCGCCCGTGCTCTTCGGAACGTACAGTGTGGAGCAGGGAGCTAGTGACCGGACAACGGCCGGCAGTCTGGATACATGGACGCACCAAATGCCTCCGGCTACGAATCGAGCTCGCCACTTGCTCGTTGGGTTGCCGCTCCTGGACCAGGAAAGTTGCTCCATGCGCGATTTCCAGGGAATAACTCACAATGATCGAACTGCGTTTGATGGCGCTGTTAAGTTGCCCACGCTTCTGCTAGTTTAGTGACTTGCAACGTAGTAATGACACCTTTTACTGTTCTACTGCTGCCTCGTGGCTTGGTCAGCGATTGTTGTTTAGGTATCTAACGTAACTGGGATATTTCGCCTGTTAGTGGAGCCGAGAGACCAATACGTTGCGATGCGAAGTGCATATACTATAGAGAAGGTGATTTGGACATATCCTACTTACTCTCTAGTACGACCGGCGGTACTAGCTGATTCACTCTCTGGGAGATGAATCGGAGACTTCATCTTGGCCTATTTTTGCGGTTGACTAGGGCGTGTCGGCCTTGATCAGACATGAAGCTGGCAGTACATACAAGAGACTATCTGCCTTTGCTGAAACGCAGAGGCCTATTCTGGCTGAGAAGTCAGGTAGGCATTGGAGGTGTGAGAGAACGGCAGAACCACGAAAACGTCACTAAAGGCTACCGAAGCAATGAACAGGACGAACGGCTAAAATATGCGTGTTTGCCGGCTTACATTCCGAGTGTTCGGTCCCTACAGCCTGTCAACCTACCGCCGCCCAAACCCGTCTAAGGCTGCATCCTAGCCAAAGTATAGCTGTCGGACGAAGGGCCGCTGCCCTCGTGTGCCCTTTAATGCAAGGAGCGAAACATACATTCCTTTCTCGAGGCGTACCAGAAACAAGACAGCTGGATAGGGTTGACTGGAGTTACGTGGTTGAATAAACGTCTACCTCTGGCGTGTGTTGTTGGCGTTCCAAGCTGGCCACCCGGATGTTGTGATGGCATATCAGACGAACAAAATGTGTCGTTTCCATTCAGCCATGGTAGGTAGCTGCTTGTTATAATGCGCTGGCCCCCCGTAGCAGCGTAGTTGTACATGCTCTACCATGACACCATGTAGAGAGGCTACATGGCGTCTCTTCAGTGGTATACTAACCATGTGCTCGTAAATAAGAGCGATAGAGAAAGAGTGTGAAGGGAACAAGTAAAATGCAGAAGACATAACCGCAGTAAGGAAGCCATCTTTATCATGTTTGTCACTCCGAGGATGCAGTTCGTATTGGTAGCAGAGAAAAGCCAATTATTAAAGGTATCCAAACACAAATAAGTGCAGAATTATGCGCTACTACTTGTAGGTCTATCCATAAAACACAGTAGTAACAACCTTGAAATCGCCGATTTTACGGTTACCTTGAGCAAAGTGCGTGCAAAGTGGCGAATCAAGGCCGCCGTTCCTGAGGAAGGCCAAACGCGCCATCCCTCATTTCATCTCTAGACAGGACGATCAGAAGTTTGTTGCCCGACGGATATATGCAGACACGGGCGATAGCCTTTTCTGCAAAATTACCTGAATAGTTAGAATTGTTTAAATTTATGTAATAATGGAAATTTCAAGCTCAATGAAGAGTAATTGAACTTAAATAAATTTGCCTTCCGGAGAAGACGATCCCATAAAAAAAACATATATATATATATATATATATATATATATATATATATATATATATATATATATATATATATATATATATATATATATATATATATATATATATATATATGAAAGAAGCGAACGGAGAAATCAATTGATACTCCATCAGGTAGCCCGCTAGGCGAACGTAAATTGGTAAATCAAGCAAGAACTCTACAGTTCTGTATTAGGTGCCTTGTTATATAATAGATATCGCTACCAAAACTGACTCTTTGCGTTAATTTAGGGACGAAGACCAAACTGGTCTGAAAGTGAATGTGTGTTAAATAAACTGACACATTATAATTATGATTCCACCTGCTTTGTTCGGTATACGCGCTAATTTTCTATGGGTTGCAAATTAACATACAGCTTATTAGTGCGTATACCGGTATCGTTTATCCGAAAAGTACCAGGGAACACGGTATACAATAGTGCATACCAGTGCATACCCTGTCGGATGAAAACTACTTCGTCAATTCTTTCTTGCTCTCGTACAGCCAGGGATAAACTCTTTACGGATTAGATAAAGGAATGACTTTCTGGTCGCATTTAACGGGTGATCCATACGCTGAAGTACAACAGTGTTTAATACTGTGCGGTACGACGTTACTCAGTATTACGCCGTGCTCCTTGCTGTATACCGACAGTCTGCTGAATGAACACATGGTGTATGTATGCTGATCTTACGCAAATCTTGTAAGATACTAACCCTAGCTGCAAAAAACCTTTGAGACGAAACCATTAATTTCATCTTTCAACAGCAAGCCACAGACCAGCTTAATCTGGTCGATATCGTTTTATTACTTAATAAATATCACCACTTCATTGATTAAGTAACAAAATCGTTACTCACCCTGCGTGGTTCCGTGGCCAGCCAATTATACTAGCAATTTCCATTTGTATTGGATATATATTACATATACACATGTAAATATGTCCTCGTAGCTAAACAACGATTTATCCTAAGTAAATAGTTGTGCATTTTTATAGCCTTATGACAGTAACGTTTAATAGCCCCTTCACACGATGAGACATGCCTAAACTTTCTATAATGGCCCTGCCAGTGGCGTAATATAAAAATCGGTTTAGGTACTGGACTGGTACGTACAGAGCTAAACAACTAACAATTTCATGGCTACGTGACTTCTATAAGTGACTTGCGTAGAGTAGTTGAAAAAAATAGTAGTGGTACTCTCAGCTTGTAGATGATGAAACACTGCAGTGACAAATTTCAAAGCTAGACGCAGAAACGTCCTTTTAATAGCATTCCTTAGATATTGTTTGCATCAGAGCGCATAGTCTTTGCGAATGCGTATACACATAACAACGCAAGCAACTAAGAATAGTCCTGTCGAGAAACCTTAAAAGCGTTCTCCAATGTTGGCCTGCAGCCACGACTGGTTAATCAATAGGTTCGACATGGCATTAAGCGACCCGGGACACTCGTCGTAATGAATAGGCTGGCTGCTGTGCTGTGTACCGCTGAAGGTCGCCGAATAATACGATTGTGCTTTTGTGCTGCTGCTGCTCGTTCGTTGCAGGTGAGTCGACGTCTCGTCATCATCCTCATTGTCATCATTGCCATCATAATCATCAAGCATAACGAAGCATAGCGTCTTCTCTATAGCCACCTCGTCCTCCGGTCGCAAATGAGTGAGTTCCCAGCAGCAAAGGTATAGAATCCGCATGTTACGACCGACGAGGACGACGACGACGACGCGGATGGTCAGGGGCGCCGTGCGACGATCGGCTCCTGCTTCGCTACCTACCTCCCTCCCTTCCATGCTCACTCGCTCGTTCGTCTTCTTCTTCTCCTTGTCGTGAGCCAGGAAACCGACTGGGCCGTGGTGGCAGGATTGCGATCAATCTGTTAACGTTATTGAATATAGCAGCTATCCGAGGAGACAACACAACCTTCTAGCCTTCTATGATTCGGCTGATACGCCAAAGTCAAATCGAGGAAGGGGGTCGTGCCAAGAAAGGAGAAGAACGGGAAAGATGGGCCAGCCCTGGGTTAGTCCCCAGACCGATGAGTGGGCTGGTGGTTGGATGGGTGGGTCGTACTCCCTTACGGGAAGCCATAGCTAGCAGGAAAAAGACGAGGCCAGCGGCAGATACAGTCAGGAGCCCGCAGTAAATCATCATGGCCGGCCAACCCCCTATGAAGCGACGTATGCCACGTCTCAATTACCTCCTTCTCTGCGCTCCGCTCGGGTCCATCTGGCCGGGCTGTTCTTGCCGCAGTATTATACCCAGAAGTAATACTCCATTCAGCAAGGCCCTCGTGGCCTCGCTCTTCATCGGGGGGTCACCATCCAAAGCCAACCAACCTCAGTGGCCCGCTTTTCTACGCTGCGGCAGCATCTTCTTTACCAGAGCCCTCGTCAACCTTTCAGAGTCTGACACCGGCCATATCTCGTTCGGCTGGAGCAAGCGATACAAATCCGCCAGCTTCGCCAAATGTATGTCTAGGTAGATTCGATATACCCTGTTACGGGCATGATGAGTCATACATTTTCACTCCATGCTGCCATTATATTGCTCCTTCGCTACCTGTCTGTCAGAAGCAACTTCTCTTCGGTTATTCACAGGCGTACCAGACTCTCCAACACTATGTCAGTATAAGGGCGACCGCACGTATATTCTAACATTTATTATGAGCCGTATGAGCAGCCCTTCTTATTTTTTTGTTGACTTTACTTCACGCTAATAAGAAGCTTAACTTCTCAAGAGATGGAAGAGAGAAAACTATATACGATCTGTTAGCATCAACAATGTGTGATCTCTGTAGAAAGCCCGACCGTCATTTAACACCTTTTTGGTATGAAAGAATGAATACACTCTAGCTAGTTTTTCAATAGACAGAGAGAACATTCTATGTGCCCCTTGTAGCTACATTTATTCGTAATGTAACACACCATCTTAGCAGATGTATAGCGACACAAGTTACCTAAGCGCGTGGCTGCAGATAACAACACATCGAGTACAATTAGCGACTATTCTTGCGGGACCGACTTGAACTGCTCGGATAGCGCTGTTCCACGACGTCCTTGACAAGACCCTGGCCCAGTATCTTGAAATCACTAAGGATGGCTGAGTAGTTAGGTGCTAATACTTTGGCAGGTTCGACAAGCTTTCGACCAGTTAGATTGTGCACCTTAAAAGGAACCGGTACTTGCGTCTTGGGAATCCACAGACCACCAATATCTGTCCCGCCGTACCCGTCGTAGAAGAACAGGCACAAATGCCCGTAGGCTGCCTTGAGATTTTCGACAAAAAGCTTAACGGGGTCGAACTCAACAACGGGAATTTCGTCCCGTATTTTGGTGAACGACAGCTTATGTTTCGAGTCGACGCTGAGATGATGCGTTGCCATAAACCGCTCGTCGATCTTGATGACGAAGTCGTACACCTCAAGAGACGTTCGGAATGCTTTCAGCACGCCCTGCTGGCCAATGGCCATCTGTTCCTCGATGGTGGCCAGAGCTTTTCGAGCAAGCACGATAGCCCTGCGCAGCGTTGGACCGAGTGGCTTCTCCGATGTGATCCACGATGTCTCTTTGTTGTCGAATGGTGTGCGAATGAACAATGGAGGCAAGCACGGACGGTTGCGGGTGAAGTACGAGTTCACCTGCTGAAGAGCCTCGACGTTTAGCTGGGAATTAAAGTTGATCACAAGCGGATTAAGCCGCCAGTCGAAATTTGCCAACAGGTGCAGGAAACGCTGCAGCGCCGCTCGAGACGAGTGTGGCAGCGAGAACGGCAAGGGTTGGATATAAACGTAGGCGACAAGGAGGTCTACCGCGAGCGGAGGAAACGCGTCGTAGAGCAAGTGGCAGGAGAGCCAGCGCTTGGCGAGCCGACATGCTGGACCATACGTTGCGTGTTGGAGGTGCAGGCCGTGCAGGGCCGAGACGAGCTTCGGTAGCACTAGATGCTCAAACTCCAGCCGTTCACTCACTTTGTTTTCGACATGTCTTACCATGCCCTCGGGCGTTATCACCTGTTTAGTTAGGGCAATCTCTTTCGCACATGACATGCGCACACGAAACACTAGTCCCTGATAGAGCACGAGCAGGTGGTCCGCGAAAACCTGACACTCACGGCCCTCCAGCTTTCCGGCTAACGTTATGTAGAAGGCTGTCTTCATATGACGAACGACGTCCAGCTCGTCTGGCCATTTGCTGCACTCTACCGCAACCAGAACGTCAAGTGGGCGCACCAATTTGGGAATCCCTTGGTCTATCAGCGGGACGCAACGACCTTCGGCGCGAGTTACGAGTCGGCTGTCTGTATCGCAAGATGCTGCCACCTGCGGAAAAACTGCCGTATAGCTGAATTCTTCTGATACACCGTGTACGGCCGCTATATTGAGCGGAAGGTCGGGCAACTTGCGGAGAACCTTAGCGAACTCGTTGAACTTTGCAGTAATGTCGACAAGCTGTTCATCTCCCGTACCGTAACGGTGAGTAAATTGGCACTTGGGTAGTTGTAGCACACGATCGCAGATTTCACCGATCGACACCACTCTCTCTACCCTATACTGCTGCCGTAGAATATACTCGCATATGTTAAAGGTCACACGAGTCCGTTCGTCTGCTGTCTCGCCTGGCCACACGACTGTTTCAAGGATAGAACCATCCTGAAATCGGCGAATCTCGCTCTTCTCCCCCCAGAAGTTGCGGAACTCCTCAGCCTCGGGCGAATCTGCAGGTGGACCCTTCTCAATATGATGAACTGCGTCAGGATTTAAGTTCCAGCTTACCTCCACAACAGCTGACTCCTCGGGCACGGTTGTGTTCAGGTCCCACTCAAGAAGCGATAACGGTCGTTCGGCTAATAGCAAAACTCTTTCACCGAATGCTCGCCGCAGAGTATCTAGCATCGCCCGGCGAAGTGGCCAAAACACACTGCCTCCAAAGTCAGCACGCGTCCAACCGTCAACTAGGCTGGCTGTTCGCTCGCGATCGTAGCTAGGTTCAATTCGTGCGTAGCAGTCAAACTTACGGTAAAAAGGAATAGTTGTCGTAAATAGCTCGTTAATGAGCGTGACTGAACCCGAGTTTAATGATTGCAACGCAACGCGCGCCTCTGTCCGTAGAGCGGCAACCGTCGCCGCAGAAACTCGGTAGAGAACGTTGTGGCAGCCTGAACGGTCAAGCAGAATCGCAGCTGCGCCTTGAGTCGCCATCAATTTATGAGTCTCTCTGACGCTCGGTGAATCACCGCCGGCCCCAAGATGACGTTCCGATGTCCACTCTTCGGTTTGAATCTGCGCCAGAACCGCTCGCACCACTTGGTAGACGCCCATCACAGAATGCAGCCTCCCCAAACGTAGCAGGTGGTCGACGTACGCCGTCAGGTGGAAACCCTTGAAACCGTCAGCACCATCACTAAGGCCTCTCGTTCGGAGCCACAGTTTTAGGATTTGTACTCCTCCGCAGATTCCGCTCGATACGCTTAGCTGCTCCGCCAGCGTTCTCGCTGTAGGTATCATGAGCATGTCCTGTAGCACTCCACCATTATATATCGGCACAGGTTTCCGAGAGTTGGCCGGTTGGTTGCAAAACTTCTCCTGTATGTTGAGCTTGTCGGGCGCAAAGCGTGAGGTGTGAAAAAGCCCACTCTCGGGATACGGCAGGATGTGAGCAGTGAGATCTCCCGCAGACACAGAAGTGACGACAAGAACGGGCAGGCGGTCGTCACCGTCCACCCGCCAATGAAGCTTCGAGTGGAGCGTTGGCGTTTGCTGTAATATGGCCGCCAAATGAACGAGGTAGAGTGCTCGCTTTCGATGGTACTTGCAGTTATGATAGTCCCATTTGGCGAAGCATTCCTTGGGCATCTCGACGGCGACGTCCAACGAGCTCCACTTCGTAGCTACGCCATACGCGAAACTGCCTACCAGTGACACGTCTCGAGGAGGGACAAACGAAAAGTCGGCCAGCTGAGGATCATCGGGCATCGTCCGTAGAGGCAGCTTGATTTGCTCGGCCCGTTTGCTGCTAACCTGTGTATTTAGAAGAGCCTTCCTGATTTGTTCGAACCAGTTCAAGGCCGTCTGCCGCCGCCTTTCGCTGACCCCGGCCTCCTCTAGAATATCCATTACCTGCAGTGTGGCCACGTTTGTTTCAAAATCGCTAAGAGCCCGCATCTCTTCGCCAGCCTTCAGCCCCTTCGAAAAGCCAGCGCCCTTCTTCGCTTTTTGCCGACGGACGTGCTTCTTGGCCTTCTTTGATACTGGTTCGTGTGTATCCGGCGGAGCTCTCTCATTGTCAGAAGCATCCGAACCCTGATACTCTGAGTTGTCAGATTGCTCGCCGTCAGACATGATGGCCATGTTACCGGCTAATACCTGGAAAGCACGCCGCAAGCATTAAATAAGAAAAAAATGATAATTGAGTAGCAGTTACAATATATATATATATATATATTTTTTGTAAATGCTACTCAGTTATCACCATAAGATATATATATATATATATATATATATATATATATATATATATATACGCAACAAATATTAAATAAGATAAATAGATAATCGAGTAGCATCTACAATATAAATGATATAAACTTGAGGGTTTGTTTCGCATCTTGCCGTCATACCAAAATAGAGGCGCAAGGCGTTTGTAAACATCGCCGTTCTATACTATTCCAAGGTAGATGTCGTTCAGAGTGCAACTGAAAGAACTGTAATATGCCTTGTTTGGTTCGTGGCCACCTCGTTCGTGGTACCTGACGTCTCAGGACTTTTTCTGTAGGTTTTTTTTTTAAGAGTGAGGTTCGCCAGTAAGCCCACTACCATCGACGAGCTGCAGGAAAATATTCGGCAAGAGATTTCGGAAATAACGCTTAAGTTAAGCTAAAAACCCATACAAAAATAGTGTATCACGTATTGAAAATGCCGAAAAACCCCGAGCGGTCATCTACCTGGCATTATCTTTCAGACATAACGGTACGCAAGGTACATACTAATAAAACTCGAATTTTGAGAACGCTCATCTCGAGCACGCTGACACCCATACTAACTAAATGCGCCTCCCCTTTAAGCGTTACTCTCTAATGGCCCAGATCTTCATATATATTCAATTTAGAAACATTTATATAGCATTGCCTCTTGCATATAACAAAGTTACTTCGAATACGGTTTTAGTAAAACAAGCTTTGTGCAATTATATTTCAACTAGTGATTGCCTTATTTTTTAGGTATACAAATATTCAAACGCAAGATGTTTATTATCATCTAGAATTCGAGAAAATATATCTCTAATTATATCGCCTCATTGAAAAATGAGAATTTGATTTTACGCCAAATAGACATAAACGACTCAGCCGCTTCATTTTGTCGGACTATGGCATGTGCATGTTACCGTTGTTGGGTTTTAGTAGGATTGTATATTTGATTATATAGTGAATTCACTATATATATATATATATATATATTATATATATATATATATATATATGTTTAGTGGGTATGGGTCTCGACGGAATAAGATCCAGCCGTCAGGGCCGAGTGCCGCACAGCGCGGATAGGCTGCCATGCTATGCCCGTCGTAATTTTGCAGAATAACTATATATATAAATATAAAATATTGTGATGATTTGTTATATATATATATATATATATATATATATATGCAAACCTACTAATATACAACAAAGCCAAATAACAAATTGTTCATGCTACAGTTCGGCATTATATATATATATATACGTGAATTATAATAATTCGGCACTTCCTTTTTGAACCTTCAGCAAGAGCGAACGCTGGAGAGAACAGCAACGCCGCTAACACATGTGTCGACGCATATATATATATATGTATACTCACCGGCTAGTCGATACAAATCGGCCGAATAGCGTCACTGGCACTACCCTCCAATACACGGTACATAAGTCCAAACCGACAATTTGCTAAACACACTGCTTATTGCACTTCGCACAAGCTCATAGAGCACGATGTGGCGGTTTCGCGCTCACTGTCAGAGGAGCCCGTTCGAATGCACCACGTGTGGTGGCGCTTGTGATCTTTGCTGGTTGTTGTCGCCGCTAGTGCGTAGGGCGTTCCACTGGAAGCCCGCAAGAAAGGGAAGTAGGGAAGGGAAACGGCGCTAAGTTTAAATACGCAGCATATATAAATAAATAGATAGATTCGTTTTATTATATATATATATATATATGTTTTGTGATGAGTGCTTTACATGTATACAGATTTTCTCAGCTTCTCAAAGCCATTTTATATATCAAATAAGAACGCGTATGTATGTATATATATCTATATATATATATATATATATATATATATATATTTTTTTTTTTTTTAACGCAAACTGTCATAGACGAATGAACGTTTCGTTGCTTTTTCATTTCGGAAAAACATATATGTATTAACATGCTCGCTCTATATATATACAGAGTCATTCATCTTGTTATGCACTTATTTCGAGGTTTTGTAGAACTCGGCGAGAAAATAATTTTCCCTATGGAGGGAGGACGCGGAGACGTCTTGTTTAGGAGTGAGAATGAAATTTATAAAAGTCGTTATTCTGCCTTTTTTTCTCCTACATACTTGTGCAAAATCTACGTTTGCGGGAGAACGCACGAAGGAACCGATTACACCGGCGTGTTCGGAGGGAAATTCTGCACAACGGAAGGACACTTCACTAGCTTGCGTAGCAAAAAGCGAATAGACAGGTTGAGAAAAGTCATAAAAAGTCGATATGTTGTTATGTCTTGCGTTAACGCTTTTTCGTGAAAAATCGTAAAATGTTTCCATTACGACTAAAACTGTATGTCCATGCATATTTGCATAGGGCGTATGAGAAAGTTAAGTACATATTTTGAGGTTTGGTAGAACTCAGCAAGAGAATAATTTTTCCTAGTGGAAAGAGGGGGCGGAAACGTCTTGGCAAATTTTTACGGTTCTGAACGTGAAAACTTGAATGTAAAACTTAACAACTATGACTGTCGAAAACGCTTAGTGACTTGACAACTACGTAACGCAGCATCATCACCTTGGTACGAAAATGATGGGCATTAAATTTGCTATTGCGTGAGAGTGGTTTGGACGTACATTTTTGGTCGCAATGGAAACAGTTTACGATTGTTTTATGAAAAAGCGTTAACGTAAAATATCGACTTTTCATGACTTTCCTTAATCTGGGTATTCGCTTTTTGCTACGCAGGCTAGTGAAGCGTCTTCCGTGTGCAGAATTTTCTTCCGAACGCGCCGGTGTAAAAGTGGTTCTCCCGCAAACGTAGATTTCGCACACCTATGTAGGAGAAAAAAAGCTGAATACCTACTTTTATAAACTTTACTCTCTCTCCTAAGCAAGACTCCGCGTCCTCCCTCCATAGGGAAAAAATTATTTTCTTGCCGAGTTCTACCAAACCTCGAAATAAGTACATAACAAGATGAGTGACCCTGTATATATATATATATATATATATATATATAATTTTCTTTATGGGACTGTCTTCTCCGGGCGGCAAATTTATTTAAGTTCAATAATTCTTCATTGAGCTTTGAAATTTCCATAATTACACAAGTTCAAACAATTGTAACTATTCAGGGCATTTTGCAGAAACGGCTATCGCCCATATACATGTATATATATATATATATATATATATATATATATATATAACCTCGTCGCTCGAAAATGATCCGATCGGTGAACGGGGTCGACGGCCAACGAAAAAAGATCCGAAGACCACGAAGTCGGTTATCGAGCGCGTCTTAGATTCGCCACTCTCTGGCTTTGACAACGTTCATTCACCAGACAGCGGAGTGCTTGCTCTCTCTCTCTCTCTCTCCCGCTTTATGTGTTCGAGAGGCTCCGAGGCTCGAGACTTTTCGAAAATCTCCCGAAAACAACGACGACGACGACAACGGTGTGGGCTTGTGGTCGTGGTGCTCCGGGTGACTGTGCTAGCCAAGTTGGCCGGTTATTGAAGAACTTGATCAAGGGTCAGTAGCAAGTTCAACCGCCGGCGACGGCGACGCCGATGTGCGAGTTAATCATTGGCCAGCAACAAGAAGCAAGTAATCAAAATTTCGTTAGGCTTTATAGAATAGCTTTATCTCGGTGGTTGTACATCTCCGTGAAAAATAGCAAACAAGCGAGCGAACCAGAGAAAGATAGAGCGAGGATGTGTGAGTAAGGAGGAGTATTGGTGGGGCTTCTTTACCTCATCTGTAGTATTTCGTAGTAGTAGCAACACCAGGAATAGCGGCCTGGATTACTAGTGCGCAATACTTTAGTGTATAAGTAACGCATATATATATATATATATATATATATATATATATATATATATATATATATATATATATATATATATATATATATATAAAACACGCCATTGATTTGGGCGCGTCATACCCTTTTCGAAAGCTATGAGGGTCGTCTATTATCGTCGGTAACGCATCCCTAAAGACTCGATAACGCACATAGAGCTTGAGGTTATTAGCGCGGGGCATGATAGCCCGGCACGCACTTCGGGTGAATAATAAGGTATGATCTCCAAGAGGTGGGACCCGTTTTCCACGCGTCCAAGTATGTTTCATGAACTTGTGGATGCTCTCAGACGTCGGCCCGCGTCAATACGTACACAAGTGTTATCCACAGAACGGCCCAAGGTGTGCACTAGACAGAACATATAGCCAGGCACCCTTCCCCGTCAAGAGAGTGGTAACCCGTTAAAAAAGTTATGACAATTCGGTGGCGCACCTGGGCTTCGTGCTTAGTTGTTCCACGCTGACACAAGGATTAGTTAATTAAAAAAAAACATATAACAGTGCAACATTCCTGAACATGATTTCACCTAGACCAAATAGCGGAATAGGTAGCGTGAAAGAAGACAAATATAGACAAGATCCGGAAAAATAGCTTCTTTCTGGCCCTCTAAAGTAATTGCCTACGATTTAGTCTCGGGGATAACACAGACACCGTGGACCGCCCGACTGCGCTTAGTACGAAAATAATTTACTTAGCAGGAGTTGTAATAGTTGTAGTAATAATGTAGTTGTTGAAAAGCCCGCAGGCTTTGCACGGCCGCACACTTCGTGCCTATGGGGTGATGCCGCCAGGGAGAAATGAATAAGATAGGATCAGGGCGGAGGGCGTATGCGGAGTGACGTCCATCAAAAAGTGTACGCTGTGCGCGTTAGGTTCTGGACGAAATAGTATGATGACTCTATGGGAATGGGCCGGATAGACCTGGTTACTAGTTTTCGTTCTCAAAGCATTGGAGGTGCTTCACAGTCATCGTCGGCGTCGTCGTGTCGATAGTGATGATGATGATAAGATCTTCCCTCTCAGCCCTATTTACGTAGGGGTGGTTGAAGGTTACTGCGTTGACGAACACACGGCTGTGTCGTGGCACCTTTCCGCCTTCGGTCGTGGCTAGCGATTTTCAATCAAATTCGCCCGTCTGGATCATGCTTCTGGTCTTAACGCCAACCCCCGCATTCCCCCCGGTCTGCTTGAATTCCAGCTATGTCTTCCGCTGCGCTATGGCGTTACGTTTACGGATCACATACATATATATATGCACACAATCGAACGTGACAAGTATTATCAGTCATGTCGTAGCGTTGACCATGCATACACATATATGTGTTAGGCTGATGGGTATTACATGCGTGGCATAAGATGGAGTCATTTACTTTCTGCCTACGTTGAGTCCCACTACCCGTCAACAATGGCCGTTGGTGCGCATGAATCACATTTTCTTCGCCCAAAAAAAATGATGCAAAAGTTTGTGCCGTTTTGGTATCCTACTCGTTGCGGAGGCTTGACGCGCCTTCTAGACCATACCAATATGAGAAAAGGATGAGAAAGGTACGTCATAGAGCTGTCATTGGCCGGTAGGCTCTGCTTCGACGCCAAAAAGTTAGTTGCAAGTTCAGAGAATATGGACAAATTTTGAATGTAAAAGTGCAAATTTAGAATGTTTTGCTGGACGAGTTTTAAGGATATTCCAACGCTGCTGTAGCTCTTTGTTGCTGCTGTAGCAATGTCTTCATCATTTTCGGAGACGACTCAATCAACGAACAGACCTGGAGAAAATAGTTTAATAAGTTCCGTGGCGGAGAGATCCGTTACTGAAAGAAGATGTTTTGCGCTTAAAGTTGACTAAGCAACCAATGTCAGAACGCTCAAAAAAACTTGGACTACCGTCTACGCCCTCTTAGCTGGTGTAATGCTGTGTAATGCCAGCAAATTGGAGCTCATTGGCGTCTGCACTTTTCTCCTCAATCGCCACTGCCAAACTTTATTCTCGGGCCGTTTGGTGACCTGGTGTAATTAACTAGTGGGTCCTTTACGAGACTGTAAGCTAGCAAATATCTGGTTTCAGAGCGCAGATAGTCCCCAGAGTCAATCCAAGCAAAGCCTCTACTCAAATAAGGTTACGTTGCAAAATTGGTGGCATATCTTTAAGCCTTTTAGAACGAACCAGACAATCAACACGGATCTCTACTGCCAACAGTTCCAACGAGTTGCGAAAAATGTACCCAAAACGCGTCCACAACTCGTGAACAAGCAGGGGTTAGCTTACGGTAATAGAACGCGCGACCCTATGTGAGACATTACACCAGACTTGAAACATATACGACCTAAACAGGAAACTTATTAGGTACCCACCATGCTCTTCGGACCATGCATTTCCAAACCAGAATTTGTTCCGGTCTTTTCAAAACTTTTTGACTGGAGAATGCTTTTCGAGGACGTCCAAAATATGGTACAACATTTTCTTCGTGTTCAGGAAGCAAGACTTTTCGCGCTAGAACATAACGTATAATCAGCACGACTGATAATATCTGTCTCATTCGTATATATATATATATATATATATATATAGCGCAAGCAATTTTCATAGCAAGGTTTTTTATTTTTAGCCTTATTTGCTTTCACGAGCGTCGTTTGTATAGTTCTTTGTACTCACTGAACACTGCATTATGAATGAGAGATGCAGCGCCAGCCAGCAGTGTTTTCCTCTATTTACGGCTGATCGATTCGGCAACGCGGTGGCAGATCGAATATCTACCCCCCCCCCCCCCCCTGCTTTCAACCCGTCGCCTTTCCCTTTTCTCTCTCCAGAGTCGATCGGCGGAGTGGTTATTTTTATAGCCAGCTAAGCTGCGCTAGTTGACACTGCGACGGTGGGTAGTGGCGCTACCACTCCTGGCCGCTTATGGGGCAGGAGTGGCGGATGGAACAAGGTGTGAGGGGTAAAACGTGACGACGTCATCAGATCCTCCGAACCCGCTCCATTTAGCGGCCGCAGCAGCAGCAACCGCAAATACAACAGGAACAATATGTATGCCACCGCTCCAGTTATGCAAGCAGCCCAGAGTGTGGCAAAGTGGACAGAGACCAGAGAGAAAAAGAAGCGCTGGCAGCAGCGGCAGCGGTGGTAGCATCAGCGGGAAGCCGCCATGAACTAGACAAGAAAAAGGACAAGAACAAGCAAGAAAAGGAAGCTTGTCGAATCTTCTACGCTCACTTTGTGCAAAGAAATGCGAAAACAGACTAATTGGCTTCAGGCGTGGGGACTAGCTGTATACCCGCATACAGACGTCGATATGTGGAAGACACTCTGCTTACAACAGAAGAACAACGCACGCAAAAGATGAGATAGCAAGAAAGCGAGAGCGCACATGTGTGAGAGAGATGGCGTCATTTCTTCAAGCAAAACTGTGCCCTGCTGCTTTTGGCGTGTTGCGAGACACGCACGGCTGCGAACTCAGAAACAAGTCAAGCTAACCGCTAAGTGCTCGCCGGAACACTTAACATTTGACTCGTACCACACTTCTTTGATGCGGAGAACCATACTAATTTCAAGTAAATCATTTCGATTGCCGAATTTCTGATCAGCAGGTGACGTGCACGTCCCGCGCAACCTGCTGATCAGAAATTAGCTAGATAACTTTGCGGCATCACCGACTCCTCGGCGTGCCGGATCTTCTTCACATAGACACAGGCACTCACTCACACAGCTCAAACAGACAGATAGAGATAGACACGCAACATGCCTAGCTGACAGATGTGGCCGAGGACAACGCAAAGTGACACTAATCACTTATTTACCTCCGTGCTAAACTGGCTGACCAAGTAGTGCTTCATCATCGGCGCGCACGACCGGGCCCTGCCGCGGCGAGTGGCCATGGCTCGAAGTGGCACGCTTTCTCTCGCGTTCCCTCGGTCTGAATGACCTTTTGCGCCTTCGTCTTCTTTGCCTTTGATTGTGTGCCGACACGACCAGACTTTTAATCCATCGCAGCTGTAGATGGATAGACAATTCGAGATTTTTGTTTTTTTTACAATTATGTTTATTTCACTCAAATTGAGTATAATATTCGAGATTTATGACGCGACTGAAGAGCAGCTTAGCTTCAGCTTAAGACGTGTCGTCGCATACTGCATGTCTTTTTCTCCCCCCCCTCCTCTCTCTCTCTGGATCCGTTCTTTCGCTATTTTTCGCTTGTTCTTTTCTTACGTACCGGTCAAGTACATTTCTATATATCCACGATACTCTATATACGCAGCGACGAATGTTTTCGACTGCGCATACGCGCACCCGCCTACACGATTCTCCAGGAAGATATCTATTGACGTTAGACAAACTGGTGTGCATCGTGGACATCGTGTGCATTGTCCACGCACGACAGTTTCGACTTCGAGCTAAAGAGGCTTCTAGTCGTGTTAGTTTACTCGCACGCAAGGGGTATCACCTTGGTAGTGTATTGCATTGACGAGGTCAAACGGTGGCCGGCGTGAGTATAAACTTAGCACTTATTTATTTTCTTTGTATTCTTTATAGGAGACGGGACCTGCACCGGTTCTATTTTAGACATGCGTTTAAATGAAGGCAAACTTATCGGTTGCTTAACGCGTAGTGAATGTAGTTAACAACACCGTATTCAATATGGTTTCGCTATTGTTGTTATTTCCCTTCTATAAAAATGAAGGCGTCATCTGGATTTTCAGCTACGAGCTTACCTGCTAAGTTGCTGCAGCGAATAACATCGATCAACAAGGGCTGACGTCTTTCCAAGGTCGGGCCTTGACGACACAATCACAGCTTGTTAGAGAATTACCTAATTTAATTCTGTCGACGTATTCGATATCTTTAGTCTACTTGCGCAGAGATGGCAACGTCTATTTTTAGGCGAGAGAAAATTAGACATGCTTATATAATCAAACCGTAATAATATCAAACTAAAAGTTACGACGAGTAAAGAAACTTGAGATGCATGATTAAAATATAGACTAAAATTGGTACTAATAACACCAGCATGGTGAGAAGTAGCGAGTTATTCCCCTGTTTTACTAGCGGTATCAGATAGGGCTGAGGGGAGGTCTATCGCCTATCTCGTAATACTGCTAGTCGTTGTTAGACTGAAGTTCTGACTATCGAGCACATTATATGCTACTAAGGAAGGTAACCACCTGCCAGTTGGAGATCTTTTCAGCCGAAGATGACTACGAACTTACTTGGCCCGTTAACTTTGTGATGTTTAAATTGCGAGTGATCTCTCTTTCTTTCTTTCTTACTCCCTCTCTATCAGTATACGCACTACAAAGAAAACAATTAGGTTGTTTTTCTGGAACCCGAGAGAAAGGTAGGCAAAGAATAGCGGAGAAAAACGAAGTGACTGGCTCTATATTGGCAAGTAAAGCAACGCTTGGGGAACAATTTGTTAGAGTCAACGGCTTACGTTGTTCTTTGTTCAACCCCTTCGTCTAGTAGCAGACAGACAGTCTATAGCGAGAGCTGAATTAATCGGCTGCAATGGCGGCCATTGCATTATCACTATTCGATGGGGTGCCACCGCTGCTGTTGCTATGGGGTCCGAAGGACCACTCTTTCAATGTACACCTTCCACACGTTTTGTCATAGCTTCTCCTGGGCGCCGGCATAAAGGGTGCAGTTGCGTGCTTAGTTCACCAAAAAAGTACGTCTAAGTAACAGGGAAATGTTGTCATCTGGATAAGTTTGTGTACAAGATCGGGCAATGGAGTGTTGAGGTTGTTGTCTGCCACCTTCAAAACAAATGCCAGTCCATTTATATATAATCTAATTTGCATTTTTATCACACACAGAAACTTGCTTGGCTAACGATACGTTGGAGTGTGAACCGGAGTGGATTACCGATCATATTTACAATACTCAATTGTCGTTTTGACTTAAAAGTGTGAGATATATGCTTCGTTTCCCTTTCGTCCTTAATATATATATATATATATATATATATATATAGTTTTTGGCGAGTGTTACACCTGTTATATTAGTTTGTGTTTACTTTGCATTATATCTTTGCAGGTCTGCACGTATATATATATATATATATATATATATATATATATATATATATATATATTACGGCTTATTAACGCCCTGGCTAGTAAAATTTTATACATTGGATTCACTAGATATAACTACTAGAAAGAAATTTCTATCACTAGATAGAAAATATAACTCTTTCCTGCAAGTAGAGGTATGCTCCCCCCCTAATTTATGCCATTTGAGTAGTATGCCAAATATAAACGATGTATATTTCAATCAAGTGATTACTATTTATCAATTTATATTTATCAATATTATGCCAAATATTACTATGGTTTCTACTTTAACCACGGAAAGGGTAGACGCGGTGGTATGCATTGACATCATTTGCGGGTTTTTAATTTCTGCTGCTGCCGCTCGAAATGCTTTTCCCACTCGGCTTTCTACATAGTTGAGGAAACTGCTATCAGTCGACGTTATACTGATCATCAGATTAGTATATTTATGACCAAATTTACTTCATTACCACACGCGCGAAGCACTGCTAGTATTTTGTCAGTTAATGCTAATCCTCATATATGTATATATAAAAATATATATATATATATATATATATATATATATATATATATATATATATATATATCGTATTGGTTATATTGTAAAGTCTTTTTTGCATATTCTCAGTTTTGTCTTTAAGTGATCAGTAGTAATAGCAATTACAAAGGGGTGACATTTTGCTTTTCTAGACATGCTCGATAATAGCCAACTACAGCCTTTAATTTATTATTGAAATTGGAGATTACGCAAACTTATTCGAGAGTATCCGGTTCTACATTCAAACGCGCTACCAGCCGAATGTGCGGCAAGAGATATTTGCTATTAAACCAGCTGGACAGCGTGTTAGCTGTGGGATATGTTTCTAGTTCTGTGAGTAGCGGTCACTCAACAGTCAGTCATCAACGACAGCTGCGGTGTGCGTATGCACCAGGGAATGCATTAGGGGTTGTCTGAGTCGGAAGACGCTTTGAGCGTTGGAAATCACCTCATCAACCTCACTCAAAGGTCTTGGGGCCATGTTACAGTAAGCACTCGGGGCCACACTGGCATTAGATGAGGCATCTACATTTTGTGCCAACTAACCTGAACCTTTATGCTTGGAACAGCTCATACTAGACAGTTGTTGACAGACATACTAATTATGAGTGGACTGGAAGGTCAAACGGAAAACCATGTATTTCCTCTAAAATAACTAACGTATCTTAAACAAACAGGAATGGTGCTTAATGGCAACATTGATTTGTAACTCTGTAAGTTGTCTTATTAAATATTAAACAAAACTGTCTTTTATGCTTTGCGATCCAGTGGATGTTACCTGCATATGACAACACAAGGAAATTGCGTATTGACGCTGTGTATAGCTATCAGCCCGGTGCTATAATGTTAAATTTAGTAATCAGAAATGTAAGAACAATAATGCAGGTTTGTGGTATTTTGCTAAAGCAAGACGATGATGATGTAATCGTAGTAAAGTAAATTAGTTAACTGCAATGAACACTCTGAATGTGAATCTAACCTTCAAGCAGAGTTGATATGTTTTGGCCACATTGCATCTCAATCATATACATGACTTTGATCGAGTGCTTTTGACAACTTCGCCAGACAACTCCATATAAAAAGATGTCTGTGAACGTAGTGAATTGATTCGATTTGAAGTGGTGTCATTTAGAGGGGTATTCTCGTTAGCATACTGCTGGCAGGATTGGCCCAGCTGTGATGATGACCTTACAAGACTGTTGCCGAGATGATGCCTCGGGGCCACAAGAGAGCGGACGAGTCTCAACGTTCTATGTGGCGACAAAAGACATCGTCAGCAGCAGCAGCAGGAACAACAACAGCAACAACAACAGCGACGTTGGCAACAACACCAGCAGTACTCGAATCATCACTTTGATCGGATCACCGCCCTTGGGAGTCAGGCTCTTATGCGAAGACCGTATTGTCAGCGCCTAGGTAGAACGAATACCGTTCGTTTCCCTCCTCCATTTCTGACCTACTTAACCCCTGCCCACTGCTGACGGAACTGCGGCGAACGAGACGGGAAGACCTTCGAAGAAAACACCGGCTCAGGGCTCGGCGTGATTTCGGTCATCAAGGAGGCCGTCGACGCTTCGTCTGACAATAAAATAGCGAAATTTTACTATCGCTCTATTGACCGACCCACCGACCAGTATTTCGCCCATACGGGGAAGAACGGAGGTAGTCTACTCCTCCCCACCCTCTCTCTCTACCCCCTCATCTCTCTACCCCCTCATCTCTCTCCTCTCTCTCTCTCTCTTTGTACCTCCTGGGTGAGCTCGTCTGTTCCACTGGAAGCTGTGTGTGTCTGTGCGTGCGCAGTGTCTGTGTGTGATCACTTTCCGTGATTAAATACGAAACACTTTTAACGGTAACATCGAAACGACGCCGCTCGCGTCACCAGCGACTGGTGGAGAAGCGCACAATTCGAGGAGTACGGTGGGCGGTGATGACGGAGGGATGATTGAGGTGCGTAGTTTTAGAGAGGCGAGGCCGAAAGGAAAGCCAGGCCGCTTTCTTCTACCATTCCGTCGTTGTAGTAATGGTCGCTTATGTCGTTTCGGTTCTTTTTTCTCCTCTGTACTCTCTCATCCATATTTCTCGTTGCTTTTTTTGCTGCTTCCTTTTCTGGTCTCTCGTTCGTCGCCCCAGCCGGTTTCCCGCCTTTGCGCCATAGCCCGCATTGCCCACTGCACCCCTTCTGCACATTGTGCTCACACATTGCGTATTGTGCCTTATTTCTCGTTCTCTCTCTCTCTCAAATCGCTGTATCTCAGCTCACCGCTGGGCTTACTAGAGATTGGCTACTCCTGCGTTCTTTGCCCTTTTCCTTTCTCCTGCTTTCTGCCTGTACGCTTCGATTGTCTTGACCCGCACATGTGTGTTGGTAGACCGAAGACGGCTGCGACGGTGGTCATGCGGGTGGCGCTGCTGGCAGCGCTGGGGCAGTCTCGGTTGACGTTAAGCGCACCTTCCTATGAATCAAAGTCCACCTTTGGTCATCGTGCTGAGTCACGGTGATTCATCTTTCTATTCGTCTCCTATGAGCCTATGCCAGCCTGACTCAGCTCCAACCCGAACCTAGCCGGGCAGCCGACCACCTCACCGATACGCCTCAACAAAGGGGCGTCTTTGTTATCGGCGGCGGCGACAACAACAACAACAACAACCTGCACAGGCACCGCTGCTTCGGAATATAAAGAAGATGTTCTTGCCGGAAAAAACGACTACGTACTCACACGCATATATATGTAAATATAAGAAAACAAACATTATAGGAAATAGACGTTCTCATAGATGGCCTAAAATGCTCCGCAATGACACGGACAGAAATACCTCGATAAACTAGGACCGCAGGAGGCCGCAAATTTGTTTCGAGGACAGAACGGGTTTCTTAAAACGACGAGTATTACACATTCTGTCGTGAAGTACAATTGTTGACGGCATGCGGAAGTGATGCAGAAATTTGATTGACGATTGAACGTCGCCGCTCATCCAGAGACAAGTGTTGTATTTAAGGTAAAGAGAGCTATGATTGACCAGATCTCTATGAACATCACGTCCTACGGTCGAATGAAAATGTTTGCAGAAGGTAGCCTGTTTATTTATGGGCTCATATGCTTTCAATCAGTACCAGGCGCAGAGAGAGAGAGATAGAGTGACAGGGACAACGTCCAGGAAAGGAAAAGGAAAAGTGAACAAGTGTGAATGGGAGAGGAACAAAGTTCAACTAGTGAAACAGACGCCGCGCGGGATGTATCACGAGTTGGGGTGGATTGTCTGTTTTAGATGGGCCATTGTGGAGTATCGTGATAATACAACGACAGCGAACACATCGTGCTTGTATTCAGCCGAACCGGTGAACCGAACGTTTGGCGGTCGGTGATCGGCGATCTGAACGTGCACATCTGCGTCTTTGGTGGGGGTACCAAAGTGCTGCCAACGGCCGGGAATTAAGTTGGGAGACGTCAAGAAGATGGCACTTTTTACGATAACGAGACAACGCCGAGGTTCTGTTGTAATGAATGGCTGCCGAACAAGTACACCCTTAGAGCAAGCTGTGGTTCTGCGGAAAGACGGCCGACTACGATTAGAGTGAACCATGAAACATACATTCACAGGATTGATGGTGTGATGCGTATATATATATATATATATATGCACATACATTTTTAATAGGTATTAACTGGTAGAATCCAGTCATCCTCTTAATTTCTTGTCGGGAGTTGGTCGCTGGCCAGCTTATCTTGCCATTAAGGCCGCTTGGCTTTACGCGGCGGTTATTTTTCGTTTTGGAGACAAATTGTGCGACTCGTTCTACCATAAACCAGGATTCTCAATCCTTACGAAGCGTTGCACAGGGGTTTCAATGAACTTCCCAGTCTTAGGTTCCGAGACAGTACTTTTCGTTCAGTATTGAAAAAGGCACAGCGTTTGTAGCAGTCCCTTACATCGTCAGATCCTCCTGAGTTGCATATACGGCACAAGGAGAGGTCAGCTTCCCTAATGCAGCTTTGCCAAATCTTGCTGAAAGCAGCCACCGTTGCCTGCTAGCAGTTGCGCGCGTAGTGCGCAGTAGGCTAGCCATGATCAAGGCTGTACCATTTTTTGAGATTATGGAGTATTGGTTTTGTCCAGTATTCAGAGTGGCCCGTCTGGTCTGTGGGTTTGTTTGCCGCAGAAGTGGCAGGCTCCGCCTTCATCACAAAGCACTCACAAACGATGTTCGTACGCTACGGCGATCAAATCGAGACTAGTGTCGAAAGTCTTCAGTGGCGAGTAGAGTATCGCATTATGAAGTTTCTTCTCAACCGTGGGGATGTATTCAGATTCTCCGAAAAGCACAATGTACGAAACGGTGATACGGTAAAGGCTTTAAAAAATTGCGTTGTGATCCACTCTTTCGCGTGGCGAGCTTCTCGTAAGATTCGCTCTTCTCATGACTTCTGTCGCTTTACTTGCGCCTTGTTCGCATGCCCTAATTGAAGTGAATCTTTAGTAGCATTTTAACCTTATTTGCGGATAAATGCTGCTTCTCAGTACACCATTAAAATGTTTTTTTTTAAAGTGAACACGATATATATATATATATATATATATATATATATATGGAATGCATATATTTCGCACGAATCTTCAGGTAGTATATTTTCTGTGCTACCGCATGTGAATATCCAATGAACGTCAAGTAAGCCCTTTTGTCTTGACTGGCAACCGCCGAACACTATACATTTTCAGCCACTTAGCTTGCCTTCGATGGTATAGCGAAAATCCGTCCCACGAACAATTCCAACCTTAACGCCCGTTGACGTCATTCAACTGTGAGGTGTATTGTAGCTGGGGTGGGCCAACAGTGGAATGGCATAATTAACGGCACAGACTCGGCACGCGCATACAGTGTAAAAGGCAAAAACTAAAGATTATTAAGCCTGGTTCGTAGTTCGAAATGATATGAAAGAAAACGTAGAAATGTAGCTATGCGTGATATTACAATGATTAATATGTCACTTTGTTTGTGAGTCCACCGTAAAACGTGAATTTCTCTGCTGAGAAACTACTTGTTTAGTGGTGTGGCACAAATATTTTGATACTTACCAAAAATTGCAGATTTGGCATGTAAACATGACGGCCTTAGCCTATCTAGAGCTATCCTAATTTTAGATGAATATTCTCGTGTGCTGTATAGCTGTGTCGATATGCCTGCACAATGGGCATCTACTGCAGGACGCGTCAATAACCTAAAATAATACTAAGATTGGTGCGAGATCTTGCTTACCCTGTCTCAGCGTGGTTGACCTACCGAGGCTCGGCTCATTTGGTTTCCGGAGTTTTGTGAATGCCTGTGCACCACTCCCTAGAAAGCCTTTCTTTTATGTTGTCAGGTATGAGCCAATAGGCACTTAGACAATTGCGGATGCGACGAAGCAGCGTAACAAAATAGGAAACGAAACCCCGCGTCCGCCTTCCCTAGAAGGGAAAACCTATATATATATATATATATATATATATATATATATATATATATATATATATATATATATATATATATATATACATATATACATACAATGGATTGATTGTACTGCCACAGCAGCAACAACAGTGGTGACTTCGTCGAGTTCTTCTATCACTACCCGTGCGGCCAACCTGCGCAAGTAAAGACAGATGCACCCCTATTCCGTATCGTAGTCGCGATCGCCGGCGCTCGCCACCGACGTCCCTTGGGGTGAGGATCTCCAGCCTGGCAGACGATGTGGCTGTCTCTGCTATTGTTTGTTGTTGCTGTTGCTGCTGCTGCCGCCGCCTCGTAGATCTGGTACTGCTTCGTCGATAATAGATACCGTTGGGGGTGCTCTGCACACGGACAAATCAATGATCGACGGACGCTTTCCGTCGTTGCAAAATTTCAGCCACCCGCCACCTGGACAGGGCTCGGGGCTGACAATGGATGGCCAAGCGTGGCACATTGTGACAAAGGCATTGGCCATCACTGAGCTGAACGATGGGACTCAGGCATGAATCCTTCTTGTCGACACTCTTATACCTCCTCTATGCGTTGTCGTGGGCTACTGTATAGGCAATCTACCCAGCAGCTACGTTCACCACGGCGGATAGACTCATCTTTGTTGGATCCTCAATGGCTTCTATGGCGGTTAGCGTAGCGACCCGCCGAACTGCAGAAGCTTGATGTACCCTATGTGCGAAAATTTGCGAAAAAGTTGCAACACACCATTGGTAGCATACACTAGGTGATTCAAAAAGTTCGTAGCATTACCTGTTTACAATTTCTAAATGCTCTTGCCGACTACCACAACATAGATGTTTTAAATTAATGTTCCATGCCGATATATATAGTCCACTCCGGCATTTACCTTTTAAATGATATAAATTAATTTAAGAGTGTGGACGGTCTTGAATCACCCTTGATAGGTAGCAAGACTTTGCCACTAACCTTGCTCGTTTATAATTATATATTACGACAGTTATTCGGAATGTAATATAAATATTATAATTATATATGAAGACGGTGCAACTTCCAACTTCATAGGCATGATTCGCGTGAATTAAATCGTCGTCGTCTCATAATTGTTTTCAATTTCGCAGTCGTCCGCAAGTTCTTCGATAGCACGCAGCGACATTATATGTGAGGCAATTTTGATTACATTTCTTTGCACAATCATAGAAGCATGTGTTAGTAAAACAATATATACAACAAATTTTGGCGAGTTTCGACTGTAAATGTGCCTAAAGGTCCCTCCGTCTTTCGTATGTGCATCTGACGATATTCACTTCCGCTGAAACGCATTTAGCCCACTTACGTTGATTCCATGGGTTTACGCACTCTTCTCATGTGAATAAAGGTGTCTTCTGCACCCTTTCCCTCTCTATGTATATACTATGTTTGTATATATATATATATATATATATAAATAAATATACACAAGCTAAAAATAATGCTTGCGGGCAGTGAAGTGCGCTTTGTAAGCACAGTGGAGCACGCGCAGCTCAAGTGTTTACGTAGTGATGATTTCATCACAGATTACATTTTAATGATGCCTGCAAAGTCTGCCCAAAAGGATGTTGGACGATGGATGGGCTTGTTTTTGGTTTAGAGAACATCGCGTCACGTTCACGTAGTAGGAGGAGGCGACTAACTGTCTAGCTGCTGCTGTTGTTGTTTTTGGTGGACGAATGCCAGTGGTGGTGGTGGTGGTGCTACAGCTGATGCAAGTTGATTTTTCGGTGGACAAGAGTTCGCTAAGAACCAGAAAGGCTCAGAGAGTTCAGAAAGTGAGTTCGTGAGTGCAAACAAAAGCGAACAGCTCGCACACCAGCATCGGCGAATCGATAGCACCAGGCGAGTCTGTCGGGCCGTGCTTGCGGGTTGCACGTAGCGAGGTCGATCGATGCCATGGTCCGTCACCATTTAGGGTACTGGTGGTGATGGACGGTAGTAGTAGTAGTAGTAGTAAGTCGAGCCCGGTGGCGTGGTGGCTTAAGTCTGCGCCTCGCAACCGGAGGAGACACATATGAGTGCGCGGGTTCGAGCCCCACCGTTGCACATTGGTATTTATGGGAATCCGTCTATGAAGCAATGCGAAAAACAGTTCCGTGGACGTTAAATCTTGGCTAAGGGTCAGCCCCGAAAACTTTACTTTAGTAGTAGAGTCGAGGCCGGTGGCGTGGTGGCTAAAGTCTGCGCCTCGCAACCAGAGGAGACACATAGGTGCGCGGGTTCGAGCCCCACCGTTGCACATTGGTATCTATGGGGGTCTACCGTCTATGAAGCAACGCGAAAAGCAGTACCACGGACGTTAAATCTTGGCTGAGAGTCAGCCCAGAAAGTATTAGTCTAGTCGAAGGGGGTCATGGATTGGTTTCGTCAATGGCCGCATGGTGACGGCTCTCAGTGTTCTCGGACACTATCCGTGCCGCCTCGGTTTAGCGCCTCTGTGTGCTTTTTTCTTCGCCTTCAACGAACGAATCGTTTGCTCGACCTGGCACGCTCAATGATGAGTAGAGTAAGAGAGTGGCACAGACAGACATACAGACAGACAGACAGCGGTTAGAGAGAGAATGAGAGAGATAGATACAGCGAAAGAAGGGATTCAGACTCAGTAATTGCTGATACATCATCAGCATGTGAAAGCTGGCCAGTCGACCGCAGTGATTTCAATGTGAATGAGCGTCGCGCGCTACTAGACGAGCTGTATGTGTCGTCGTCGTCGGCCGGTCGCCGGCGCCACCGCCGCGCCGAAGAACCTCGCTCGGCTTCATCGATGATGCCTATGATGATGACGTTGGTGACGCCTGGGTCACGTTCGGCCGCCTCGTTGAAGATGCGCCGACAGAAGACACACAGGTCGGGAAAAATAGAGGCAGGAGATATATAGAGAGATAGATAGATAGATAGGAATTGAAGCTGAGTGACGGAAGAGAGCGCCGCGCGGAGGGGTTTTGGTTGTCACATCGGATCGGCCGAGCACTTCGTCACCTCGGTTGGATGGGATCGTTCGCATCGCTTCAATCTCGTTGCGGGGTGTATATATATATATATATATATATATATATATACATATACATATATATATACATACACATACACGGTTGGCGCGTCTGATGTCTGACGTATCGGCGCCAGTCGGTACGGCGTGGACTGTTGCCGACGGGAGTCGCCCAC
This sequence comes from Dermanyssus gallinae, assembly GCA_003439945.1. NCBI lineage: Eukaryota > Metazoa > Arthropoda > Arachnida > Mesostigmata > Dermanyssidae > Dermanyssus > Dermanyssus gallinae. Next base: position 182,630 of record QVRM01007138.1, on the reverse strand, counting down.
CGCGGCAGCAGCGCACGCAGGTCTCTGTAACGCTTCGCACACCACCACCACCTACACATTGGCGGCGCGATAGATAGCATCATCTGAAGCTGAAGTGTGCCGGAATGCAGCTCCATCAGGGTAACGATGTCACCACCACGGTTTGTCTGTCTATGTCTGTCGCTCAAAGAGAGGTGTGTCGAACCGAAAATCATTTGGCTGCGATGACCGGCGAACGCACGCACGAACGCACGACCGGACGGACGGACGAACGGATATTAGATTCAGTACTCTGTCACTGCGTATCGCTTCTAGTCAGGCAACGCATACATTCACGCCGACGTGTACATTCTAGATTGTGGACGCCAGACCGAGCGATCGATAAATAGAGACATGGGTATATTTGAAGCTGAAGAAACGATCGATACCAGACAGGCAATGTTTAAACGAATAATGTTCTACCAAGTGGATACGAGTCCATGTTTGAATTTCATCTAGTTTGTCATAGTACATTGAAGCGAACCTGCTTTTACCTTGTGCTTTGTTGGTGTTGTTCATATAGGAACCCAAATCGGACAGAACAGTTTGCGTAATAAAATCCATCTATTTCTTTTTGTAGGAAAACCTGATGCACATGAGTCACTGGTAGCCACCAATAACCAGTGCAAGACTCGCAAACCCACTAAACCCGTACTTCTCACCCCCTCTTGGCTCGGAATCCGCCAAGATAACATGTGTTTGACAATTTGTCATTTTTCTATGAGCATTCCTTACTCTGCGTTTTCTACAAACTTTTTGTTTAGAAATGTTATAATTATACTTTGTCGGTAACATTAATTATATGTATCGGAAATAGACGAAGCAATCTTTAAGGTATATGTTTTACATTCAAAGTTTGTAAGTAGTGTGCCAAAGTTGTATTCAAGGGAGGCTGCAACCGGATACTGTAACAGTATATAATACCGGATAAGAGTACTGCTAAGTTTCGTATTGTAGAAATGTCGGTGACGGGAAACATGGAAGAAGAGATTTTCTGCAATGTTGGATTGTCCATTCGTTTTAAAATGGACACATTTGGGTAAGCTCAAATTTGATAAGCCTGGGCATCGCCTGGGCACGTCATTCATTTGTCTAGTGGAACAGTGGTGAAACGCTAGGTGGGGCAAAATGATAGGGCAACCGGACATTCAGGGCAACACGCTGAACACCAGTTAATGGGTCGTCTGCTTGCGATGCGAGGGTGACAGGCAGCGATACAAGCGATAGAAAGCCCAGCGTAATTGCTTAGTACTGCCCCGCGCAGATGTAGACGACGCACACTTTTTGGCACCGCGGATCGGGCTTGCTCGGCACGGCTTCTACGTTGTCAGCGAGGAGTTCTCTATTTCACAGCCAGATTGAGGCTCGGGCTGGACAGCAGCGTGGTCTTAGCGCGTGGCTGGCTGGCTTGCGCGATCATGTGTAACCACTCCCTGTTGGTGTCGGTCGGTCGGTCGGTGGGTCTGGCCGTGGGTTGAAGCCAGCATCTGTGCGGCAGACAAACCAGCAGATAAACCAGCAGGCTCTGCAGTGGATGAGTGCGTCGATGAAGTCGTCAAAGTCGTAATACCAAATAGAGTGAAAACGAGACGGAAAAACGCTGCAAAGATAGATAGATAGATATGTATGTGTATAGATGGATGGACGGCATTCTCCCGACGTCGAAAGGCTGCCTATTCGATCCTCGTCTCCCGACTACGCACACGGGCATATGGACCTGCAGCGCGTCTGTTTCGCTGGCGTTCTCGCTGGCCACATTCGTCGTTGACATTCGTCGTTTTTCGCTACAGGTGACGAGCGCTAAGCCGTCTATGGGGCTATTTGCACCGCCGAAGCTATCATGTTCGCCTGCAGTTTCGTGTCGCTGGCAACGCAGAGTTACATTACCGGGTGAATGTTGCCGCAAACTACAGTTGTTGTTGTTGTTGTTGTTGCTGACGCTGTTGTTGTTGTTGTTGTTGCTGACGCTGTTATGTTGTTGTTGCTGACGCTGCAGTTGTTGTTGCTGACGCTGATGTTGTTGTTGTTGCCGACGATGTTGTTGTTACTGCTGTCGCTGTTGTTATTGTTGTTATTGCCGGCGACTGTCGTTACAGTTGTTGTTTTTGTTGTCGTCGTCGTCGTCGCCACGGTCATTGTTCCCATCGCCGTAGCATGACAGGCCTGGCAAGAAAAAGCAGTGGACCTTCACGAAAGAAATTGGCCGCGGCGGCCTGGCACTGACCCACATCGGCATGGCACGTAATTTGTGCCGGGCGCGGGACAAGCGGGGAGAAGGAAGAGTCGTGGGGATTGGCGAATGTGAATAAACGAGGGCCGGGAGCTCTTGCCGGCTAAGTCAAGCAAACACGCAACACCATTGAACGAACGCGACGAGCCAACGCAGCACGCGAGACGCTAAACCTTGTGCGTCTCTCGTGTCACGGCGATGATTGCTGCATTTGTGCGGCTTCGGCGGGGGCGACGGGTGCTTCTGTTGCAATAATGATCACACGCTTATGACCCACCTAGCCATCATGAGTAGCCAGCCAGCCAGCTAGCCAACCAGCCAACCGTCTTGTTACTTCGCTTAGCCTCTAGACTAGTCGTTTGTTGTTGTTGTTGTTGTTGCTGTTTTTGTTACGGATGATGATGCTGTTGTTGCTTCTGCTACTACTGATGTTATTCTTGTTTTTTTTTGCTGCTATTGTTGTCATTACTGCCGATGTTGCTGAGATTTGTTACAGTATTTTTATTACAACGTGTTATTGCTGCTGCTTTTGCTCGATATATATATATATATATATATATATTTATTTAATTCGAGTATAAAATTGGAACATAATTTGTCACTATTTTTGCTGTTTAAATCTCGGTATGCTTGTCAAGAGCTGTTATTGCTCCGATTATTTTGTGGTTGTTGTGTTGCTGGATTCTGCTCTTCTTTTATTCTTCATTATTTTCGTTGCGACTGTTGTTACGGCTTTTAGTCGTAGTACGTCTTGTTTGTTGTTCGCATATTAACCATGATGCAGGCGGCTCGCTGAGTGCGAATGATGATAAATGGGGCAAGCTTTATGAGATGTTTGTGTGTGTGTGTGTTTATCCGGCGCACCGGCATAGTAGTTCTGAGGTGGAGGATGAGAAACTGGGCTTAACTGGTGGCGTTTTTAAACTATGCCAAAAAAACAAACGTATAAGATGTCGTCCGTGTTTTGATGGTCGTGTTTATTGCAATCACTCTACTAGTAGTCGTAAACACCACGTCTTCTAGTAACTAAGTCTGCTAGCCGTACTCGTCGTAGTAGCCATAGCAAGCGTAGCGTTTGAGCTTGAGCCGAATTTCAAAGCTAAGCCTACAATGCTGGGTGTGTAGGCGGTTACTGTAGACAGGCGTGTTGCGTCGCGATGCGAGGTCAGACCAGCGACCGAAGAGAGAGAGAGAGATAGAGAGATAGAGATAGAGAGACAGAAAGAGCGAAATCTCCAGTCGTGTACTCTCATACAGGTATCGCCCTCACTGTGTCAGTGAGAGAGATGGCCGTTTCCGTCGTCGTGGTTGCGCGGTTCCGTCGACGACTATACAACGAGCAAGACAAATGTCGGACGCCGCGCCTCTACATACACGCTACGGCGTGTACGTTCGCCGCCGCTGCCGCTGCCGCCGCCGCCGCTGCGATGCTCGTTTGACTGTTGAAGCTGTCTGCCAGTCTTCGCTGTGGCCAGTTGACTTGACGGTGGGTGACTCCTTCGTTGCGCGTGACGTGGGCTTATGCCTTTCGTTGTTGCGATAGCTCGGGTTTTTTTGTGTGTGTTGCCCACTCTGTACGTAAGTGTACGGTAACGGTCGGCTCGGTACGAAAACGGTCGAGCCCGGTGGCGTAGTGACATGCGTTGCGCCTCGCGACCGGAAGAGACACTAGATAGGTGCAGCGCGGGTTCGAACCCCACCGTTGCACATACGTTGTATTTATGGGGCATGTCCGTCTATGAAGCAATGCGAAAAACAGTCCTATGGACGTTAAATCTTGGCTGAGGGTCAGCCCCAAAAGCATTTTTAAAAAATAGGTACGAAAACGGAGCTTGCTGCTGCTGCTGGTGGTGGTGGAGGTGGAGCCTGCTGTGTGTGCGCATTGTTGTACGCATGCGTACACTTGCACGGTACGTCATCGGGGGGAAGGGGGGGGGGGTGCCTAGGAAAGACTTGAGTGCATACATCTATATATATGTAATGAGTATTCTAACTCTGTGTCAATTGACTATGTTTTTACTGCTTTATCTCTCGCCATACAAGCAGCAAGCTCTTAGCGCAAGCCCAAAAGAAGCGCGAGCGGAAGATGAGCGCACGGGCGGGCGAGTTACATAGGCGCGCGTGGCAAATTCGTAGGTAATGGGCTGTTTTTAGCCTCGACGAGCCGACGAGCGACTACGGCTACGGGGCCATAGTAGTAGTAGTAGTAGTAATAGCAGTAGTGGTAGCAAAGACGGCAACAAAAACAGCGCGGCAGTAGCAGCAGAGGCAGAAACAGCAGAAGGAGGCGATTCGGTCAGCTCCACCACCGCCACATCTACCACCGACCGTCTGCTGGCACCGCTAGCATTGTACGATGCACGGGCCCTTGCACGCTGATGCATGTCTCTCATGCTGATGCATGTGGGTCATGCACACTCGGACACGCCCATACAGACAGACAGACAGACACAGAGCGTTGGGCGTGCAGCAACCGGCCGACAGGATTTGAATACATTACGGCGCGCAGAAGACTGGTCCTGGCATTCTTCTGCGTGTGGTTCGGCGCGAGAGTTAAGCGCGCCCGTTGCTGCTAATGCGATTGCGTGTCTAATAAAAGTGAGAATTTACGAGACTGCAGGACATCTTTGCAGGGACGACGACGACGACGCCGCCGCCGCCGACGCCAACGACGACGCGAAAACAATAACACAAATGATTACCGAGTGCGGCCGGCAGATTGCCTAGAGACAGTTGTGTACGCCCGCGTATATATTTCCAAAAAGACAGACAAACTACAGGGACGTACTTTTTGGTTACGGCAGGTTCGAATTTGCGTGGGAGGACCTATCATATGTATATATATATATATATATATATTATATATGTATATATATGTATATATTTATATATATATATTATATATCAGTATACAAATTATTTTGTCTTCTAGTCTGATTCTCACTGTAGCACCCTTGCAACTTTACTATTGGCATGCATTTAATGGTTTTCTTACCAGGCAAGATAAATCTGATCCATAGCGCAGTTGAGTTTCCATCAACCATTCTAATATTGCTATGCTACCGACTAACTACCGTCGGGCTCGTGGTGTAAACGAAGCTGAGCTTTGACTAAGCTTGGACCAGTCTCCCCCTTTCCCGCGTTGACTCACTGAAGCGTGATTACGCCATTACAGGGAGCATCTTGTCTCTCTCTCTCTCACGCCCACAGGTATAACTTAACCGACCACTTTAACGGTATAGATCTTTTCCACGGGCAAGTTTTGCATCCAACAGAATGCAGAGAATATGTAGGTATTTTTGTTGTTGTTGTTGTCGTCGTCGTCGTAATCCTAGTCGTTGTTGTTGTCGTCGTCGTGTTTTCCTTCGTCGCGTTTCAAGTTTAGCATTTCTGTTCTCGTTATTATCATCATTGTTTTTGTTATTACCATTACTCCCGTTAAGGCAATCCTGTTTTGATCGTCATCCAGCCGGAAGCGCTGGCGGACTTCCTCCGAAGTCGGCAACATCAGAGAAGAGAAAAATCTAATAAATTCAGACGCGCGTCTGCGCTCGCGCCTCAACCCCCGCTTTCTGCCCAAGAAATCTGTTGTCTTCCTCGTCTATCTTTACCCCCTCTTCTTCCCGTCCGTCCATCCACCCTCCTGTTTGATTTCTCCTGGCCCCTCGAAACAACACAGGATTTGTTTACTGGTGCTGCACGAAAATGACGCTGATGCAACAATGTGTTGTTTTTTTCTGCGTTTTTCTACTAGTCTACGCAACGTTAACTCTTCGACTCGCTGCTGGCTAGCTTCCGTGTGGGAACGATGACCTCTCACAGACTGCTAGTGGTAGCTAGAAGCCCGCTTCGTCAGGCGTTGTTCTACCTTGTTGCTAACATTGTTATTGTTGTTGCTAACATAGTTATTGTTGTTGCTAACATTGCTATTGTTGTTGCTAGCATCGTTATTGTTGTTGTTATCGTCGCTATGTTAACCGCTACTGCTGGTGACGCTGCTGGCGCTGACGAACTCGTCAAGCCGCTGATCGTTGCCTTGGCTGGCTTGACGCGTTGGCAAGAGAGTCAGAGATTTCACGAGCGTTCACAGCCACAAACCGGCAGTCACAACCTAACTAACTAGCTCATCTAGTTAGATAACTAATGAGATAATCTGGCTTACAGCCAGTAGAGCAGCATTCTGCTGCACTAGTCAGCGCTGGCCGCAGCTCCAGCAAAAACATTAGGATTGGGCTACCTTTTCGGCGATAAACCAGGCTTGATACGAACAACAGTCTATATATACTATATATATACAATTAGTTACATAGTGAGGATAATATGCGATTTTAATAGCATACAACGATCAACAAATGGTTTCGTCTGAAGCAGATGCAAAATGCACTCTCACTCAAATATGAAGACCGGGCTGTTCGCACGTCGACTCGTAATGGCCTTGAGATTATGATTCTTATTAGATATTTAGAAATAATAGACACTATATATATATATATATATATATATATTATTTTTTTTGTCTACGATCTATGTAACACAAGACGTTATGTTATATCATGGTATACATACCGCCAAATTAAACTCGAGCTTATCTATAAATATAATACTGGTAATGGAGTGGTGGTTCGTCTCTTAGTGGGCGAGTTTGCATTACTACGATAAGCACACTTGGCTTTCCAAGCAGCTTAGTGCCGTCAATAAAGCGGCGAAATATTTCGTTTTTTTTATAAATAGAGGTTCTCATATTATTTAAGTTCTCATAACTATGAATATGATGGCATTGCGTTTCTCGTTGCAATTGCTGCTGAGATACTGCCCAGCTCTGTGCACTAACAAGCACCCTTTTCGGCGTATATGTGGGTGTTTCTGGAGTGGATTTTAAATAACTTACTATCGTGAAAGCTAGGTTTTGCTAACAATAATTTCAATTTATAAAGCCAATTCAATTCCTTCCATAAAGTCTCGTGTCCTAACGTACCAAGCCCACGACGCTAGTACTCGCATGTCCTAAAACAGCATCGACTTGTATTTTAGCAGTGCCTAATTTTACACTACAGTGCGAGCAGGCGTTTTGCCACTTTATGTGGAACTGCCACAAGTGACGCGTATGTGGCACCTACACATATATTACACAGTATACGAATCTTCTAACATGTATTGTTGTCCGGGTAGTTTACGTTTTGAGAATACCTTGCGATTCTTGTTGGAACGCAGCCGTGATATTTACAGGATCTTCATCAATTTTGCGGAATTGAACTACTATTGTGAGTGGAAATAACTCTTCGTCACAGCGCCGGAACGAAATTAAAATATGTTTTACTAGAGGTGCACTTCGAACCCACTCTGAGGCGGTCAGTAGGCTATTTTGCAATGTTGTTTGTGGTCATATATAGGTAGCGTCTCGTCCAGACTCTTCTAGAGGTGTTCTGATCGAAAAATTATACGCGTCGAAAACCTAGTAATAATTTTATTTGAAATTGACCTAGCCAGCGATGTGGTCTAGGGAGTTAGTGCGCTTGTCATTCTTGTCATCTACAGGGTTCAATCCCTGTCTGTGATACCTCGCGGCGAGTTCCAAACGTTTAATTCTTTATTAAACGGGAATTTTACTGAGCAAGTTTTCACGTAAATTATTTAACAAAAAACATTATTTTATAGGAGAGAGGTAGGTTTCCACGGCGATCGCCTGTCACATATGAGTATCGGGCTTTATTGCTATTTTATTTGTCTTACGTACATATTTAGTCTCACTGTGTGTCACCGGAAGATGCATAGTGTGAGCATTAATCTTAGCCTTCATAACTCGAAAGCTCTTTGCTTGCTCATGTAAACAACTTTTACATATTTCTAGTTAAAATTACTTACTCCATTTATTTTTATTTGCCATGAGGGTGTATTCTAGTATATTGCATCGATAACATTCAAGTTTGTCGGAAAACATTTTTCATCCGTCCAGTCTAGCAGAGCCTTATGTTGTTTGCCGGTTGGCGGATGTTAAAGTTTTAGAGGATGTTAAAACAGGAGCGAATACTTTTATTTATTCAGAATTGCGCACCGGCACGCTTCTCGTGCAAGACTGCATAGTTTGGGTTTGATTCCCAAAGCGACGTGCAGCTTCGGTACGACTTTAAACAATTCCCGCGCCGTTTCAGTTTAACCTAAGGCAAACGTATATATGCGAATAAACAAAAATAACATTCAACGCGTGTACTGTCTTTGAATGGGTTTTGGCTGTTACATATACGTCATAGCAACGTGAAAAAAAGCTGCCGTCCCAAATACCAGTCAGTGGGTGGTTGAACTTTGAGCGTAACAAATGAAGTGCCAGTATAATAGCGGCGGTATAGTAACGCATGTTAGGGAGTAATGTATGATGGCAAGTTTGCGGGGGTGGCCCCGGGGGTGGCGACGGGCACGGCGACGAGGGTTGCTGTAGAGAGCTGCTACTGCTGTGGCGACGGCAGGGGCAGTGCTGAAGAGAGCTTGTGGGGGGGGAGGGGTGGTTGTTGGGGGCGAGTTGAGCGTTAGCGGCGTGTAAGATATAACAGGGCGGCCGGCGACCGTCCCGTACTGCAAGATCACCCTGCGGGGCCCCCCTTCTGCGATGCGACACGAGAGCAGGAGCTGAACGTGCACGACTTGGAACAAGAGCGCATGCTGCCGGAGCCAGCGGCCAGTCGTGCCATCGGCTCTGCACGGAGATGGTTTCATATTCATGACCTTATCGGAAAGCACGACCACGACGACGAGGGCGACGACGACGACGCCATTACTAGTACCGTCGCCGAGAAGGACGACGACGACCAGGGGAAGGACCAGGAGGAAGAGCAGAATGAACAGCTGTAGAGGCGAAACAGGGATAACTACGCCTGCCCTTGTATCGGAACAGCACGAGCAAAAGAGAATGCGACACTGGGTATGTGTGTGTGCATGTGAGAGAGAGAGAGAGAGAGAGAAAGACGGGTAGAGGCCGTAAGAGAGAGATAGAGAGAGGGGGAGGGAGAGAAGAGAGAAAGGGCAGGTAGCAGTGGGCAAAAGGAAGCTGCGAAGGCTCCGTGAGCTATTAACTGAGGCCTTTGACAGCGATCGGTACCAACTCGGAGGTAACGGGCTTGCTTTCTTCGCTTCGCTTGGGTCGGATCCTAACGATGTTGATGATGGTGATGATGATCGGCTGGCCGGCTTGCAGGAAGGCAAATAGGCAGACTGGTGGCTGTGACCGCGACCGACGACGCGCGACAGGCACGCGGCATGATCTTGTGCAAAAGCAGTCGACGCGTTCAGCGTCGTCAGGCGGAGGTCCTGGGCTAGCTTGTGGACTATGCTAGTTTACGTCTATCTACGACATAGCATGAGACTACGAGATAGTTCGCTCGCTACGTCGATGATATCTCTTGCTGTCTCTTCCTCTCGATCCCGGCGGCAGATGATTGTCGTCGTTTTGACGTTTTTCTTCCTTCTCCGTCATGCTAGAGGCGCTTTAGTTATTGGATAACTTTCTCAGGCACGAAGCAGCTTCAATCATCCGGATTTTGACGCCGAGGGAAGGAGACGGCTGCGGCACTGCTGCTGCTGCAGCTGGTGCTGTCGCCTGTGCGCAGTGTGGGGCGACACCAACGCGTGACAACAAGCATGACTATTGGTGGGCTAATGCGGCCACGCTTAACGATGAGAGCAACGAGAACAAGGTTTCGAGATCGGTTCGTACCATTGAATCAAATCAGGTAGGCGGTCAGAACCGGCTCGACAGTTGCTTTGTCCATTGGTTACCGGATCGGACCATTATTAATTGGTCCTTATCCAAAACACGGGCGGCGCCCATTAACGGTTGCCCCTTAGCGATTATAGTGGGGTCGTTTTGCTGTACGACACAAAAAGGCCGAAACTGTGCCCAGACAGTATAAATAAGGAAATCTATAACGACGCCATCTTAAGGCTATCGTCATGACCGAGGCGACCATGGGCGATATCAACACTGCATGTTGATCAGATGTTAAGTCATCTGCTCTTCGGCACTGTCGTGCAGCTATGCTGGTGGCACCCCTTCCAAAATGGCTATGGTTAGCTTTGTTTAGCCAATCGTGTAAAGGGTTATGGCGAGGTTTACGTTACTGATACTACGCCGATGATGTGCCAATGCTGTATGTGGCTAGTGATCATGCAGTTTTGTCGCATCTGACAGCTGCAGTTATTCTAATCCGTCTTGAGCTCAACAATGGTCAACCGTGTCGGGAAATTTCTTCCAAATAGACATAATCTATTTTTGTAGTGTGCTAAACAAACTTGCTATCAATTGAAGTATGGAGATAAAAGAGCTGGCTACCATAAGCTAACCTTGAATAGTTTTGACAGCGCACACGATACGAGTAGTATACGGGCGTACATACGGTGCACGCAGACGTTCCTCAAGGCGACGCTACATCTGGCGTTGACAGCTGAGCGGAGTGTTGATTGGGCATCGTGCTCTTGCCGCCTGTGTCTCCACCTTCAGAGCACAGAAGACGACTTCAGTGACGGGAAATCCTCGTATGAGTTCTCCGACGCTAGCCATCTATGGAGTATTGGTTTCTACACACTAGAATAGAAGTTCGTTTCTCTACTAGTTCCTAACGTTCTTTTGCTAGCTCGATAGAGTTTTCTCGCTCTTTCTCTCTCTCTGTGTGTCTCTCTATTTGACATATAGACGGGCCAGACACTCGGAATTACTCTACACGGCTACCGCTGCCGGCTGTAACCGTGTAGAGTAATTCAACCCGTCAACTGGCAGTGCATTCCAGTGCAGATACGCTCGATACGCTCTTTCTCTTAGCTTCTGCCTCTGCTATTCTTCGTCGTAACCAGTTTCGAGGCACTCTTCTTCTTTCTACCGCTCGTATACAGCTATCGCGACGCGATAAACTGCTGGCGAGCATCATCAACATTGTCATCATCATGGCCACCATTATCATCATGGACTACGCTGTAATAACGATGGCATCAGAACGAACCGGCTGCCCTTCTTCTTCTTCGCTCTGGGGCTCACGGATCCCTCCACTCCCGTTGGAGGAGCCGGGCGGGGTAAGGCCGGGCTCCGACAGTCAGCGTGGTGGTGGGTGAGGGGAAGAGGATTCGGCATCCTTCTGGCAGAGGCAGATGAAAAGGAGGAGGTGGAATACGTTGTGTCGACTGTAAAGGAGGTCCCTGAGAACAAGAGCGCGGACAGAGAGGGAGACGGTGAAAAGATATAGAAGACTATTATAGCATAGCGAGTGGCAGGGTTACAAGGGTGCTTGTCACGTAGCGGACTTTGTTGACTTTGCGCCACAGTTGAGATGCAGCTTTATCCTGTGCAAGCACAAATGGGTGGAGAGGACACTGCCGTTACCCTGCTGCCCTGCTAGTAGATAGTGAACAATTGCTGCGACGCACTCGTCCAGCTGGCTTCATTGTGGAGAACTCCTTTATGTCGGGGACAATCCGACGCGGAGCGCAGAAACCGGAAGCGTTGTTTTACTTGAGACACAATGAGTCGGGACCTTGCCTACGCGAGAGAGGAAGTTCTACCGAAAGCCGCGCACTTGAGAAATAAGGGACGGAGTGCTATAGAAGGCGGGCAAGGCTGTTACGGGAAAGTGGATGCACAGCCTCGCAGACGAGTTACGACGCCGTAGTTAGCAGGTGGTGTAGATCTAGTTTGTTTACTTGCTAACAAGCGTCAGCGAAAAGTACTTAATTAGCGGAATGCGCAACGAAATCTACATAAACCCAGCTTGCAAATCGGCAGGCGCATGTGGTGAAATTTCCGTTCGTGTTCCCTCTCTATGTATCTGTGTATATCTGGCCCTTTTTCTGAAACTGCCTTGTTAAACAGCACAATCTTATCGAGAAGAATATTTGGTTGTGCGGCTGTCGTTGCTCTGAATCTAGGTTCTTTGAGTCAAGCTGACGTGTGGTCAATTAGACAGCGTTTTATCTATATCGTATACCGAATGTACAGTCTTGAAGCCTTCTCTTCTGCGAGGAAACTGTGAAAAATTTTGTTTTGTTTAGTCACCCGTAGAAAGCATTGCAACTTATTGTTGCCAATCTACATCGAGCGCACTGCTTTGCTTGCAGTCACGGCTTAAAGGTCGTCTCTTCTCACCACCTGTAAATCTAAAGCGCAAAGCAAATAATTTCAGAGGTGGAGCAAGACAGTACCGTATGTACCAATGCATGTTGGTCGACAGTAGCGTCGTTCGTAACGTCTCAGCGGGTTGTTTTAGGAAATTTTAGCATAGGAATTTTAACTTCTGTCTTCTTATATATATATATATATATATATAATTTTTTTCTTCTTCTTGCCTTGCGCGAGTGGGGCAAACGCAGAAGAACTTGGGGCAAGGTATATATATATATAACGAAATAGGAGCTGGCGAGGAAGAAAGAATGTCCGAGAGAGGGAGAGAGAGAGGGGGGTGGACAGAGAACGGGAGATAAAGATCATAGATAGAGGGTGAGAGTGCGCGACACCGAGTGAGTTTGTAACGTGTGTGTAGTACATGTGGAGAATAAGTCGGACAGCCTGGCCCCATATGGGTCCTTAGTCCCCTTACGCATACAATTATTAGTCGCCGTGATCGGGTGACCGAGAGAACCGAATGGGGATTATGTTATCAGCGGTATCCGCATGGGACGGCCCTTCGGCCAGTCTTCGCCCGCGCGTCCGCCAGCTGCACTGCGGGCTCAAGCTTTTGCGGGCCTGCAGAACGGTGTCAGCCGTCGTCGTCGTCGCCGTCGACGTTGCCGTCTTAATCCCACGTAGAAAGGGCGAAACGGCCGGACAGCCGGGCGCCATCTTTGCCAGGCCATCATGCCATCCCCGGTGCCACCCCTCGAGACGTCAACCCCCGACGCCGCCTCCTCCTCGTCTTCATCGTCGTCGTCGCCTTCTTCGGTGCCTCCGTTCAAGAGGTAGCCCCCCCCCCCGTCGTCGTCGTCGTCCACTGTCGTCCTTGCTGATTATCGTCTAATCGAGTAGCTCCTAGCTGGCTCTTCGGCCAGCAGGAGAAAAATCACGCTTTTCTTCCGACCTCTTCTTTGCTTGCTGGGCTTCGTTGCGACTTCGCCAGGCCCCCGTTTCGTTTATTTGCCTGTTTCTGACTTTGTTCGTAATAGTAGTAGTTTAGTCTCATAGTAGAGAGATACAGAGACCGACAGACAGAGACACAGTTAGAGTGAGAGAGAGAGAGAAAGATACACGGTAGTGATTCGCACAAGCGTGCGACAAACAGAATGTAGTAGTGCTGTGGATGTACCATTGCAACAAGGCAGTTATTTTACTACTATGATTACTGGTGACTGACTACGTCGACAACAACAGCAACAACAACAACAACAACAACAAAAAACAACCAGAATAACAACGTCAACAACAACAGCTACTAACTACGAAGATGACGATGATGACAACAACGACAACGACGAGAACTACCTACTACTACTAGTAGGGCTAGTAAACACTAGTGAAGTCATCGAGTTCAAACAGAGAGGCGGCTCATGTGCCGCCATTTACTCGCGGCAGCATTGTTTATCTTGCAGTCGAACGACGGGGGCTAGTCTGCGTGCGTGCGCCCGTCGTCGTAGTCGTCGTTGTTCCTTAGGAGCATCGTGTCATCACGCCCCCGTCTCGCGCCGTAATGATGGCGACAACGACAGTGGCCTTAGTGGGCCGCCCCACTCCGCCTCCGCCTCTGCCGCCAGTGAGATGCTGTGAGACACACGTGAGATTGAACGAGTGAGTCAGTGAGTGGCAAGATAGCGGCTGCAATGGATGGAACATTGACGCAGGCAACTACGTGCATCGACGATGCTGCTGCTGCTGCCCACATTGTTAGTCTAATCTCGGCGCGATGGCATTTGTGTGGCTCCATTATCATTTGTAAGGCGGCCGGCGCGTTGTTGTCCGTGTTTGGCGGTGACGCCCGATGACGCGGTGTGGTGCACTCAATAGGCGCGAAGGCGGTGAGACCACACGGCGGTGGCATTCATGTCCGGGTTCATGTAGGAGAGGTATCTATCGGCCTGGCGGTCTGGCGGGCAAAGGCCCATTCGCTGGCCGCTTGCCGAGGTGCTGGCTGAGGTAGTGGTGAGGTGGTGGCAAGAACCAACAACACATTGTTCCTGGCTTGTTCCTTCCTTGTACGCGCCCTTGACTCTCTGCTCCTCCCCCAGCCAATCTCGGGCTGGCCATCCACGTATTGGCCCATCTACCCTTACGTACGTGTGCGTGGCATGCCAGTGTCTCTACAGTTGTGTCTGGGATGGGATGTATCCTGTTGTTGTTATTGTTACTGTTGTTGCTATTGTTGTTATTGCTGTTGCTGTTGTTCTGTTCCTTCATCGTTCGTCTAGGATGATGACTGCAACATAAAGCCAGGAGCCAGTTCACTGTCGTCCGCTAGTCAATGCAGAATGGATACCGCCTTCTACTTTTGATGCCCGCGCTACCTGTCTGGGACGTTGTACTGGATCCTCTTGTTTTGGCCCGTTGCATTCTTCAGTCTCGGGTGCGCATCTCTCCTCTTGCTACGGCAGCTGTTGTTGTGTTACCGAAAAATCGACCCTACATATGGTCGGGCTTTCGGTAGCCCCACGCGCTTATTTTGCGCCTTTGCACCACTGCACAGAGAATAGCCAAGAGCCCTTCATATTTGAAAGCCTACGGCTAACAACTCCCTTTCCGCATAGGAAGGAGGGAAAATAAATGTTGTGAGATCGATCGTATATTGGCGTAAATTGAAGCAATCCGCATAGATTAGTCTCATTTGTACACGTATATTTTCTTCAATGCATTTCTCTGCAACATTTTAGATGGGTGGCATGCCCTTTATAACGTTGCGGCGCATCAAACATACGTTCCGCGCTCTACAATTTATAGATATATATTTAAAAATATATCTTGCTCAGACATACGCAAACTCCACGAAAAATTAGCAGAAAACGAACACTTGCGATCAATGGAGTGGCTTGAAGAAAAGAGGTACTTTGCCGTCTGAACGGACGCCATTAAACGCCTAAAAGCAGAGGCTGTAACTAAAGCCACCGGTCAACGATGCTCTAGAGCATTAGCTTGAGCGAATGAAAACGTTAGACAGTTCGTACGAATGTGATCTAAGCTTTGTTTGCTTCTTTTTGTCTGGCTGTCTGCGTGCGTTGTTTCTTACAAAGAGAGTCGTTGTTTGTTTACGTCAACTGATACAGGCTCCACTTTGGTGGTAGCGCGACGCGATTAGCGGCGTTTATTGAGCAGCTAATCCGCATTCATCGTACAGAAGACGCAAACGCCATCAACGAAAAAAAGCCGGGCCGGGCCGGGCAATAGGGGGAAGGAAGGTCCGCCGTCGTTAAAGGTTGCAGCAGCGGAGCGTGGACACGGATCCCAGCAGAGCGGGCGAACTGCGTCACCCTGCCGGGCAGCCTTTCAAGCCTCGCTGGCCGGGTTCACATATACCCGTGTGCTTCCCGCTCTCTCTCTTTCTCTCTCCTTTTCCTAATCACTCTCTATGTTCCCTATTACTCCGGATTAGGAATGACGAAGTCAAACAGCGGATTCTAGAAATTATCGTCGAAAGAGTGCCCATATTAGATCAACACAACATAAATCAACGCAAATAACACAATAGCATCATCATCTCAGAAAAGCGCTACGCGGTACAAACTTGATAGGGTGGACTGCTTTACATGGCGTAAATAACCGCCCACGCTCTCTAAGGATATTTACCCAATCTGCCAATTTCAGGATTCCAGAGGCAACACTAGATCTTTGGTCGTGACCGACGGTATTCTCAACGAAATTGCTAGCTATTCGTATTACTATGCAGAGCATTAATGCAAGGAACGTACTAAATGGTTAACATTGGTAAATTTACATAATAAATATTGATAAAAATATATGCATTACGTCAAAGAGCTCGTGAAGACATCCATACCTGCGTTTTTTCGCGCTTTGTATCTAGTGACGAACTTAAAAAGGTAAAGAATTAATTGTTTATATTGTTGCGGCTTCCATCTGCCCAAAGCGTGTAACGGTTTGTAGCAGTAGTTGTTTGACCCTATTCCTTCCTGTGGTGCTGTGGTCCTTCTATCGGCGTGAAAAGAGCAGAAAATCATAGAATTTGGAACAATGCGAGGTATCTCCTATATTGCTAAAAGTCTTGTGCAACGTTTGGGCATAACGCTATACGTGGTGTCCATCGTCGCTATTACTGACAATGCACAGAAAATATCAGATTCGTTGAGTTTGACATAGGCCGTTTAACGCCGTTCTACAATTAAATATGTTGTCCCTATGCGATCAATACCTTCAGTTATAAAATAGCACCGAATACCCTATACAACCTTCATCATGTGGTTTGGCCACACTTAGCCAGCGCGAAGCACTAGCAACACTAAACGCAATGGCCAACATTTTAAACGGGCACTGTAGTTGCCAAAATTGACCGTACTTTCCAATTCTTTGTGGGAGACTTTAATGGAAAATAATTTATTCTCCGAGGCTAGTAGAATTTAGGGAATATCTATATCTTAGGGCGGGAGCAAGTCATGGTCGAAGTAGATAGAGGGCTATTCGAAATACGAGCGACGACAAGTTGTCTTAACGTTCTCAAGCTGACCCTCAGCCAACGTCCACGGAACGGCCTTCGCACTGCTTCGTGAGACGGACCTCAAAAATACAAATGTGCAACGGTGGGGCTCGAAGTTGTGCACCTATGTGCCTTTCCGGTCGTTCATATTATGAAAACAGACACCTAATTGGCAGAGTCGTAATTTATGGTATCACTTATAGAATTTAAACAAAAGATGATGGATTTCACGAAGTGATTTCGGAATACTAGTATAGGCTCTACGCTGCAGGTTTGAAGCAGCAGCCCTGAAGAACTATGCAAGCTGCAACAAAGACTACAAAGGGGAAATTGTGCTAGATGTAAGCAAGCAGCGATTAATAAAACAATTATGGCATTGCCATATATACACTTAAAAATAAATGGACCATGATTTTCTGCAGACTTTAACGTGAAACGGACAAAATCCAGCAAGGTTTAACCAGGTGACCAGTGTCGTACTTTTTCTGGTGTTAATGGTGATGATATGTGTAATGCGTATTGGTGAAGTTAGTTAGTGCCAAGCGCCTTTGAAATGTTGACTTGTTGTCTAAGAGTCGATTTTGGAAGAATTTATTTTTTGCATTTTGTACTCTTGCCGCCCTGCATGTGCACTGGTCACGTTTCGTTTACGTCTATTTTCCACATTTTGATGAAAACTGTGCATATGAGATTTCGGAGCGGAGTAGTACTGGCATGAACGCGTCCGAGTTCCGTATACAGATGGGAACAATTCGCCTGAGTGCAGCAGGCAACTGTGGCCTGATTCAACGTCTCCGTCCTCTGCGAGGTGGGAAAAAAAACTAAGTCAGATTCGAAATGAGGTTCAGCCTATGACGGAACCTGAGCTTGCAGTTGATGATCCCACAGCAGTCACGGGCGGTCCAATCGAGCGCGCCAACGCAGCCCTCATTAACCTGACTAGAAGCCTTAAGAAGAATGCGGAAAACGGGATGGCCAGAAATAGGGCTAGGGAGTTGAAGACTTTGACAGGACTGATTCAGAAGAAGTTGGCGGCCTGCTTTCGATGGAGACGCGAGGTGTCCCCAGTCGACCCTCTCACCTCCGCAGTCGTCATCGACTTGTCAACGGACCGGCCGAAGGGGACAAGCGCACATGATCTGACTTATGACATGCTCGTTCGCATAGCTCGCGGGGAGGCTGCTCCTCCTCCTCCTCTGTTTTGTTGGACTTGCTTCACATCCTCGATGCCCAGAGAACTACGCTCTCCGATGCTCCGGTTGTTCGAGCCAGTCACCTTCGTTTTCGCCGGGTTTAGCATACTCACATACGTGTACTACTGGCCATTATCATACCATCTCTTTCTCTCTTTTTCTATCGCTCTCGGCTACAAGTAAGCAGCAGCTTCCCGAATTCAACACGAGAGAGCAATTTCGCGCAGTGTTCATTCGATATTCCTCCTTCACTTTCCGACTCGCTGCGGTGGGACGTCACCCCACGTCGCACAGCTCTAGAATCAGCCCGATCGTACCAGTGCCAGACACCCTGTACGGCTCAGATGAGCGGCGAACAATACACTCACTCGCCTTCCCAATATACATTCCCTCCGAGCGGCTGCTACGATGGCCTATTGCTTAGGAATGCCTCCTATCGAGATATTCCGTGATTGACGACTCCATTAAATCGGAAAACCTCCCTTCAGTAGTACTTATATATATATATATATATATATATATAAACACACACTCGTTGTGTCATATAATGTAAGTTATTGTGCTCTATTATTCAAGCGCTGGTTTTGGTACGTACATAATCGTAGGTGTCGTTTGCGCCCAGAGAGTGTCATGTAACATCGTTGGCGGAACGAGCAACATATCCGTCACAGACGACTCATTCATTTGCTAATCCCAGGCTAGGATATTAAATGCCTGGAAACAGTCGAGCTGTTAGAGAACTGCCATTTACTTGCAAGATTTACTTCGCATCGTTGCCGCAGAAACACTATTACATTATTATTGTTATTGCGGAAACAAAAGTTTTCCGCAATGCAGGCTTAAGTTCGTTTAGTACCACTGGGACCTAAGACAGCTTAATTTATGTTGCTATCTATGTTTTCTTCAATCTCTCCAACATCCCGAGCATTTTCAATAAATTTATTCAGTATATAGTTTATTTTCAATATAACCTATGTTTTGAATAGATAAACGGATTGTGATATATTTCTGTCAAATAAGCTTTCTCTTCGAAGGCCCCGTCGTTTAAAAGAAGCTAACAGAATAAGTTATTAAAGCTTACGAAAAGGCCAATTATAATTACAAATAACAAATCGGTATTTAAACTAGCCCGCTGAAAGGAAAAAAATAAAAAATACACATGATACATCGTTAAGCAAGCAAAAACTCCAAATTATAATATATAATTTTTCTTAAAACAACATTTTCCATATTCCGTGGAAATATATATATATATATATATATATATATATATATATATATATATATAACGTGTTATTTATATGCTTTATTCTATACGTGTAAAATAAATCTACAGTTGACAGACACAATAAACATAGCAGATCATATTTTGAATCCAAATTAGAACCCTATCTTGCACATCATATTTTAAAATTTTAACCATTTAAACACTTAAATGTAAATTATCATGAAGAAATCTAGCTCTTATGTTGTACAAAAAGTTATTAGAAAGTTTAAACGTAAAAGAAGAGCATGGAACAGGTTGATAGTATAGTATTCGATTATATTATATTTTTTACATAATGTTTTCTTATGTCATACCTATCTGTGTGGATTTGCTGCTGTACTCTTATTGTTTTCCAACGGTGACACTAAGATGAACCTACATGTTCCTATGGCACGTGAATCCAAGGTTGTGTCTACATATATTGGCATGACGACTTCAAACGAACCTGCTCCACGTTGTTGTAGAAGGCCATAATGAGATTTGCGCCGCCTAGCAACCAGGAGGTTGTCATGAGGTCGTGTACAATTTTATCAGTGTCTGCGTGAAGTCGTTGAATAGGGTGATTGATGCCCCTCAAATCGGACTGGCGCTGTGAAGATCGGACCTTAGTCGTTAGCACTTTTACCTTAAGCATTTGCTAGCCTATCGAGTGTGATTGTGCACGGCCTCTCTTGTAATGCGTGTTGCCGTTTCTCTCGTGTTAGTCCTAAGACGATAAGACAGTCCTTGTACTGACCGTTGACAACTAGAAGTCCATGGTTAGAAGGTTTTGCACTGTGACAGTATTTTGGCTGCTTTGTGTATTAATTTGGACGATAAGTCATTGGACTGCTACACACAGTTGCGGTCTTAAGGCTTGTTTTACAGGAATACCTCTAAGAACCTCAGACCCGCTAGGTAGACGCTTACGAATAAACTTCTCTAAGCAAGCAGCTTTCCCCCTGCAGCCAGGTGTCGTCAGTGGCTTTTTTCCAGCATTATCGAAATGAGAACGAATTCACCGATCAAATAGGTTTTCGTGTTCGGACGAGGATCGGCGGCACGTACGTCCCGAAGTCGATATGGACTTATAGACGATATAGGCCAAGAACACACGAATGTGGCCCCCTGATTCGCCTACCGTTTTGCACAGTGAAAATTTTGCATACAGTTTTAATTAGGCACACGTTCTCCTCTCCTGTTTTCAGTAGTATCTACATATCGCTCTGGTTGAAGTCTCGAATATGCGATCTCGGCTTAGTGTCGCCCGTTCTATTCGCAGATGTCTCATATCAAACACCTCGCGCAGGGCTCGAGCTACAACACTCGAGCCAGAACAACTGCTCTCTTTTAATGAGTACTTTGCTAACTCACCGACTTAACTCTGTCCAGCTAAGCGTACAGCTTCGTAGTGCTATTATTACTCGTACTGTGAGAACGAACACTGCCGCCTAACATGAGTGTTATAGCCCATAGGCCTGCTGTACATCCACAACTGATCTTACAAGCACAATGCCAGTTGGTGTGAGCTCACGTACAGTATTGAACCGTTGACGAATGACAGTGCGTTCTATTCGCGACTGAGACCTGGATCTCTCTCTCTCTCTCGCTACGGTGACGATAGACGGAAAAGAGTTTACCGACGACGAGCAGAGCGCGGTTTGGGCAATCGTGCAGTTCAGTTACGGCAGCGGTCCAATCATGAACTGGGGCGCTACATTCTTAGGAAAGAGAATAGAACTTGTGGAGATCCCACAATCTACGGTTCTCGGACAAGAAGTGGTTTAAGTGAAAAAGATTTAGCTCCCAACCTGAATCTCATCGATCATGTGTCAGATGAGCTGAAAGGTAACTATTTTTCTATCAATAAAAACACAATTTGGTTTTAAAGCTGGTTCATTTCTGTTTCAAATTGTGTGGTAATTTTTAATATGACGTATCATTGCTAGTACAAAACATGCTTAACGTTAAATGCAATAGATACTGTGGGATGAAAAATTGTCGGTCGGTTTATATATATATATATATATATATATATGAAAAATTGATGTCAGATAAACATACAATCGAGTCGTGGTATCTGATACATATACAAAGTGTTTGGGGTATATATATATATATATATATATATATATATATATATATATATATTTCTACTCGTTCTTTACTTACGAGCTCATAAGTAAGTTGTAGTATAAGAACATATTTTACCTTTAAAACAGAGTGGTACCCATTCGAGCTCTGTCATTCTCGCCTGTGTTTTCCGTCGTCCTCTTTTGTGTAATCCCATTGTATTCTTTCTCATATATGTATATGTATGTATATATATATATATATATATATATGTATATATATATATATATATATATATATTTATATATATGTATGTATATATTGTATATCAGCTCGTATAAGGCCTCGCTTGCGCGCGAGCTCTCTTTCTTTGGTTGGCTTCTTGCTAACTGTGTTGTCATGCCTCCTCTGACCGGTGTTCTTACCGGTATTGATGAACTCGACGGTAGGGCAGGCCATGATTGTTGCAACAGCAGCAGCTGCAGCAGCAGTGCACAGATTTTCTGCCAGGGTTGCTGCTCGTTGGCAGCCCAATGGCAGCGGGCAGCGGGAGGTCTGTACCTCCTGTTCCCCCGGGGGTGTCGTACTTCGCTCCTGCCGGCGTCGTCGTCGTCTTCGTCGGGGGGGGGGGGGGGCAGCAGCGGTCGTCGTCGTCGTCTTGATCAGAAACGCGCGCCTACGGGTGCCCACAGCCGTCTGCAGGCACAGGCACGAGCGGCAGTAGAGAACTGCTACCAGAACTGCTGTTGGGTTACTGCTACAAGGGGAAATTTACGCGAACGTCTGCTCGTAAAGAGACCGACCGACCGACACGGACCGACGGAGCTGACCACGACGACGGCCTCCGACACCCGGACAACACCAGGACAAACGAACGAACGAACACGGACAAAACGACGACAGCAGAAAGGAGGACTCCGGTACAGCTGCTGCCGCTGCTGTTGCAGCTGCTGATTCTGATGATGCAACTGTAGCTGGTAGCAGCTGACGGTGGTAGCAGCAGCAGCAGCGGCCGCGACGACGACGACGACAACTCTCTAAATGGTTATTTATAACTGAGACCCTGAGTTGTCGTGTTTTCTGCCCAGCCCGTCAGTTCTGGTGGAGCGTATGCTCTTTGCGATTGCCACCAACACCACAACCACCACGGCTATTGTGTTGTTGTTGTTGTTGTTGTTGTTGCTGCTGCTGCTTATGCTGTTGAGGGCGCTCCCGGTCTTGCCTAGTGTATACTCATCTATGTATTGTTGTTTCTGTTTTGCTAGTGCTAGTATCACTGTAGCTAGTTGTTCTGATTGTTGACGCTGCCGATCTGGTTAGTGTGTTATCGCTGGTGTAGTGACAGGCAGCGCTAAACTCAAGACTGATTTGCAGTCTTAAATGAGTCAACGTGCCTTGCAATAAATCCATACATAAGTATTTACTAAGGCAATATTTAGCCAATCAATTGTTATTTGTAGATTTGTTGCTGGTACTGGTATTAGTTCCTCATTAATGATTTATTCTTATAATTGTAGTGTACTGTTATTGTTTTTATCACGCTCACCGCAGGCGTCGTTTTTCCTCGGTGCAATGACAAGAAAGACAATTCATCGAGTTGTCTTTCTTGTCATCATAGTCAATCAGGCGCTTTGACTATTGGCTTTTGTTTTCTGCATGGTCCTTTGATTTCTGTCGTTGCTGTAATTTCCGTATTGCAGCCCTTGTTATTGTTGTTGTTATTACTGGTGCCGTTTTCTCTGTAATTATTGGCTTTTGTTTTCTGTAGGAAATATCGCCACCTTCGTAGTGCTGTGTGGTGTGGTGGATTTGGCAGCCATCGATGCGGAAACTGGCGGTTATGATGACAGGTCATTAGAGCGCCGAGTTACGGAACTTTCCAATGTCGGCCGCATGCCGCATCGGCTTGCTGGCAATGTGCGTGCAATACAGCATAGATTCGCCTAACTTCAATGTAGGACTTTTATTCGAAATTTGACTTTCGAGAGGTTTTTTACTGAGAGATCCGCGCAAGCCGTCCGTCAGGCCTAGCGCGTGATTAATGGCGCGACATGGGCTACTGGCACAGGAGTCCTTCCTGACATTGGTCTGCATCGCCAAAAACACGTGCCAACAAGGAGTAATCGAGTAGATAACGTTAGAGCCAATCGTACTAAGAAGTAAACAGCAAATATATAGAATCGAAGAAGGAAAAGTAGTTTGCTCTACTTACCTAGACCTAGAAGACGGCCCGACACATCAACCCTATAGAATACTGTAGTACTATTGCTGAACAGATGCCCCTACGACAAACGTCAAAATTTTGTATAGATTTTGCCTTTCCCTGTCCAGTTGATCTTTAGGAGTTTATCCCCATGAATTTCTTTAGTCGCGTTTAGTGAGTAGAGCCGGATGCTTGCAGTATCTCCGATTGGTGTCAGTAGACCAGTGCAGAGGTAATTTATGTTTCGTTGTCAGTACAGACGTCATTATAACGGAAGAGATTTGAACAGCAAGATTCCGTCTAACACCTTTGATGCCGAATCCAAAATGTCATTCAGTCTACTTAGCATAGCACCGACGTCTTTTACTGCACCATTCAATGTAGTAGTTAGTACCAGCAGTAAAGTCGCACATATTTTGATCAGAGCCGGACAGCATAACTACCATGAATGGCTGAACCTTTTTGGTCAGACGTCTGCGAACGCGCGCCAGTAGACCGCCCACCGACCCCGACATCGGACATCCCCGAACTCGGTAGACCATCCGCGACATGACGTCGTCGCTGCTGTCTGTACAGTCGAGCGGAGCGAGCGAACCAGCCAGCCAGAACAGACTATATCCAGTAGCCGGGCAGGCTGGCAAGCAAACGAGGGTACACGGGAAACCCCCTGCTACCAACCCTAGTCGTTCCTGTGCCCCCACCACCACCACCACTCCCACCCCTAGGCTTTCCTGTGCCCCCACCACCATCACCACTCCCACCCCTAGGCTTTCCTGTGCTCCCACCACCACTCCCACTCCCACCCCTAGGCTTTCCTGTGCCCCCACCACCACTCCCACTCCTAGGCTTTCCTGGGCACCCATTACCCCCACGCCGAGGCGTTCCTGTGCCCCCACCACTCCCACCCCCAGGGCATTGCTAAACTCCCTCGTTCCCGTCGAGGAGGAACCCGCTCCCCTGTGTGCCTGCGCACGTTTGTCTTCCAGCCGACCTAGCTCGCCGACGAGGGTCGGAAGGTGGACACCGGTGGTTCCAGCCGCCGTTGTCCCATTCTGTGCCCCTCCCATCGATAACTCTTGTCGCCCTTCCCGGCTGCGGCGTCTGCGTCGGCGTCCTCGTCGTCGACGTCGACGATGACGATGCCTGTTTCTTTTTGTCGTGTCGCGTGGCCAAAATGCGCGCACGTTTTCCACTACGACCCCGTCGTTAGCTATCAGCAGGTAGCGACAACAGCAGCAACAGCAGCAGCAGGCGGTCTGCTTACACGCAGCAGACCTGTCCGCCTGCAGCGACGGCGGCGGCGGCAAGACAATTTGCTTATCGGAAATGTATTATACCACCATGAACGCACAGGCACGACAAACAGCTCGGTCAGCAACAAGAGCAACAAACAGCTCAGTCAGCACCGAGAGCAACAAAAGTAATCGCAACAACAACAACAAATTACAAACAAGGTGATAATAACAACAGCAAACACGAATAACCAACGAATACCACCACCAATCAGGATGACTATGTCTGGTGAATGCTAGCGATGTTTAACCTACCTATCTTTATATAATTTGCGCGCTTTGCTTATAGAATTGTAATTTAAACCAAAGTAGTAATGCGCATAAAAATAAACTAAAGTATATAACAACAAATAAAAATATCGGTCCTTTGGCCAGCAACAAAGCGAGCCAACAACATGTCTGTCAGTGTTGTTGTTGTTGTTGTTGCTGTTTCTTATGTTGTTGTTGCATCGTTCACTCGCTAGCTTGACTCGTCGAGCCGCTTGTGTTGACGCACCGAACGTTGCATGCAACCTTGTTCTGTTCTTCCCTCAGCCCGCGTCCCGTGCCCATCTCCCTTTAATTCTTTTTTTTCCATTTTTTAATAGGTCTTGTTCTAACGACACTAGGAGTATCCTGCAGAGAAACATTCTTGCGCGACAGGGGAGGAAATGGGCAAGACGGGGCAAGGAAAGTGCCCGCAACGACGAAGACGGTGCCTTTGAAAGCCAAGTGGAAGAGCCGTCTTTCGTCGTGCTGGCGTTGCTTTGCTTGTCAACGGACTGACGCCGGACAGCGGGGGTTTAGTCAGCCGGCAGCCAGTCATGGTAGCAGAAGTGGTGGTGGCGGTGTCAGTAATGGGGCCGCCTGAAGTATTGGCGCGGCTTTGCACTCGGAACAGTAGTCGAGGTCAAGAAGACCTCCGAAGCAGAGGTCGTTCACGTTGCGGCGGCTGCTGCTGCTGCTGTTTCTGCATCACTGTGTTCGCAAACAC
This sequence comes from Dermanyssus gallinae, assembly GCA_003439945.1. NCBI lineage: Eukaryota > Metazoa > Arthropoda > Arachnida > Mesostigmata > Dermanyssidae > Dermanyssus > Dermanyssus gallinae. The sequence continues at coordinate 156,802 of QVRM01007138.1, read as the reverse complement.
AAGCCAACGAACACCACCACAGTAGTGTTGGTTGTTCACAACCAAGTGGCCAAGCGTTAGGACAAGCTTCGGCCAGCCGAGCGCAACGACGGGCAGTCCGAATCTCAGCGGGAAAACCCCTTAATTGCCACGATGGACAGATAGCGACACTGAGGCCTGCCCGACGGCCAACAACCGCATCGAGAAGGAGAACGAAGAACGCACGGGGGCGATGGGGTTGGTTGTGGGCTGATGGGCGGCGACGCAGGGACAGCAGGGACAGCAGCAACAGCAGCAGCAGAAGCAGCAACAACAATGATGACGGCGCCCGGGATCGGCGTCACAGTCTGCGAAGCAGAGCGTGCTTTTTTCATGTGCCATGGCTGATCATTGCCTTTGGTCCCCTCGTTGTCGTTGTCGTCGTTGTCGTGGTCATTGTTATGGGTATGCCAATGTTGGTGGGTCCTTTACTCGTGTTTTGCCTGAACGTTTGTCTGTTGTGAATTGCTAAGTTGCGCATTGCGCTATTGTCCTGTCGCCGGTCAACCAACCAACGAAAAAAACTTTTTTCTGTAGCATCAGCAGCAACATCAAGTAGCAGCAGCAGCAACGGAAACTGTAGATCGTCAGGCCAGAGATCTTAAGCACGTGGTTAGTCAGCTAGTTAGTGGAGGCTAACCATACGGTTAGCGTGTCTTATAGTTGGAAGATATATGAGGTGGCCGCGGCAAGGAGATGAGAAAACGCAGTAGAAACACCAGCAACAGCAGCACTAAAAGCAAACGCATCAACAGCTGTAACAACAACAGCAGCAGCGGCGGCGGCGGCGGGAAGCTCTGAGCGCGTCATCCGTCACTATTACGTCGGCTTTGATCTATTGGCCCAAATGTGCATTGCAGCCGGTGTCTGTATATTTGTCGTCTGCTTGCCAGCGTCGCCACACGACCGCCAACAACGACAGCCGGTTAGACGGGGTGGCTTCCAAGACGGAACGGCTAAGCGACGCCGCGTTACCACCTTCTACACCGAGTAGTAACCAAATGGTCTAGTCGGACGTCGATCGACATCGGACAGTCGGGTACCAGTCAGTCACCCAACGTACGGTTCTCTAGTCGAATGCACCCGCTTAAGCATATAGAGGAGAATGGATTGCATGAGGTGAAGAGTGGGATGCATATATATATATATATATATATATATATATATATAATAAGTTATGTGAGAAGGTTTTTATTATACTGCCTAACTATTACACTGAGAGACAGACATCCTGTTCTCCTACCAGTGGTAATTGCCAGATTGCAACGACCAGCGCTAAACATGCATTAGACCACCGACCGCAACGCCTTGACAGCCTAGAGCAAAAATGGTTGACATGAAACGAGAGGTAGCCGGTTTGCTTCACGAGTTGAGTCCGAATAGTTCGTATGCCGACTATGCCCACACCACAGATTTTAATGAACGCGCGCGTAGTCTTAAAAAGTACGACACGCAATAGACATAGGTCGAGGAACTGTTTCGTGTATTACTTAACATGTACATATAAGAGAAATAAGTACTGTAATACTGTATGATATAGAGTAAAAAGAAAACATTTTTTAAGGAGGTTGTTTTTTAATTCGAGACCATCATCCGTTACCTATGGCGTTAGAACTCTCCGTGAGGTTTATCTCTAATGCACCGAGGGCTGAACATGTTAAGATATCTAAGGTTTCCCCAACAGTCCTTGGGGCAGCATGGCCGAATACTGTATGATCTAAAAGCTTTGAAGTAGGGGGCTATGTATCTTTTGAAGGGTGTCCTTGTTGTGAGTGCGTATTGTTTGCGGCAATTTGATATAAAGCATGTACATTTTGTCTAAGCGTAGATGTGTGCACCTTGGTCTGTTAAGCTGTAACCTATACGCAATAGATGGTTTTTGCGAGAACACAGCCACAACGGCAGTGTTTTTGCGCTCACTGGTTTAAGTGTCAGTTCACGTACTAATCCGTTAGTCATTTTTCGTTTGCATTGCAGGTGAGTTATGCTGATACATCTGAAATGGTTCTTTAGCCGCAACGCAGCTCCGACCTCACTGAGGATTAGATTGCTTTTAAAGCCGTCTGACCGCGCACGACTTCATAACGAGTAAGATATCTGTTGTGTCTATTGTGGCTAGAATGACAGCAGTCTTTTTAAATTTGATGTTTGAACTAGGAGGCTTACGAAAAATGCACGCGAAACATTAAGAACAGCGACAACACAATGCCACCAACGACAGTGTCGATTTCGATGATGCAAAGCCGTCGTTGACAATAACATCAGCCATAACAACATACATTGGTGAAGGTGGTAGTGGCGTTTCGTTTAACGTAGTCTATGCTGCTGATTTCTCTCGAATACGGAATTGACGGTGTTATTCCTTTAGTAGCTTGTCGTGCTGCTGCTGCTGCTGCTAGTAGACATAGTCGTCAAAGTCGAGTAGTAAAGAGAAGCAATAGTCGTTGGAGTTGTAGTTGCTGTACACGACGATAGGATATCTACATGAATATATATATATATATATCTACAGCAAACGATATAGCGAGATTGCTAAACGCTGTACGTACGAAAAGAGAAGACGGAGACTAAGGTGGTGGTGGTGGCGGTGGCGGAGACATTCGGAGAACCGGATCCAGATGTGCCACTGTCGTTTAGTGGTCCCACGGGCCTGGGTGAGGGCTTGCTGCAATGGCACACGAATTGCCACCGGCAAGGCGGCCAGACGGATGGACGGACGGACGGGCGAGCGAGCAGCGGACTCCCCCCTCCTCAAGTAAGTTTACGCAAAGATCCTTGGCTTCTTGTGAGACAAGCAATGGCTAGCCGGTGTACCACCGCCTTTTCTCTCGCTCTCTACTTCCAAGTAATATCGGCAGCAGAAGCAGTGGCAGCAGCAGCAGCAGTAGGGGCAGAAACACCAGCTTCACTACCTCCAGTGCCCCATGCCCCACGGCCCCGTTCATTGCAAAGCTCTCTCAGTCGGCAATGTAGCGACAAATCACTTGCTACTTTTTTTTTGGCCTCGTCCAACTGCAAACAAACTGGGGCGGGGAGGGGGGGGACATGTGGGCTAAGGGGGAACGAAGCTGACACAATGTTGTTCGAACAATGTGAAACAGTGGTCGGTAGTCTCACACGCGTCACCACGCTTGCTGCTGCTATGTAGTACTTCCACTGCCGTGACCGCCGTCAGCACCACGGCGGCCATGTAGACATAGACGTACGTAGAAGGCGGTTGTTTGCTTTAGCCTGCCGTACGACGACGACGACAACGACGACGGCACAGTTACCAGTACTTCCCTCGGCTAGTGGATGGCGGTACAAGCCGGAGTATGTGGGCGTGCGCGTGTATGAGCGTACGTGTGGGCGTATGAAGTAGCTCTGGGGGTGTCGCCACCGCCGACGCCGGGAGATCTGGTTGGACGAGAGGGGGTTGGGGGACTTTGACACGGCGGTTTAAACAAGGGTGGTAGCACGGTGTGCAGCAGCAGCAGCGGCAGCAGCAGCGGTGACGAAAACGATGACGGCGGGGAGGGGGCGGAAGGGGCCGAACAAGATTTGCGTAGCGAGATCGCACTTGCCTCTCCTCTGCTCGCCGTTTGCGTCTTGTGTCCGCTGCAACTCATGCAGACCAGATCATATGAGCATTCCGCTGTAGTATCCGCCGTACTCATCTGGATGAAGCAGCACGATGGGAACGGTGGGTGGTGGACGAAACGGGCGACGAATTTCCCTATCGCCCCCGTGATCTGTCCCTGTCGTCACCGTCTGACGCTGAAAGTCATCCACCCGCCTTGCTCATAGGTTGCAAATAGACACGTTTGAGCACACACTGAGAGCGAGATACAGACAAAGAAGCAGGGGCGGCGGGAGGGGGGGGAGGTGGAGGTAAAGGAGGCAAAAACAAAAGCTATCGGAGGGATAGAGGGTTTTGGGGGGGAGGTGTGAAACGAGGGCAGCGCAAACCAGGCAACCAGTGCAAGAGCGAGAGTTGCCGTAAAGATTAAAAGAGATAGAGGATGTGTATGCTTGGTAAGGCAACAGCCGATAGGCGCTATGAGCTGTTTTGGCAGGACAGCACGCCGACGATCCCAGCCAGGGCAACAAACAGAGCAGCAGGAGCAGCAATAGCAGATAGACCACCACCAGCAGAATAAGAAAAAGAAGTAGAAGCAACAGAGGCAAGAACGCAAGCGAACAAGGAGAAGTGTTGAGGTCGTCCGGGGGGGGGGGGGTGGGTTACCGCATCATTGCTCATCTAACAACAACAACAACACCAACAACAATACGACAAAAGAAGGAGGCGGTGACACGGGAAAGCAGAGGCAAACAGGCTTGAGATACAAGGGAGGAGGTGTAGTGGGGTGAGGCTGGCACGCAGAAAGGAAGAATCGAGAGCAACACACTGATTTAGTCAGGGTCAAACAACAGCAATATAGCGCAGTAGCAGCAGCAAGAACAGCAACAACAACAGTAACAACAACAGCGGCAACGGGGGCAATGGCAAAATATCTTCAGAGGTTATACGCCTAACGATATTTCAACCACGAAGTTATAAGGGACAAATACAAGAAGTTGGAGGCACATGTTAAACAGTCGGCGCGGAAGCTACCTAGTATCACTAGTGCTAACGTCTACTACCTCTACTACTACTTCAGGGCAGCCTTCCGTGAGGCTGAGGGCCACTATCTCCACCATCCCACGAGGGAGTACTTAGTGCCAGCTGATACGATGCGTTACCCTTCTTCTTTTGACGATGTGCCTTTTGATGTACCTTTTTGCGCATGTGCAGATACGTGTTTCGGTGTGTGTGTGTGTCTGTTGTCTTCGCACACTGTATCTCTTATTGCGCTAGAATTACTGCAAATCACATAAGCCACGGAAATATAGCTGCCTCAAAGACGTACTTAACCCACTTTTTGTTGCGTTCGACTTGTAGGACCTTTCCTGAATGCGTCCAACAAACTTTGGAGTCTAGTACAGCTCGGCGAAAAAATAATTTGTTTCCCGTGGAACGAGGGGCCGAAAGTGTCTTGTTTGGAGTGAGAGCGAAATTTCCAAAAGTTGTTGTATCAAGCTTTTTATCCTAACATATCTTCACTATATCTGCGATTGCGGGAGCCCCAGTCGTCCTATAGACAAACCAATGGTACCTGCGTGTTTGGAGTTATTCATTCTATGATAGCTCAAAGCAGAACAAATGTTGTATTCAATTCTCAATAAATGACACCCTTTGCAATTCTTATAATTTGGCTTCCAAGCCCAATTACCCATTTTTAGATGTCATTTTCGGTCCTGTGTTTTATTGGAAAAAGTGATTTTTTCGCCGAGTTGTACTAGATCCCAAAACTAGTTTGACGAATTCAGGGACACCAATAGATATATATATATATATGTATATAGCTTGCCTTATGTGTACGTGTCGGGCACTTTGAACTAAAGGGGCTTATCTATTTGCTGTATTTGTCGATTTTAAAGCGACCTTTGATACGGCCGCACAAACAATTATACTTGACAAGCTGGCTTTTTACAGGAAGGACAAGTTATTATAGATGACAGAGGCGCTAAACACATGGCGATCTTACAGACCACTGGTGTTACCCAAAGTGATAATCTTACCCCCCTGCTGTTTTCGGTGGTAGTGAGAGACCTTCCTGAAGAGATACGGAGTCGGCACTCGCAGGTAGACGTCCTTATGTATGCAGACGACTTGGTGCTATATTCTCGCAGTCGATTCCATTTGCAACAATCCCTTGCGACCTTGCAGCATTACGTTCATCGAAACCAGTTGGAAATAAATATAGAGTAAACAAAGGCAATGAAGTTTAGACGTGGAGGGAAATTGGCTGGAATCGACGAACTACGGTTTGGTTCAAAATCTATAGAATTTGTCTCGAACTTCTCATACCTAGGGGTTATGTTCTCGTCTCGAGGTACGAACTTCTCGAGGCACATTGATAAACGAATTCGAAAAGGACTACAGTTCTTTCGTAGTATCCGAGACCCTCATAAACTATCAATGGACGTCGCCGTTTATCTCTTTAACCTGAAGATTGCGCCTACTGCTTCTTACGGTATACAGTTGATATGACCGCATCTGACGAAGTTAAACTTTAAGGCGCTTGACCAAATCAAGGCCGCGTTTCTAAAAAAGGCGCTAAGAGTCCACCGCACTAGTCTCAACAGATTAGTCAGATTCGTTGAGAATTTACAAAACATTCACGTGTTACCGAAAACGGCAGCTTTCAACGAGTACATGTCTGAATGGGAGAATAAGATGGCAGACATTGACCCGCTCTTTTATAAAAGCCAGGCAATGACGTGTACTTCATGGAAGCGCTGCAACTATGAGAATAGACACCTAATTGCACGATTTGCTGTACATGGCTTCCACATGAAGATCTGTATTCAAGAGAAGTTCCATGAAATTTCCTCGTTATGCTTGTGCAAACTTTGCGGGAGACAGTGCGACTTATATCACCTTCAACGATGCGATAGAGCAGTTCCGTTGACTCGACTTTTAGTGATGAATATATGTATATGTGAATGTGTGCTTTCTCTTTACGCGCAATATTGTAAACCAACCATCGGTTAATAAAGCTATTATGTTATGTTATATGTTATATATGTACGTATCGTTGTATATACCTACTTTTTGTCCTTCTTATATGCACGCTACTAGTCTTATGAAACTGCAGCACAGGTTGCGAGGGGAAGTCTTTACTTGACTCCAGAGCGGTGCGGCGCTCGGTGTTCACCGGGAAACAGACCAAGACGACGATGAATTCGCTGCTCTCTCCCGGGCAGAACAGAGGGGAGTTTGAATACTGAAAATGTGTTCCGCGATGCCAGTCATTACCGCTAGGTGGTGACATTGGCGGGGGTTTTTTTGGGGGGTTCGTTCTATAGGCCACATGAGAACGACGAGCCTGAGGAGGAGATACCAGATGGGGGGAGAGCAGGACGAATTGAACCACGATCGCGGTCATGACGATGAAGACGACAACAACAAGACAGAGAAGATGGTGATGTTCTAATTTTGCCCGGGGCTAGACGAACCCGTCCACGTTTCGTCGAATGGGCTACTGCCGGTGGTAGACGCCGACAGACGCTACAACAGCAAGGCAGTTTTCTTTAGCGGTCGAGCGTCCCGTGAGGAGCAGCCGACATCCTATTTTCTAGAGACGTCGAACACAGAGCAGAGCACAGTCAGCAGTTACCACTTTGGCAGTTGTCGAGCAATCGTTGTATGACCAACCATTTGTCTGTCAATATAGTATGTACATGGGGCGCATATGAGGCATATGTATGCATGCGATCCGTCTTTCAACGTGTGTCTAGAGGCTCTGAAAAATAGCGTACGACATGCATGCGACTTCTGTCTGCTGTTCCGTGGAGATGGGTCGCCAACCTCTTCTCGTTGACGAGACAAAGAACCATTCACACCCTCCCGCGTGTCACAATTATTCGGTCGACGACTATTACAAGCAAGTTGATACCGAACTAAAACATCCTCCTTACATTCTTCTCCCTATCTTCACTCATGATTCGTGTGCATACATACACTTTATCTGTGCAGAGACATATACATATATAAATAAGTCTCTTGGACATGGGACATTATCTGTTTGATAAACTTCAAACGGCGCATTCTCGTAACGTTCGCACTGTGCTAATGCAAATGGCCTTCTCAGTGTTAAAAGTACTGCCATTTATACTACTACTACCACTACTACTAACTACTACTACTACTACTACTACTATGTATTTCGCTGCCACTCCATTAGTAGTTCCTTGACTACTTATTTCTACTACATCTGTTAAGACGTTGCATTGTGTGTGTGTGGGTATGGGTGTGCATTGCAAGCGCTCCACCACTAACTGGCGAGCCGAATCGAGCTGTTAAGAGGGCGCGCACAGGAGGAGCAAAGGGGACGCGAAAAGAGCATACGACGACGCCGCATCTGCGCCAGTGATTCGACAACGAACGACGGCCCCGGATTCAAGCAGGCCGACGTAACTAACTATCCATTGCTTCGTCGATCTGCTCGCGCGAACTGTAGTGACCGAGGCTTAACGGCCCCCTAAGGATATCTCTCGAGCGGCGACTCAACCCGCGCACGTCGTCTCCTGCGTTTCTCTTTCCATCCTCCCTCGGTGCGTTCCGAGGGAACTCTTTTGTCCCATGGATATATATATATACGAGTATATCCCCAACCTCGAGTGCGACGACGCCCTCTCTTCCGTTCACCTACATTCTCACTGGTATTATCTCTCTCTCTCTTTCTCTCCCTCTCTATCTCGCTCTTGCATGCGCCAACTTTTGTCCTCTCCCTCTCTCTCTCTCTCTCTCTCTCTCTATCTCTCTGCTCCTTTCTCACTGTTTCTCACTCTTTTATGCGCGCTTAGCCAAACAGCTTACCGAAGACCGGCCGTAGTCGGTCAGTAATTATTCGCCACATTGCCGTCCCCGGCAGGTACGCTACGATGTCCAGTACGATAGTGAACGCAAAAGCCGCTCTGCAGCCTTTGGTGGCGTTGCTGCTGATGGTGGCGGCGAACTTTCGTGTTAAAGTCGGCGTAGGCCACGCGGCGATTGATATTCGTACACTGCTGCTGCTGCTGTTGTTAAATGCTGCTTCTCCTGTGCGTCTCCGTTTGCCTGTCTGTCTGTCGGTCTGACGATCGGTGTGCCTTTTTCTCTACAGCGAGCCGTTCAGCTCCTGTTCATCCTGTTGGCAGAGCAGATGGACCACTGGACTGTGGGCTCGGCTACCCGTTTGTGCTGATGAGGTAGTCCGTGACGGGAAATAGCGTCAGCCTGGAGTCCAACCGGTGCATAAAGGTCACTATTACTAGCAGTAGCAGACGGCGCAGACGCCAGTGATGTAAAACGAAAGTGTACTGCTGGAATATGGTTATATGAATAAAACCCTAATATTTAAAAAAAATACGGCGCAGACGCAGCAGCAGCAGGGCAACTACCCTTGCTGTCAATCCGGCCGCCGCCCGAATCGAAATAACATCGAGCAACAGCTGATTCAAGCCCCTGCCTGCTGCCCTCAAGCCAACATCGTGTTTTCAAGCTAGGGACCTTGGCAGGCACCCGTACATCCTAGGTAGTTGGTTGGTTGGTTGGTTGTTGGTGGTGGTGTCCACCAACTAATGTCTGGGGTGTCGTTGGCACGGTCGCCATTGCCGCCACTGTGCCACCAGATGTATGCCGCGATGCACCCTTTCTCCGGCTAAGAGCCTACTCTTTGATCGAATCAATAGATGCGTCACTCCATAGCTTATCTGTATTTAGCTAGATACCTGGCTGGCTGCTTGGCTATTGAGCTCTTAGTTGTTTTGACAGTATTCCAGTGCCGAAACGTTCTGTGAGCTACATGCTTTGCCGGAGAGATTAGCATCTGACATTTCTTGTAGTATCGTATCGTTCGTCAAGTTCGGACTCTATGCATCCACGCCGGTCTTCGCAGTCAGCACGTCATATAGTCCTTCCCGCTGCGAGAACTACAAACAGAACGATTTGGTTAGTGGTTGTCTCTGACGCACATAGGCGGATAGTGGTTCTCAGTTCGCTCCATCGGGATGTGGGATAGCGCCCCCCGCACGCTACCCGCATTGCTACTTTAACATCTCAAGTCGTCTAGCTATGCCGGGCTTACTGCTGGCGTGGTCTGGTGCAGACGCTTGGCAAGACCATCCCTGTTGAATGCCGACGGACGTCGTCTTTTCGTAAGCGGCTCGTAGAGTAGCTCGAAAAGTAACGGCTACGGCTACCCAACGAAGCGACGTTAGGAAGTATCCGCTGTGAGCGGTGAGCCGAACCTTTGAAGAAGAAGACTCCTACAGTCACACAGCACGATTGGCAGAAGCAACAGAGTATTTAACAGACAAAAAACGAACGGAACGAGAGTGAAGACTGTTTCAGCGGAAACAAACCAATATCGACCGATTATCGACGGACTGATTGAAACGGGCGTTCCTCTGAGCAAAGCTGAAATTCCACCAAGTGGAATAGCGATAAAGTGGTCAGCGGAATTTGGTCGACTCTATTTGTAGACCCAGCCGACACCGAATCGCTCATAGTCTCGCACCGACCTCTCCCTCTATTTGACGTCACCTTGAGCCAGCGCAGCCCGGCAAGGTTTGTCTACTCCCGGAAGATGTGTAGATACTCCAGCGACAATTGGCCGTCGTAGGTGACACAGACGAAACGAGGCCGTGCTCTAAATCGGTCGCTTATAAAATAATATTATAAAATTTAGTAGAGAGCAGGAAGAATGGAGAAATTAACGTGCTCTAGACCGTTGCCTTACGTCGTTTCTGAATGATTCACTAGAAAATATCATAGTGGTAAGATGGTGTCCCAGAACACTGCTGTCTAAGTGCAGGCTCTTTGCGGTTTAACGAGATTGTGGTGCGCGACATGCATGCCCGTTTATATATATATATATATATATATATATATATGGATGGCCCTAGATATTCGTCAAGCAGACTATCTGTAGCAATCAAGCAAATAACGAAAGATTTGTATCGGTTGATTGGGGTCGGTTTGTTTATTTGCTACACTATACGTATTCGCATTAGAACCTGTTCGAGCCCTGCTGCTTTTTCCACTCGTGTTTTCCGTTCTTCTTTTCCTTCATTCTCGTTTGGCGATGGTCTATCTGTTAGCAGAGGCAATAGGTCTCTGATGGGCCTGCGGTGTATCTTCGCCTGATTTTTAGCAATCGATATCACAACGTGAGAGCGGAATGCAATCATGTGTGCGAATACTATAGTATTGACCTATGACGAGTGCAAACTGAGCGGTGTTTAGCGATCATGCTCATCAGTAGTGGATGAATGAAGCCGATGGCAGATGGGATAGTTGGGTTGGCTTGTAGTTCATGTTGCGTTGATGTATTGGCACGCCTTGGCACGTGCTAGTCGCAGCGAAATTCGAAACAGCCGCAATAGCAGCAGCCGCAGCCGCAGCAGACACGGTTACTGAGGCAAGTGAAGTGGTGCGTTGGTAACCCTTGCAACTCTCGTCGCAATCTCTCGACCACCCGCCTGTCTTGTACAGTTCTGCTTTCTGCGGCCGAACTTAAAGTTGGGCGTTCATCAATTCATCCCTTCATTCTTCATTCGTGCTGGTTGCTGCTGAAGCTGGTTCGACGGATGGCATCCTTTATCAGCTTGAGCATTGACGACGTCTACGACATTGCTGAACGATGATGTTTGGTGGTGGTGGTGGTGGTGGTGGTGCTAGTGGTATACAGGTGATGATGGGAATGATTTATGACAGCCCGCCCTGGATGGCCAGCTGCCAGCTGTCTCTCGGGTTCGCTGCGAAGTCGCGATCGTAGCGTTTGCGTTGCAGAACGAACAACCGAGTAAATATTCAAATTAAACTACAACGGTAGCGAATGCTTCGTTTGACTCTAGATGAACGCAGCAAGACAGTGAGATAACATTAGCAGTAGGGAGAGACAAGGAGAGAAGAAGACGTAAGGAGAAAACGAGCGGGCGAAAAGATATGCGGAACCATAGGGTAGAAGAAGCACAGGCACTATAATATAAGAAGGCAGTGTGCTGTTTCCTCTTGTCAAGCAGGGCAGTTTGTTCTGCCAACACCGCGATGGACTTTAAATGGTTTCAGGTTTGGCAACCCGTTACCTCTGACGATGGCCTGTTTTGTTACACACACTTTTGTTGTACAACATACAACAAAAGTATTTTCTTCTCTCTTATGATATACTCGTATATATTTAGTAGACGGACAAAAACTATCCACCTGTAATTGTTCATTATGGTCCCCCGAAGCTGAACACCTATTTGTCGAAGTCTATCAGTTATCCTCTACCGATCTTCTAGCCTCAATAGCCTTTATGTGACAAGCTGTTTTGAGGTTTTGAGGCAGCTAATAGTCGCACTGGGCAGGTTCAGAAAATATGGGGGACGCCCGACAAGTTGGAACTTTGATTCATGGTAAAATGAGACGTGTGCACAGGCGCATTGTTGAGGTGAAACAGCACAATCTTTTTTTCATCGCAGACCAAAGTGTTAGGATGCGTTCCTTCAGCTGATCCAACGTCAGCTGGTGTGTCTAGTACTCCCCAGTTATCGCTCTCAAGTCTTACAAGTTTCAAATTGCTCTTCGAACTTGATACGCATGTCCGTCTTTGCTCAGTTGTATGATCGTGTGGTAGTCATTTTGCTTTTTATTTCTCAAGCATAAATGTTTATGCAGTATTTGATGTACTGCGTAATAGCTCACGCTCATCGCTTCCGCATTACCTCGCGCAGCTTTTGTGGACAACCAGTCGTTACGAGTTTGTAAACTTCCAGCACAGTTTTCTGATCCAAAGCTGTTTTTGGCCGTCCAGAACGTGATGCATTCTCTGTGCCTACAATATTAATGCCGCAATTATATCTGTTTTAAAAAAGGCTATCCAAACCTTGTAATGGTACTAGTCACCGGTAACTAGTTCCGTAAACTGCATCGCTTTGGGTTCAATTTCGGTTGCAGTTAAGTCTTAGACACCTCTACACTGCCAGGTACATAAGCGTAGCGGAAAGTTAGCATATTAACCGTAATGATGGAAAGGTCGGCGAGGACGGCGAGTAGATAAGGGCGGCATAGTGCTTGCATGTCGCACACAGACCAACACACACGCACATACCTCATCTGCTAGACGGCAGTGGGGTGCACTGGCGTAAATCCTTATTGCAAATATGCTTGCTCGACTCTCATCGCATTCAAGAAGCCTGGTTGCCCCCTGTGTTGGTCTCTTACTCGGCGGCCACTCCTATCTGCACCTCGAATTTGTATATATGCGCTATCCTGCGCTTGTATATATATATATATATATATATATATATATATATATATATATATATATATATATATATATATATGTTGATTTATTGTTCGCTTGGTATGTATACCTAAATACACATGTCACCTTTTTTTTATCAGGGGCATATATATTGTATATGTCCCATCTTTCCTTTCATGCGCTCCCTCGTCTTTCTTATATATCTGACGCCTATCGTAGTCTTGTTGGATTGCTACGTTTGTCTTGGCTTCGTGTGTCTCTACTTTATCGGCAGTAAATCGTCAATCAAAGTTATGTTCCAACTCTGCCTTGTAGGTGTGCAGACTGCTCGGTTATGACGGTATCGTTGCTGAGACCGGCCAAATCCATCTGTGAGAATCACAGCATATGGTGTATTTGTGTGGTATGAAATTTGAGGCGCTTCCGAACATTCTGAACCACTGCCCTGCGTTGCATTATTACAACCTGCCCGCCGAGTGCCGACGTATAGGTCCGAAAATGATGAATCAAAGATGACTGTGGCGAAACCTGAATGCTGTGGCCGCGGTTATACTCGGCCGCCCTGCCAATTTAGTCGTAAGTTCATGAACCGCAAGGGCCGCATCTAGTCTCTACCGTTCTCTCCCCTTTCCTTCGGCATCCAGGAACGATATGCGTCCATACGCGTATGATATGCCATCCCTTTCCCCCCCCCCCCCCCTGGTAAGTGCCTATACCCGCGTGGCGGTATTTCTGCGTCGTGTGCGGTGTGTTTTGATGCGCGAATTGAATCGCTGTCTTGAGTGAGCTCTAACTGAGGCTTGCGTCTTGCATCGAGCAGGGCTTTCGTTTTGAGGCGACGTTCATTGGCTCAGTGCTTACCGTCTCCGTGTCGCTTCCCGCTGAGTGGCCGCTCGCCACTTGGTGTCGCTGAAGTAAACGGCACGTTGCTGGAGACCTCTATCTGCGCTATTTCCTCCTTGTGCCTACCCTTTACTGTTTGGTCTTCTTTTTCTTTATTTTTTTATGGCTACGTCTTTTCGCCTTCTTTGTTCGTCCATTTATCGCGTCAATTTGCGCTCCAACCCTGCCACCTCCGGACTCCTCCGTCTCCTCCTCCATTCGAATATCGTCGTGGCGAATTTCTGCTCTCTTCTGCCACCGTCGCTGCCACCGCTGTCCTGCACGCGCCAGCGTGCAGAAGACGCCGCGACGAACGAGGCGTACGAAGACAACGAATTCGCAGTCAAACGACAAAAAAAAACGAAAAACAGCACTAACCTCCTCGCTAGTAGCAGCAGCAGTAGCATCAGGAAGGCAACATCGAGGACATAGCGGCGTCTCTGCTCTCAGTCCCGCCGCCATCGCCGGCGGCTTTCGTTGTGTCTGTCAGCCGTCTGTCTGTGCGCCCCGCAGCCTTGGGACGGCTTGGGGCTGACGACGCGCCGACGGTCTCGTCGATCTGCCGGCAAGCCGCATCGTTCTATCGTCTGCTCATCTGCCAGCAGGCATCGATGGGCGGCGACGACGACGATGACGACGATCGAGGTAGGAGAGCCAGAACGCACACTCTCTCAGGGTGTGTCGTTCGCCACTGGAACGGCCGTCAGGAGGACGTTCGTTTGTTGGTGTGTCGTGTGTTCGTGGGGTGGATCTCGACAACAACAACAACCACGTCGACGACGACACAGCCATAATGATGATGATGATGATGGTGATAATGATGTTGATGATGATTAGAAGGAACAGCAAATACAGAAGCACACGAAGCAGGTCAAGAACGAGGAACTGGAGGAGGAAAAGGAAGAGCAGCAGCAGAAGGCCTCATCGGCCCCCCTCCCGTCGTCCTTTCTTCGACACCGAAGATGATTACGAATATCGACTTTTTTGCTTACTTTGTTGTTGCCGTTGATTTGCCGACCCGGTGCCGCCAGGGCCGCAGCAGCAGCAGGAGCCTTTCGTCACTCGTTGGGGTTCCTTTCGACCTCGGTCCTATCGACGACGTATCGGCCAACGACGACGTCGTTGACAACGTGATGGCGAGTCTTCTGCTTCTGCGGCGGGCGGCTGCTGCTGTTGCTACGGCAGCTTCATTCTCCTGATGCCGCCTTGTTCTAAACTTCTCGCTCTGTCCTCTGCCGGACTTCTCCTGGCTTCTTTCCCTTGCTACTGCTGCTGCTGTTGCCGGAGCTGCTTGGGGGTGCCCTCAGTTCGTTCGAAGACGACGACGATCGTTTCCACTCACTCACTCACTCAGTCGCGACTCACTCTGAACATTGACGACGGCACGACCCTCCACCATTATACCGGCAGTATAATGGTGGAGGAGGAACTCCTGAAGAACAAAGCAAGAGCTTGCTTTCTCATTCATTCTTTGTCGTCGGTTCTCCTTTCCATGGGGGCGATAGGAGGCGCAGGGGAAGAAGCGTAGCAACTGCTGCTGCTCTTCCTCATTTTCCTCGTCGTCTGCGATGAATGATCTAGAACCACTTTGGCGGCCATCGTCATACATAGCATTGCATTTTTATCACAGTGGCACCTTTTCGGACTAACGGGATGTTAGCTATAGCGAGACAACGAGGCCCCGACGCACCGTCGCCGCTACCGATCCTAACGACGACAGCAACAACGATACATGGCTGTGAAAGTGGCGACCTCGCCAATCTCGTTACCTCGCCGGCGTAACGCTTCCTCGTTTGTCCATGTTATGAATAGTGTTGTCGTTGTTGCCGGTCGGTGACTCCGAGCTGCGTTTACCCTACGCTGGACCATGCTATGCTGCATGGCTGCACCTGACGAAACCTGGGCGTCTGGCGTTGATTTTCGTTTGCACGTCCGATCAGGATTGGTTCCCCGCAAGTGTCGATGTCTGAGCGTTTAACTAGGACCTATTGTAGTCCTGATAGGATATACTTTCGTGAGGGGGGCACCGAGAAGAACCGTCCTTTTGCGATAGCGGACGAAGAATTTCTCAGGCTAAATACCATGCTTTATCGTTACAGTGGCATCCAGATTCCTCGCTTTGCCACGTTATCCTTTGCTCTCTCTTTTGTTTCTCTGTTATTCTCTTTTCTGTTGTCTCCGTTTCTATAATATAGAAGGGTATGTAGAGTGTTACGCACAGTGGCAATACAATTATGCCTAGATGCGCTTTGCACATGCTAGCTATGCATTTTTGGAGTGGTCCTAGACACTTTGATTCAAACGCGTATTTTTTTGACAGGCAACGACCGTTCAAGAATCCGCAGTCAGTGCAGCAATTATGGTGCGTCTCTAAATATACGATTATATCTCTTTATAGCGAAGTACTAACTACGTGCCATATAAGTACGTCGTACTCAACGGAGACACATTGAAATGGGCTACGTAGAATATTTTTCCAAACAGAAGCAATTCGAAACGATATAAAAACGAAACCCCCGCTATTATTATTATTATTATTATTATCATAAAACATGTTTGTTGCAACTCCGGCATATAAATAAACCCCCTTACCAAATGTTGCTCATGTTTAATTTATATACACATATATATATATATATATATTTATATATATATATATATATATAGAGAGAGAGAGAGAGAAAAGATTGTGATAATTTATTAATAATTTACAATACGTTTGCACACTCGGCAGTGCTTGCGTTATGAGAGGTTTTAGTAATGCATGGCGCACTTACGTTACTGGCAGCTAACAATGACTAGTGTGGGTCTTCAAAATCTAATAAATGAAGTGAATCTACCAAATGGAAACGTCTCCCAGCGAAGGTCGGGGATATAGGTGGCAGTGCTAACAAATGTCTATCAAGATTACGGCCTGCATTTGATATTAGGATTGCACAAATTGCTGGTTATGGTCTCTATTACAGGATGTGCCTGTTCAGAATATGCAAAGTCTCGCCTTACATATGGTGTTAGGGTCGACTAGCGTGCAGGAATAGAGGTAAGAGGGAGCTCATGTTGTCTAGGCATTCCAGAATCATTCATCTTTGTGTTCGTGTGTTAGCGTGAAGAAAGGTCATATCCTGCCGAACTTGATCGTGGCACTAGTCGGCATAAGTTACAGGCACAAGGCGCAATTAACGTTATGGCCTTCATGAAGGGCATCAATCAAACGGACGCTTTTACTGTCAAACATGGACCCTAACAGCTATCCGGCGGGAATCGCTCATTGTTCTAGATCATTGGCTTTGGGATAACCCTACTTTTTGAGCATTTTTAACCAACCAGAGTTGAACTCATCGGTGTGTGCGATCCCTCGGAACTGCAACTTGGGTAAGTACTTCAGGGAGCCAGAGAATGTTTTCCCGGGTTTTGCCTACCCAGGACCTTCCACACTAGTTGTTCCGATGTGATTTTATCTATTCTCGACATTTTGAGCAACTTCTCCGGCGTTATTCGGAAATATTGCATATTTATGCGGGCGCAGTTACCAACAACTCATTGTGACAACGCGTGGAATGGCCAAGTACAGGACAGATACAAAATGCACCACCAAAGTGCGCTATCTTCTTTCTAAGGCGTTACACATTTGTGAACTAGGATCTAGGATAGTGTCTAAGCAATACCGGGCATTCAGGCAATATTGGCGTCTTCGGTCAACGCCAACTATCCTGCCGCAGAGACAGTGCACTAAACTAGCACAATATGGGGGGGGGGTTAGGCTTGTCGTTGCTGCTATTGCAGCGGCCGCCACGAATTCGGTGGGCGGTTGTGGACGCTGGCTGGGACGACAACGTAGCACTCGCGGTCCGAGGCAGGCTTCGCTGTGTGAGTGAGTGTATGTGCGTTTTTTTGTGCCTGACGAGCATACTGCAGCTGGCTATGGCACGGCGATAGCAGAAGTAACGCCTGTGCGCTGTACGTTGGTATGCCGCAGGCCGACAGGGTGAAGGGGTCAGAGTGCTGCTGACGATGGCCGGCCATCCACCCGGCTGTTTTTCGCAGAAAAGAGAGCAAAAAAATACTGTACTTTCTCGTCGCTTCGGCTACTCGTCATTCGTCCGTTGCGATTCCCTTGCGCTTTTCCCCTTCATTCGTCATCGGACTGTGCGACCGTGCGACAGCACCCCTGCACTCTGGCTTTGTTTCGCCCTGCGGCCCGTGGGGACGAGCAGGCAGACGGACCCCCGGGTCTAGACATGTAAATGAGCTCAGGGACACCACGGCTCCCGGCCCCCTGCAACCCACCCCCATGGGCAACACGTACACACCAAAGACCAACCCTCCTACCATTCCAATCCACCACATCACACATATATATATATATATGTGTGTGTGTATATGTACAGAAATACAATGCTACAGAAGGGGCGGCGACGTAGCCGAGCGTGACCTGAGATGAGAAGGCGGAAGGGGAAGGGGCAATAGCTGGAAGAGGACAGTGGTGGCACAGCATGTGACAGTGGTTTCCCGGCATCTTGTCCCACCATGCCTTAAACACGAGGCCAGGGGGGGGTAGAACGAAAGCCTCTTACTTTTGAACACTGAAAATGCCCTGGATGTCCTCACTGTTTCAGCTGCTGCTCGTTACTGCTGTTCTAACGGTTTTTGGATGGTGGCCGTCGTCAACGCGACGACGACGAGGTCAAAACGCTTCTCTGCTGTTGTCAGTCCACTCATCAGCTCAAGGGCGATCGCGGCGAACATTTTCACATATATCCTTAGATGTTTTGCTGTGTGATGGACAATAACGAGGATTTCGGCCAGCTTTTGATTTTGCACATTGGCACATAATGTTGCAGTACTCGTTTTTAGTGAAGGGGAAAGTCCGCACAAGCGCTCTAACTGTGGAAGCAAAGGTTGTTGCTTTACTGATTCATTTTCGTTTTTAGATCACTATCAAACGTGACGTAGCTGCACTTGAGATGGTTTTTAACAGTAATTCCTATTATCGAGAAACCGTCAAATCAAAGATCAGAGGCAGAAGCAAGTTAAAGATGCTAGTATAATATATATTGCTATTATTATTATGCTTCATTAATGAAGCAATGCGTTGATATCCACACCTGTGCACTCCTGTGTAGCTGCTGCATCATTACTACAAATGTGTTATATGACCAATGATGCCGACATCACCTGCTTCTGGTCTTCTTATGAGGAGAGCTTTTGATAAGAACAATACCTTAGCGGTTCTTTGCGGCAATAACACGGGTGCGTTATTTGAACTACGTATATATGCGCACACAGTTCTCGCTGCGGTCAGCATGGCTGCATTTTCATATTCGTGCCCTCGTGTGCCACAGCAGGAGCAGCAGCAGCAGGAAATGGTACGCATAGCACGTGCTAGCCAAAAACGAGTGGTTCAACTGGAGTTTAGCGAAATTGAACTGGTTTGGCTGCCTGGACGCAGCGCACCGTCAGAACACACCGGACGTCGGAAGTAACATTTACACATACATGCTTGGATGAGACACATTTTTCTGGGGTTTTATGTCTCTCTCTCTCTCTCTGCGAGAGAGAGAGAGAGAAGAGCCAAGAGCAGCTCAGAGGGCAGGCATGGTCACTTCCAGTGGCTAGATGTGAATGAGTTGGCGGAATTGTTGTTGACCGAACGCCACAACGGTAACGAGCTGCAGCATAACGACAAGAGAACGTTTGACAAGAAGAAGAAGACGAAGAAGAAGGTCAGCTGTTTTGTGGTCTCTGGTGCCCGTCGTCGCCACTAGTTGTTAGTCGTATGTCGAAACGAGACGTGAATAAGTTGTTCGCATCGTTTTCGGTGGTCGTCTTCTCACCCCACTGCCACTTGTTCTTGTGTCTCGCTGCGGCCATCTATCCATCGTTTCTTTTCGGACTTTATTCTCATGTCGTCCTCATGGCGGTCATATTGAAAGAACACGCACTAGTCTCCTTTTTTTTGGCCAGGCCTGGAGAATCTCAGTGCTTCGAGCCTCTTTGTGCTCCGTGAAAGAAGCTAGCACTCCAGCTGCTACTACAACTACTACTAAATATTTTGTGGGCTGGCTTGTACTACTACTACTACTACGACTAGTACTACTAGTAGCACAACTGGCATCTTTCAATGTTTTGCATTCAGCCAAGCTAAATAGAAGCTGGTTGACGTGGCTGACTCGACCAACAACAACAACAACAACAACAATGGCCATAACAGCCACAACAACAACACTGTGATGACGGCCAACAAAGAATGCGGTACGACGTGTCGCGTACGTGTCTTTTCTGAACCATATGTACGAACTGTTGAGCGCACGAACGCGCAGTCAGGCGAGGTTTTGTTGACGCGAGATACTCGACGGCATGCGAATGCGTGTATGTGTATTGTGTCTGGGCTCGGGGGTAGGCTGGGCTCGGGGGTAGGCTGGGCTCGGAGGTAGGCTAGGCTGGGGCGGGCCGGGCTGGGCTGGCTGAAGCCGAGGTGAAGTTTTGACCGAGAAAAGCGCTCGAGTCGATGACGCAGTGTTCGGCGTTCGCCATCTTGAATCGACGAGCCGAGGAAAGGCACGTGCCATGGTGACTACGTACGTATGGTCTACGGAAAGCAGCAGCAGCGGCGGCAGCAACAGCAGCAGCAGCAGCAGGCTGTATGCACTTCGCGCAGCGATATTCACTCCCATAGTCACGCGCAGACACTCGTGTGGCACAGCATAACAGTTGTCGTTGTTGTTCGCACTGCCGTTGCTGGTCGGGCCAAGTGCCACGGTCGACTGCGGCGGGTGTCTATGTATGCCGTCTGGCTGGGAATTTATTACCAGTTCTGGCGGGGCGACGGGACCACGATCGCTGTCCACCTGTCGCTTGTTACGTGACGCTTTTTGCCTAAGGAGCCTAAGGAGTTGGTCGACGATGACGACGACGACGACGAGCTCGAGCGCGACACACACCGAGGCTTCTGTTGGTTGCTGATTTTCCAGCGAGCGTTCTGAGCACTTTCAGAGCAAACATTTGTTTGCTGCGCAAGAGTTTACGAAGCGCAGTAGCAGCTACAGCAGTGCCAGCATTGTGGTCATAGTAGTAGTAGTAGTAGTAGTAGGTTTTTTAAGTCGAGCCCGGTGGCGTGGTGGCATGCGTCTGCGCCTCGCGACCGGAGAAGACACATAGGTGCGCGGGTTCGAGCCCCACCGTTGGTAGTAGTAGTAGTAGTAGTAGTAGTAGTAGTTGTTGTTGTTGTTGTTGTTGTTGTTGTTGTTGTTGTTGTTGTTGTTGTTTTTGTTATTGCTGTTGTTGTTGTTGTTGTTGCTGTTGTTCATCGACAGTATGCGGACGACTACAGCAGCAGCGGCAGCCGAAGCAGTCGTGCACTTTCTCAGACGTTGTCACGGAGCCTGTCGCTGCTACGACCCGTCGTTTGATCGTGGCGAAGAAGTGCGTCGGACGGGTATTCCGTCGATTCGGTCAAAAAGAGCTCGCCGATTGGTCAGAGAAGACATGCGCGCGGGGCAATCCCATGGATCTTGTGGGGTGTCTGCCCCCGCTAGCGATTCAGGGCGCCGTAGAAGCGACTTTACGCAGTGTGGGCCATATACATACATACATCATTAACGGTATTGGGTTGAAGTCGGACTTTTCGTCGCTTCCTTATCGCTCGGCTCGTGTCTACACATAATACCGAATAGCAAAAGAGTCCGTGTCACTAGAAGGTCACGTCGCAATGGCGCTCGCTTACTCGCTGCGTGTATGGCTGGCGTGACCTCCAACGAGCACGGCACTGTGTTGACGTTGACGAAACTGTCAAGCCTGAATGATGACTGTTCGAGGTTGAATTACACGCAAGAAGGTGATGCTGCAGTGGCGGTAGTAAATTATGTTGTTGTTGTGGTTGTTGTTGCTGTCCTTGTTGTTGTTCGTGCCGCCGTTATCTATATTTGTGTTATTGTCGTAGTAGCAGTAGTTAACTAGAAAGTGTAGCTAATACAAAAGTATCGAATGCCGCAAGTCATTGCTGCGTTGGAAATTATTTACTAAGTCTTGCTTGATGCCTATACTTGAACTATGTTGTATTAAACAGTAACTGGAAATGATTGACCAGCACTGAGAACTTACTTTTCATTTGGGTAAAAACATGGATGGGATGTGTTCAGTAAATAATGAACGTGTCCACCATGAGTAATGGTGAAGCCTAACAAAGATGACATACACATATTTAGATGATTTAGTCATAAGCCCTTGACAACAGCTTAAGAGTCTTACCGCTGTAAGGTCATAGGAAAAGGCAGTTTTCGAGTGTGCCTCGAGTGTGAAGGGCGTTATGATTGTCGAGACTCATGAATTGTATGGCGGTCGTCTTGGATCGGTTGACGCTAATACAATGAAACGTAGGTGGCTATGACATGACTTGGAAACACTTGCATCAGGCGAATAAAACTACGTCGGTTTGGTTGGCGACTTCAATCTGCCCGATATGAACGGGGATAATAAGCAATGTTGCACAAAATTGCTTATTATCCCCGAAAAAGTACAGCTTACAAAATATGAGCTGTTCCTTCGATTCGGTTATGAAGCTGGGATTAAGCAACTAGTCAAACATCCTACTAGGGGGAACAGCATTCTGTACTTGTTGTTTGTTAATGACGAGTCTGAGGATGCTATAAAAACTGGCTTATTACCTGCTGATAATCTAGTGATCACTTTTTAATTATGACTGCTCTAGTTCCGTACCAGCATGGCATGCACCTACGGGACTACGATGCGACAGACTGGAACATTTTGTTTTCCCATACCAGAACGAACACTAGTGTTATCGACGCTGTCTTATTTAACTGTATGGTATTCCTGCAATTGTTTGCGGCTCTCAAGATAAGGGAAACCGTGAGGAAGCTTGATGCAGGTATCAAACAACTGACCGCCAAACAGTCGGCAACGACGGAAAGAAGATATTGCAAAACTACAGAAAACGCTTACAGAATGTTGCACTGAAAGGGGCATCCGCCATGACGTATAGAACCATGGTAGCCAACGATCTCGAAAAAAACAAAATCCCTGCTTTAACTTTGTTTTCGTCTTCCGAGAAACTGGCTGAGCACGGTCCGAAAATGACTCGCTCAACGAAAATAGTAGTTCTGAACAATGCCGAAACAAATGTAGCGAAACGCCTTACGGTATCTCCGCATCCGTCTAGAATAAATGCGGGGTGGTGGTGTGTACCACGCTGCCCATGATATTTCGCAGGTCTCTCGAGGGCCGGCAAGTGCGCCGACATGCGGCTGTGTACTCCGTGCATAAAAAGGGTGACAAAGCAATCTCGAGACAAGGGGATCACTCTTGACAAAAAGACATTTTAGCGGCGTAGTCTGCCATCTAGTGGCAAGATCATTTTGGGATGTCTGCAAGAAACGATTTTTGAACCCCTTATATATATATATATATATATATATATATATATTATGAAGGAAAAGTATACACCGATTCTCTGAAAAATGTGACGTCCGAATCCGTACCAGTCAAAGTATATGATGTCAATGTAGGTCAACGGCTGTCATGTTCCTTATGAACTCCAGTAGATGTGCGCACTGCTCCACTCGTGCTGGACGCCTCAAATGAAAACGACTGGGGGACTTTTTGGAGCACCGAATGGCTGACGAAAGATGTATGGTGCACGAAGTGATGGAGGAAATCTGATAGGGGCCTGTGTTGGGACCTATCTCTTGGGACCTTGGGACGACAAAATCATCGAAAAGAGATAACGTTGAGTGATTACAGAGCTGGGTCTAAGGTCACTAAACTAAGATGACGAGAATTGGTCTGTGATATCACGAGAGTGAAAGAGGCCCTCGACAAGTCAAACGTGTATGAGCAACATGCTGCACAGCCAAGCCGGAACGAGCCCTCCGAACCTTCTACTGGTAGTGCACCAAGCGATATTTTCATTATACGCCGAAAATTTTCCAACAGTAAATTAAAATTCCCTGTAGTACTACTGTATTGTAGCTGTAGTACTACGCTTAATATAACTCAACTATTTTGTGCCGAACGTTTGCTAATTGTCGCTGTAGAAGCAGCATAATGGCGCAACTGGCCGTTTTGTGAAGAAAACCGCCAAATCAGCACATTTCCAAAAACGACGAAAACAATACCAAAAACAATAAACACAGCACCAGCAACAACATCAGCAGCAACGACAACACAAACATGTCCTAATGTTCTTTACGAGTACGTGGCTGCGAAAATGCGGAGTCTCTGTTAGAAGTGATATACGGCCAACTATGTTTGTTCTGAGTTGGCAAGCGACGCGTATGGCTTCATCGTTCTTTGTCTCGGTGCTGCTTTAGTCACGTGCATCCCGTGCAGCCTATTATTGCTGCTGATTATAAGAGGATGTGATGACAATAGTGATTGATGCCGGCGTAGTCGCAACGAATCAGTCGCTGTGCGCAGTGAGCGACATTCAGAGGGCACCTATGGACAAACACCGTAACAGAGAATGCTTTGATGAGATCTGTCGCCAACCATATTAATGACTACGACGTCAACAACAACAGCAACAACAACATAACGCTATTCAGGCGCGTAAAGATGAAGATGTTTGGCTGCATTACGAATAGGCAGGTCTCGCTGCTATGGACTCGCTGGCTACAGGCGTATACTTGTCGGGCCCGTATGTGTATGTATATGTACATCTATAGACACGAGTGTGTAGATATGTACATCTATACGTACACACATCGAGACGAGGTATACCCAGACAACCAAAAAGAATGAGATCATGCTAATGCATTGAGGATTCATTCGTTCATACAAAGAGGCGACCACGACCGTACTGCCGATGCCAGGAAAATGGGTGCCGTTGAACGACGCACACGGTGCGCACGTCGGCTCTCCCGCTTGCCTCATCTTGGAGCAGGAATGGGCACACAGAGCGGAGGTCACAAACGAACAAAGGGCCGGGGTGGTGACGACGACGACGACGACAGCGACCACGACGACGACCATGACGAACGTGTGATGAAGGCGGTCGATGGCGTCGTTTTCGTGCCAAGATTTGCGCGCGCCATCATCAGCGCGAGTTGCCGCCCCCGGCCGGCTGGGCCAGGCGTCAAATGACGTCAGCTCTAACCTCAGTCAACCATCTCTTTTGCGGCACAAAAAGCCTAGACGATAGAAACCCTTCGTCCACAGGCAGGGACAAGTGTCGTCGAGAAAAGAAAAGCACCGGTGGTGGTGAGCCGGCAAGTCGGCAGTTTTCTGTCCCTGGCTGTTCCGTTCACTAGTCCGTTGGCCTCGTAGCATCTGGTGGTGGCCGTTGTCCTGCGTCGAATTTGGAAACACGCCGTGCTGCGCGAGTCTGTTGATAGCTCTAGCCAAGCTAGGCCTAGCTAGCGGCACTCGGGTAGGTAGATATGTAGGTAGGTAAGAAAGTCTGTAGGGCCCGTAAGGTGGGTGGTTTGGGTCGCTGTATTGCCAGCCGCATGAGCGAGTAGGGACGGAGCTTAGGGCAGCTGGCTGGCCGGGTTATGCCGGGGAGGGCAGAAAGGTGGTGGGTGTGTTTGTGCGAACGTACGGAAAGACCTGGGGAGAACCGAGCGGAAATTTATCGTCTGCATGTTTTGTGTCATCTATTTGAAGACGACGGCTGTGTAAGGAGGAGTGAGGAAACCCCCGGGAAGAAGGAAAGATAAACGAGAGCGAAACAGAGTTAATGAGTGGGCCAAGGATCACCCGGCTGAAGGCCTCAACCACAGAAATGGGCAGCCGCCGCCGTAGCGGTCTCGAGTCTCCTACGGCTTGGAGATAGGGCAGCTCGCCGGTTGGCTGACCGGCTAGAAGCCAGACGTTCCGGATGAATGGGATACAAACGACATGGGAATAAACATACATACGATGGCCGGCGGTTAATGCACGACCAGACGAACGAAGAGTGACGGTGCCAATGACCGCCAGTCAGCTAGCTGAAACTGCTTGAAACCGTTTGAGGCAAGATCCCGCCATGCATCGTTGCTTGGCGTCCGGAACGCGCAGCAGTCTGCGATGGCCGTATGCTTTAATTACTATTGTACAAGCAATACACCGCATTCGGCAAAGCACTACGCATATTTACCGATAACCATACATGACTTTTTAGCAGACAATAGAGCGAATTCGAAGTGGTTGTATATATATATATATATATATATATATATATATATCCTTCTCCAATACTTACTGAGAAAGCGTGTCTGTTTTACCATTGATTTCCCTCCCCTGCATATTCCATACGTATATAATGTGCGTAGGTAAGTCCACAAGGCGTTGGCGCTACAATCCAGTCATATATATATATATATATATATATATATGCATCGGAACCCTGCCACATTTAACTTTACATTTGTAAATAGTCATGTTGATGTTCGCAAACGTACTATAAGTGCAGACATTTTTTCCTATTGCTCCAAGCATGTGAGTGAATGCGTCAGCGACGGGCCCATATTAAACTGTTTCTAATACGGTACACAGGCAAACCTTTAAACCATCCAATACTCGCCTTCTCTTGTTACTGAAGGATTAAGTGTTCATCAGTTACGTGTTGACATGTTGAGCACCAGCCACTTTATTGCCGTTCGGGTTAAAACACTTCCTTATCCTTTCCGTAATTGTATTAATTTGTTCATATATATATATATATATATATATATATATATATATATATATATATATATATATGTATATATATATATATATACATATAATGAGAATCTACCAGTAATGGTGAATAAACATCAAACTATATATATATATATATATATATATATATATACATAACTGGCTTTACTAAAAAGTTAGCCATTAGCGTTGACCTTGAGATAAACGTCCTCTAGCGGGACTCGAACCTGCGATTGGCGCGGCGCAAACCATCGCCAGCACGTGACTATGACGGCGGGTCGTTATTTTATTATCACTGCAGTTGTCGTTATTGTGGCTGTTGTTGTCGCTGTCCTTGGTTCTGCCTGTTCTTCCCTCTGATGCAGCTCCTGTTCGGGTTTGTGGTCGGGTAGCGGTGATTGAAAGTAGCGCGGTGCCGGATGAGAGCAGAACTTGTAGCGGACCCAACTAGCAATGGGTGGTGTGGAATTGCCGGACCGTAAATGGCGTGAAGGCTGCGTAGTGATACTTCGCCGTGATAAGCGTCCCTCAGACAGGTCTGGCGGCAAGTGACTTCCCTTCTCATGACACTACCACTACCGAAGACTACCGAGCACGGTCCACTCATACAGTATTGCTGCTGTAAGGTGCAGCAACACGCGTGCATAGAGGTGAGTGCAAACTGGCACCGGCGGAGGCGGTCGTGACGGTCTCACCTCTCTGCCGAACACGCCGTCTAAACGGCCGTCCCTTCTGCTGTACGAACAGCCAGCCGCTGTTCTGCTGAGCCGAGTCTGTTTTTTGTGTCCGTGGTTAGAAGTCGGCAAGTCATTCTACCATTTCAAACCGAAACTAACTTGAGCGGAGCTTGGGAGCCGGGAAAGGTCGACATCCTATGCTAGCGCTGCAGTAGCGGAGGCAAAAATAACAACAACAACAACAACAACAACAACAACAACAAGAGTACTACCAACACCAATTCTAACGAGGCATAAGGAATAGTGTACATCGGTGAGGCTCGAATCGAGCATGCTGATGGCACGCACGTCCAGACGAAGATCTCAGCGGGTCGCACGCCTTTAAGAACTGTTTTTGTTGTTGTTGTTGTTGTCGTTGCTGTTGTTGCTGTTGTTGTTGTTTCTTTTGTTTGAGAAGGTAGTACCATAGCAGTGGCGATGGTAGCACTCAGTCGCAGTCGTTCAATGGTGCTAGTAGGGTGAAGGAGAACGCGCCTTGTGTTTCCCCCTTGTTCTTTTACTCGGTACTGTTATTTCACGTGCCACGTCTGCTACTGCGACGGTTACTGTTCTTAACGTTGGCGCTTGAGAAGAAGATCCCACATTTCGGGGGGGGGGGGGGGAGGAGGGCTTGAGGAAGTCGACTGGCGTGCGAGGGGAACTGGCTGTTCAACGTCGTCTTCGTCGTCGGTCGAATACGTTGCGTTTTGTATGCTCGGTCATGCGTACATGCGTACAGCCCGCGCGCCTGACTGTTCTGTGTTCGTTTTGTCCTCCGATCATACGCCCGCTTGTCTTTGCGCTACCGCCGATACGTATGCGATGCCTACGATGATGATGACGACGACGACGGCGGCGACAACGAGTACAATGCGGCCAAGGTCGGCACCTCCTCATCGGCGTAGTGAACGCACCGGCTTACTTTCCTTGCCGCCGGGCCTTCGCCGGCGTGAGATGCCTGGGGGTCGGGAGGCCGGAAAGGGGAGGGGGAAGGGTCGGGAAGCGGGAAAGGGGGTTAGAAAAGGAGGCGCATGAAATCGTCAAAGTGACTTTCTATAAACGTCGTACCTCTCTCCCTTGGCATCCTCAGTAGTTCACTTTTATTTCTGCTGCAGCGAGTGGGTGACGTTGCTTAAAGGGTTGTTGCTCTTCTCCTTCTTCTTCTTCTTATAGCCCAACGATCGTGGACTTACGCCTCTGGTCGTTTTGGAGCGTTCCGCATCGATTCAATGTTCGTTCATTTGTTCGTTCATCGTGCAAGGGTGCCGCTAGAAAACGGCTTCAATGAACTGATCTTCCTCCCTCTCCCCCTGTCTCGCGTCCCAAGGTGCATGTACCCTTCGGCAGGGTTGAAGCCGTGCAGCATGTTTTGTTTGATGTCGTGTGATAATTTGACGTGTGGATGCGGTTGTACATGTAAACAGAACCCCGCGCGTGCATACATCCGCGTAGAGTCGTATGTGCACAGCACATGCGTGAGTATATGACACACCGAATCGCGGACGCGCAGGCGCCCGCGGCCACGTAAATGGCTGAATATGTGGGAATTTCAATTAAGGTTTTAGCAACCACAAGCAATCACGCAGCAGAGCCGAATACGAGTACTTCTAAGCAACGAGCTACAAATGAAAACAGGGCGAGTAATTCGTCCAAGTAGTACCTATGTATTAACGGCAGAAAGATTCGATAGAAAATACGGCGGAAATTTACTTGATGTGGTGCTGCCGGTGCTACGGTCGTGATGGCACACACTCAATAAGCCTACTACTACTTGTACAGTACAGACACATCAGGCGGAGGGGTCCTTAGCTTAGACGCGACCTCTCTGATTGGCCGAACAGCGTTATGCTAGCATCAACTAATCGAATTTTCAAGCAGTCCACATTATGTTTTCCGCTAGACGCAAACAGCCTAATATGCAACAGTACTTGCAAGGTTTGCGGGAAACAAGAGAAACAGAAAAGGGAAGGCGTCGCGGGTCTTCTCGTCTTTGAGTCTTCCCAAATATTGCTAACTGAGATGGTGCGGCCAACGGCCAACACTTAGTTTAAGCCTGAAGTCTAATGATCGGCCAGATACATCTAGTGTGGCCATATCATTGCATCCCTCTCTGGGCTAATGCAGGTTTTTAGAAATAGATGCGATCCTGTTTACTTCTGAAAACCAAGCACATATACGTTTAACCCGCAGGACACGCCTGATGATAAATCTATCCAACGCAGCGCAAGTCCGAACATGATATCGGTTCTTGTTCTATCTCGTGCGTAGCTTGTGTCTATTTATAATCATATAGAAAAAAAGTGCTCACTTGACCGAGGCGAGTAGATGTAAGGCTTTGTACGACATGGGGAAGCCAACTTCGAAAGCTAGTAAGTTATTAGCGGAGGCTGAGCTCATGATTGAAGCGACTTTTAGAGGACGCAAATAACATATCTAGTCGAGGTAGCTTTGATAATAGACGATTTGCCACTAGGAAACGGTCCCTCGTTGCGCGAGATCAACTACGTCAAAAACGGTTTCCAGGGTTGCGCTCCAAAGCTGGCCTCGGGTCTCGGCAGCTCTCTTTGATAGCGGACGGTGGCCGAAGCCGGAATCAGTCAGGCCAAACAAGATTTGCTACTGCTGCAGAAGGGACGAACCGTCGAAGCCGCCCACCACGGATTCGATCCTTGCCGGACGGGGTCGGACGATTGTAGGCCCTTTGCCGCGTTGTCATTGTTCATAATGCAACGAACTGCTGCTTCGGCAGGCTTGCTTAGAGATAGGCCTCGGCAGCATATAGAGCAAGAACACAGTCGAACGTTCCGCTGGAGGCCATGACCATTGGGATCGCCTCCTTTTTTATGGGAATGATGACGACGACGACTATCTCCCCGTCAAGCCTAAACGAGCACTGCGTACTCCTTATTGCAGTTCCTGGGCGCCCCAAAGGGCTTGATGACCCAACCTCCGCTGAACAACGTCGGAGACAACGTCAAGCGACCGGCGCGTCTAAAATGTTCGACGCGCCTCCAAGACAAAGAAGGCTCTCCAAATAGCCGAAAGAGAAACTATACCATACCGGTAGATAAATCAGTGGATGAAAAAATGCGAAGGGAACAGGTCACCTCTTGAACGGTGAGTAACTGCCTTCGGTAGTAAACATCAATCAAAGCTGCACGCCATATATGAGTATATGTGACTGTATGGATGTGTGCGTTCGCGCCACGGAACCTCAGAAGTCGATAGATTGGCCGCCTGTTGAAAGCGACGGCTTGGCATGCGTATCCCGAACGTCGCATCGAGGTCTATGAGCCGCACACACAGATGAGCGCGTTTCAAAGTACCGCGCAAAGTCTGTCTCGAATTTGCACTGACCATTGGTTATTTTGTTCGATTAGTCCGTTCGTCTACGTTAGTTGCCACTCGGGGCGGTTCCGGGGTAAACAGTTTGCTGTTACGTCATTAATTTGTGCCGGTATTCAGTTGACTGTTTATTCACAAGTTGTTGCCAATTAGATGGCCTCACGTCGGCGGCACGAAGAAGAACAAGCCGATCTCGTGGAATGCTTCTGCGCTGCTGTTAGTGGCTACTTGGCCGATGGGATTACTAGTAGTAGTACAAAAAGTAACCAATTCCTGATATAAAATCGATTGCAACTATGGCATCATCGTCATCTGCATCATATTTGTTTGTCCTTCTTTACTTAACAGGCGTTAAGAGCTGTTGCTTATCGCTACTATTCGGCGGGACACGTTAGGTCCTTAACTTTGTGGGGGCACATGTTAAATCTAAATACGCTAGACAGCATGGAGTCTATAGTAAGCGTTATAGACTGCTATAGAAGTAGCAGTGGTACCATAGCGGTTCGTGGAAGCTGGTCGTGCGTGAAGGGCTAGTGAAGCTATAGTGCATACTGCGCACGCTGTTTATGACTATAGTAGAAACCCGATAGCGATACAAATAAAATAAATAATAAGAAAGATCGAGCAATTCTCTCGAGCAGCTGTTCTGCCATACCTTTCTGATTTCTGTAGCTTGTCCGGCTCATGTCCGATTGTCTAAACGCAGCTGTGCCAGCCATGACAACGCTCAAACGCGACGCGTGGTTATTAGGACAAATACTGGCGTTTCCTGTGTACGATCTCATTACCTGTTTACGCATATATATATATATATATATATATATATATATATATATATATATATATATATATATATATATAATATCGAGCTTACAGAGAAAAGCGTAATCTGAACTTTGCCATAAAGATTTTCACCGACGGTCCCGCATTCACGACAGACCGTTGGAGGCGGGGAATGCAAGCAAACAGACGCATACTCTGTAGACTTACCTGGTTTGGCTTCCACCAATATATATGCCTAAAGGGGTACTGTTTTGAAATTGAAGACTGTGTATGTAAACATTGTGGCACATGTAACATTGACCGATACCACATACTGCAATGCAAGGATATGTAAAAGCTGGCTCAATGCATGCAGTAGTGAAAGATGTTATTAGCCGATATGAATTTTTGGTAGCATCTACCAATTTCTGGTGAAATCAACTTGTATATATATATATATATATATATATATACAAGCTGTCTATAATACGGTTAATCCAAAGCAAGATATCTTTAAAAACGTATGCATTGCGCTAAAATCAAACTACCCTTTTCCTTGTTCAGTCAGAGCCACACACAAGCTCGTACGAGTACATATGAGATGTTTAACTCTATGTGGACCACCGGCACATTTGTTATGATGTGCGCGTGTGCATGCGTTTCGATTCATCTATAAGGCCAAGTGTAGGGAGGTCAAACACTAACGTTGATATAGATTTGCAAAAACATCGCCTAGGGCAAACCAAAATGTCGTCAATTTTGTCCTATTCTCAGGCTTCTTGACGTGGACAAATCAAATTACAGGGCACTGACACAAGGAGTCGCTACGCCGGCAGAGTTGCGTATTATATACTTGACATCAATTTGCTTGATGCTTTTACGTGAGACAGCTCGCCTTTTGTCTCTCGCTGTCGGAGGCGCATTCATGTATGCCTGTTCACGCATACACCACTTTGACGCTCACATTTTTTATTTTTAGATATGCTTTTGCTGTTTTAGTTTCGAGGCGGATTGCTAGCCACAGTTCGCCGATGGCAACGTCGACATTCAACGACGAACGCACGAAGTGACTGGCGGCCTGTGACTTTACTGTCACTGTGATCACTGTGATCTATCTGTCATTGGATCTTCAACGAAGCAACTATTGTAGTCGACTTCTCTGAGTGTTATACAATGTGTGCACGGGCTTTCCTCACACGACCACTCTCTTTGCTCTGAGACGTACTCGACGATTCGCTGTGGTGAAAACCTGTATAGAAGAAATAACTGGTCTTTCTTTTTGTCGTTATTGCTGCAAATCATGCTCTTATGACCATGCTGCCGTTTTATCTGGTAACTTCATCCTGAGAAGTAACTAAAGATGAAAACACAATAACAATAAATGCATTTAGACGTTATCGCGCTACAGGCAACCTAGCCTACTATGAGCTTCTAAAATGTGGATGTCAAAGCGTTAAAAAAAATAGGTTACCCTACCTGCGATAGAGGTTCTGCCTGTTTTACGAGCTTGCTTCCCCAGATCCTATTGAACTAGTGGCAGTTTATAGGCCGTACCATTTTAAAGCATATATGTATATATAACTAATTATGTAATTTATTTCGATAATAGTGCATCGCTAAATAGACAACTTCACAGCTGTTTATGCTAAGTTTGAATGTTATTACTGTTCTAAGATTACGGCTCTTTAGTACAACTACTGTTACTACTACAGCTACTACTACTGCTACTATTAACACAAGAACGATCGTTTGAACCTTTACGTGAAATTAGTCTAAATAACTTGGCACCAGCAACGAAGACGCATTTTCGCCTAGTCGCTCTAGGTACGCTTTGGCTACGCTCAGGTCTGAAGCTTGATGCTAAAGAAAGTAGTGGTCGTCGTAGTGGGAGGAATTAGTATGAGCAGTAGTCGCCGTTACTGGCAGTCTAATTGTTGTGTAACAATAATTGCCTTGTTTACAATCAAAGAGGAACGGCGAAGATGCAGCATGTCGTATGCGCAGAGGCTCCCTACTGGCAACATACTCTACTACTTGCCGTAGGGAGCTCCGGAAACTCGAGCAAGTCGGACGCAGACAACGCCGCGTCTTGTAGGGAGCGGCGGACCGGGCAAATTAGACAGAGAGAGAGAGAGAGCTTACATCCCCCGGAGGAGGGAGCTATGACCCCCCTTTATCGTTGGACGGCTGTGCAGCTGTGCACATTACCCACTTGGGGTCAGTCAGTCAGTCAGTGCAGTCTACGCATGACTGCGACGCGCTACCATAACAACTGAATAGGCTGATTTCTCTGACAACGAACAGAGAGAAAAAACGGCAAACCGAATGCCTAACCTGAAATGTGGTGGCCGGCATCAACAAAGCAGAAGTCTCTGGAACGATAATTCTCAACCTGGCCGCTGCCGCAGTGTATTCCAGGCATCATTACTAGATGCCGCACAACTACGTTCGGATGAACATTGCTGATGAAATGAACGCAGACTGAAGAGAACAAGCTAGAGATGTCCGGCTCGAAGCAGACGTATACAAATGAGAATCACGGCGAGCAGCGGTGAGTAGACGGAAAGTAGCCACTGACTCTAGAGGTTTGGTTTTGTGGAAATTAAACTATAAATCAGAGAAGCAAGAGAATCGCCCGAATGATGAATGTCGAAGACAGGCAACCGTACCAGGCCCCTTTAAAGGATTACGGAGGCGGACGCTCCCCAGAGCCCGAGCATCATGTCCTCTTCTGTCACCGCTCTCTGACTTAGAGTCCTGCCTGTGCGCTGCGTTGGATTGCTGCTGGTAGCCCGTCTCAGCCCGAGGTCAGCGAGGTCAGACGAACACTTAAATGGAAGTCGTAGGGGTTGGATCGAGGCTATGGCAGGTTATAATAAGAGTTTGGATGAACAAATGCGATTCTGCTCGGTTTTGCCCCTGGGGCCCGGGCCGCGAGGTTGGAAGCCATGGCATCCATTAGCAAGCTGATTTAAACGATGAATGGCGTTAGGCTGTCACATATTTGAAACGCTTTTTTGCCAAGCGATAAGAATAGACAGACTAAAGATCAATAAGAGGAAAGGCTGGGACCTTATCGTATGATTTTCGCTCCGTACAATAAAGTTCCTTTGCGTTACTATTTTCTTGCAAGTTGTTTAGTTGATTGCGAATCGTGCTATTTAGATAAAATCTCAGCGTCGTGTGATGACAATTATCAGCGCGGGCAAAAACGCCAGAACATCTCCATTTTATTATACTGTGCATGCCTATGCCAAAGACCACATAGTAGCCGTAAAACACCCATAAAGAAGGTGCGTTCTGTGTGTGATTGCAATTGGTAGATGGATTTTGAATTTGATGAGCTGGCTTCTGAGTAATGGCCAAGAGCCTACAGTGTCGGTGAACCCACGATAAAGGGTGCTCGAATTCGATGCGTAAGAGTATACATGCCCTTGCTATTTCTTACCCTTCTTTTAACTATGTATCAAAACTCCATTGAATGCCGTCAGCCGACAGTTAGGGTCACATGATCCGGCGTATAGGATCTATGAGATATTTCACCTGGTCGGCTAAGCGACGTATCGGACTGCGAAAATCTCTTATATCGAAGAGAGGCATCAGACCCATAACAAACAGAGAAGTTAGTGTGTGCGTGTTTGTGTACGTGTGGGTTTCTGAAGGGGGCAGGATGAGGAACCGATATGACTCGTTCCTTGACCATCCAGTGCTAAAACGCCATTGGTCTGTTTATAAGATCTAATCTAGGCACGAAGCGGGATCAGTAAGCATAAGCCAGTGAAACGCTAGTGCTATACGACAGCCAATATGGCGACACATTCCGTAACTGCGGCCTGAACTTCATTACCGCGTCGCTGGGGACCTGATCCTCAACTATGGAGAAGGTCCATAGCTACTGCAATGGATTTGGACTGAATACGTCTTGGTTGAAATGGCTGGAGTTGGTGGCTTATTCGAATGCTCCCCACTTGCTCTTCTTTTGATAAGGCTTTCTTATTTCGTCTCTTTCCATATACGTTTGTGGCTGATACGCTCTGTGCGAAATACGATTGGTCTAGACATACGACAAATACTGGTAAGCGTATTGCAATTTATTAATCTCCGCTTGCCTAGTACACTGGCTTGGCCCACAACGGTTCTCAGCCTGTGCTATTTGGCGTTGGAGAAAATTGGGGCAGCGATCGTACTGTAGATGTGCTCGAGTACCTCCCATAAGACTAGTTGATGCCTGCGTCAACTATACTGCAATTTAGCGCCAGTTCGTTTTTATCCCGATTGCGTTCATAGCTACGCCAGTCGTGTTTCGCCTTTCCCAGTGTATGCTTCTTTTTGTGTGTGCGCCGCGCACTCTCTTTCTCCCTTTGATATCGTCATCGGCCGAGGCCAGAGACAGCTAGAAAAGGATATTCTCCCACCGGGTCTCTAGGAGAATATCTTTTGGCGGGACCGTCAACGGAGACGATCCCGGAAGCCTTACACAGGGAAACTATGGAGGACAAAGCGTAAAGAAACCCAGGACTGAGGAAAAACAGCGGGAGTGGTCCGTGCAAAGAAAGACGGTTGGCGGAATATATCCCAGCAATCAAATTTATACAAAAAGTAATAGTCGACATTTGCCGCCTTTTTGCACTGAGCGTAGCGTCAGGACACCGGCCAAAGACGCTGTTCCATCCGCCGATTAGGATTCAGGGCAGGGAAGATGGAGGTGGAACCTAGCAGGAAGGCAGGCCGAAAGGAGCGAAAAATAGAAGGGCAGGCAGAGAGGCAAGAGGAAACAGAAGGAGAAAAGGAGTAGTTGGATAGATAGAAGCGATGCCATCGTTTTTGGCCACCTTGCGACCACTCCTTCAGCCTGACCTTCAAACCCTGCCAGAGTGCAGCAGTCCGCGTGTCAGCGAAGGACGCGACTGTCCACCAGGGCGTCGCATAACACCCGTTTGCTGCCGTTGCCCTTTGCTGGCAGGCCTCCAATAGCAGCGACGCTCCGACCTTCAGTCACCCTTGATCGCCCTATCCCTTGAAGTAGTTCGAGGTCTACGCGACCCACTACGAAGGGTGGGCAGATTTTCGGCGGAAAACTTACATGCACCATATACTAACCTTGGCCAGTTGCCGATATTCTTCTTTTTCACGCCTCTCAAAGTATCCTTCATAAAGACCCTCTCCGTACGACGACGATGTCGTCGTCGTCGTCGCTCTCTTCGACCTAGTCAGGGGAGCGCGACGCAGAGTATGCCCCAGCCCGGAAGCGACCATTTCTTGCCAACATCGAACTCTCAAAGCTCGAATGGACCGAGCACCCTGTCAACGTCGCAGGACATTTTCGATACTTTTGCTACTGCTGCAACCAGCGGTACCACTGATACTACTATTACCATCACAACTATGGCCGCCGACGCCACGACTGTTGGTCCCCCACGACTACTACACCTATTGCCGCGGAAGGCCATTGTCCTTGGGCCGTTTGTGTCGTATAAGCCGAAAAGTGAACGACGCCGTTCTCTAGAGGGTGAAGTCCACATGGATGTTCACGCGACACTCTAATGCAGTCATAGACACTATCGCGTCATGCTTATCGGGTCAGACTGTGCTGAAGAGGGCCGGCGACCTCGAGGACATCATCTAACACAGATAGACACGCTTATGTTGCCTCTCGTATCTTGACTTCTTGGCACGACTTCAGACTTCAATTGTTTTGCGTACGATCTGCGATAGGCTTTTCAAACGACTCGTATGTTCGCTTCCTACATAGAAACGAGTTTCATGTACTGGTAACGTGATAAAGTTAGAATAAGGGAACACGTAAATCTAGCTTTGCCCTTTTACGGAAACGCGAACTTATATTTTATGTTAAAAGTCGTATGCTTTTGCGTTGAAGCAGTATATTTGCGATGCTTCACTGCTTATACGAGTGAGTTTTAATTCACTGTACGACCAATTGAGTCACATATAAGGAATGTATACAAGCGGTTTTTGCCATGCGAGTTTGCCGCAGTGAAACGGTATTTGCACCCGAGCTGAAATCGACCCCGTTTTCGCTGTATAAATAAGACAAACGCACAGTTTGAATTGATCTTTCTTGGAGCCATGGGGAAAGTGCGAGCTCCCCTACCCAGCAGCGAACGACGCCCTGGGGCATTTTATTCGCTCGTTTTCCATTGCGCACTCTTCCACCCACACTTCTCCTTCGGGGTTTGTTACTTTTGGACGTTTTCTCTAGCTAGTTTCGTCGACCTCCTGGTCTAAGGGACGTCTACCGCTGCTTCAAAGTGGGCTCTTTACGGGGCACAGCGATGATGCCCCGACCATGGCAGGTCAGCACAAACCCTTTTCCTCACGAAGGGGGGGGGGCAGGGAAAAGCACGTTTCAGCGGAATATGCAATGGTTTTTTTGCGATCGACTTTTACTCTGCGGCCACGACTGTCTCCCACCCCCTTCGGTTCTATTTCTGCGCCTCCTCTCGACCCCCGCAGAATGTTTTCTCAACGTAGTTGCTACTAGTATTTGTACCTGCCTGCTGTGGCCATTTCTCTGCATCACAATTTAGCCTGCTGGACTCCCGTCAGTCAACTCCCGTCGTTGACTGACCATTGCGGCTAATGTCCGTATGAAACCTTGCCACTTCGTCACTGGCTCGATCGTTACTGTTATCGTCTATTACTACAAAACATATTCAAGCGTGTACTCGTCATGAGAATAATTAGGCACGCACATTCTTTAAGTTCGAGTATGGTTCTCATTTCCTGCTGAACCGGGAATAACTACCATACAATACCATACTTATACGCCTATATAAATGTATGCGTACACGTACGTTCTCGTGCATGCATTACCGAGCGATACGTTTAACCAATAGAGCGTTCAAATAAAAACAAATTGACGGAAAGTTAAATTGTGTGAAGCTGTTTTTAAGACTGGGTCGTTTAGATTTTTTTTGTCACATACAGCAAGACTTGTAATGTTATTAAAGTTTTTGTAAAAAATTCCTATAAACGTTATAGTGTATATATACTCCGTAACATACAAGTATAAATGTGCAACGCATGTCTCATGAAGAAAATACCGAATATTGTATAAACATGCCTTGTAGGATGTTTATGCTGCCTCAAATTGTAGGAATAAGCTGAGCAAACGTGAGTAAGCGTCAACCCTTGGACGTTAGATCTAGGCCATGCATGGTAGCTATCATAAATCGATAGTTAAGTAATCATTTATTTATTCGAATATATAAATGCACACGAATTTGACAGTACATTTTACATAGTCATTATATATATATATATATATATATATATATATATATATGGTCGGCAAGAGATTATATGGATGGCTACGTACCAGGCAGACAAACAGCGTTTCTCTTCCGTGTGTTGGAGACGGCGGCCAGGAGGTCGTTCACCATTCGAATGAATGTCGATTAATGAGTTACGCTGCCAGAACCTTCCCAAGTTCATGATCACCGTACAAGGATACACCGTACGGATGAGATCGCGAACGGGATCGCGCCGCTTCATCGAATATAAATTAGATATTCATGTGATGTGCCCCGACGACGACGACGAAAGCTGTCAGACAAATAGACGGAGCGACAGACCGTCGATTCGGTGTCGCGTCAAAGACAATCTGGTCTTCAGCGACGCGCCCAGAGCGCGATTTTCGGCTCTTTCAGGGCTCGAGGCAACGAACGCCGCCGTAGATTTCGCTGAAGGCACGACAAAAGTGAACGGATCGCTGGCGACATTCGCATCAACTCGCTTGCTTATGTTTCCATCACCTACTTCCTCTGATCTGCCTAGCGCATTACGCAATTGATGTCATATCGAAAGTCATCCAATTCGTGAAGGGTACTGTGACAACCACCGCCAGACGTGCTATACGACCTGATTGAAGTCCAACTTGAAGTCCAAGGATAATAACCACATGAAATTTCCCGTCGACGGACCTGAGTGACAAGTTCGAACAGCGTTATGGTCGTCGACTTTCTGAAGTCCACATCAGTAACAGTACTTGCGCTGAAAGCAATATTATAAACAAGCATTTTTAAGCAGCTAAGCTTTTGAGGATTCCAGGAGTCAGATTGAAGAGACCTACCACGCGGTATTAGAAACGAAAGACTATGTTGTGCAAGCGGCTCAGCATCTTGTCTTGAGATTTTTTCATGGAAAGCGCGGATGTGATTAAGCTCTTCGATGCTAATTACACAGCAAATTTCCAATACTTGCAACAGTGAACGTTTCGCAGTTACCCGTTCAAGTCGAACAGAGGTGCAATTGTGTTGTCTTGCATTTAACTTGCGTCTGCTGATGACGCTCCGCGTAGAGGTGCATCCACACGTCCGCCGTCCATTTATCTGCGTTGTTATGGGGTGAGTGTGGGGTGGTGGTGAGAGTCATCTCCAACTCAGGTTAAAAGTTGATCGTAAAATTGCGTTCGTAACATAGATTATTATTATTATTATTATTATTATTATTATTATTATTATTATTATTATGTGTTAGGACAATACAATGGTGCGGTGTGAATATGTATCCTCGTTATTTCACGTTATTATTATTATTATTATTCGCAAATGGTAGAACGCCTAGCACTGGTCTGATTAATCTGGCCCGTACGGTTTCGACTCATAGAACAATGATATATATATATATATATATATATATATATATGCAGTACAACTGTTGTCTCGGATACGACAACTATCACTGCTAACTTTACAAGCAGTGAGTTTGGCACACACATGATCAGACGTGTTTTTCCTATGTTCATTTGGTGGCATTTTCCGAGTTGGCATTTCGCCCGCCCGCAGGCTATCTTGTAGAGAGAGAGTGAGAAGCCGCCGAGCGGTATCCGAGGTGGACGTTTACGGGACGTTACGTGGAGGAGGAGGAGAAGGAGAAGGAGGCGGCGGCTCGCTCAGTGCAGGGCAGAGTGAGTGCAGCGCTGCTGGTGGCGGCAACGCACTCTAGCATGGCTCTAGGGTGGAGCCACGTCGTTAGTAACGTCGCTCGCTAGATAACTATCCGCTGCGGCTGCCTTCCTCTCTAGCGGCGGCCGATCGGGTCAACACCAGAATGAGAGCAGCAGCAACAACAACAACAACAACAATAACACAACAACGACAGCAACAATAATAACACAACAACGACTGCAACAACAACAACAACAACAATAACACAACAACAGCGACTGTATCAATATCCAGCAAATAGCCAGTTAGTTAGTTAGTTCGTTAGTTAGTTAATCGGCCAATGAGTAGCGGTTAGTCATCCGCCGCATCAATGCATACAACTCGATCGTACACAGTTGGTTGTCATCGTAGGCATTTTTCGTTGCTTGGCTGGCTCGCTGGGCTTCTATGCCGGCGTCATTTCGCGTGCCGCGCGCCACAATCATATCGTGCGTGTATCGTATCGTCAGAGCAATCGACAAGCAGCCGACAACAACAACAGCAGAAGCCGCAACAACAATGACATCAACAACAGCAAAGGCAGCAACAACAATAGCAGAAGCACCAACAACAACAACAGCAGAAACAACAACAACAACAGCAGAAGCAAAAACTACAACAGCAGAAGCAACAAAAACAACAACAGCAGAACAACAACAACAACAACAGAAGCAACAACAACAACAACAGCAGAAGCAACAACAACAACAACAACAACAACAACGGCGACTACAACGGACGAACCACTCGGACCAATACTCCGCGCAGACGAGGCGCCGCCTCCACTGCCGCTATGCGGCTGGTCACCCACTCGCTATCCGGTCCTAATCAGGCTCATCGGCGGCAGGCATCAATGCGGTTAATCTAATTATCCGCCAGCTATTTATTGGCTCTTGCCTTTCTTGTTTGGGCATTCATGTGTTTATGTTGTGCTGCTCGGTGCCATCTCGTTTTCTTCGTTTTGTTCTCCTTATTCGCCGCTTCCTGCCCCATCGTCGTTTCCTTCGATTTCTTCGTCGTTGTCGTCGTCGTCGTCTTTATTTCGCTATCTTGTTTAGATTGGTCTCCGCGTAAGCCGCAATCTCCCGCTGTCTGGCGGCGCACTCAGCTAGACACAACCATAACAGACAGATTCAGCTACAGCGTCCGCGTAGAATGCCGCTTTGTGAGCAGTCAAACAGGTTATAGGTAGTAGTAGTAGTAGTAGTAGTAGTAGTAGTAGTAGTAGCAGTAGTAGTAGTAATAGTGACGCTGTAGTAGAAGTGCTAAGATTACGGCCATCCATTGCAACTGGGGCTAGAGATTTTTTTGTTCTACTCGAACTCGTTGGATGTTGTGTCTCGCATTTCTCTCTCACTCGAAATTTGTGTCGAGGCCTGTCGACTTGGAACAAGACTTGGCAGTGCAGGCAAATGCAGGACTAATATACAAAGTCATTTCATTTCGTCTGTTTTGGCATTGTAAGCGCCAGCTTTCACATGCGTGCAAGCAGACATGATTGCGTGCTGCACCCTCGCATGTAGCATGCGGTACAAGCAAGAGCTTATTCCGTCTCTTCAGGATGCGAACAGATGATAATGACGATGATAAAACATTTCCTCCTTCAAAACACTCATCCTGCTAACGATTTGCTGCTTAAGTTTGTCGTGCTGTGTCGTCATGCTGTTTGGTGCTTGATGGTGGGCACATGAGGCGGTGGAACGACAAAGGCATGTTTGATCTAAAACATAAACTGGTCTTTATTTGATTCAAGTGCGAGTCACGTTAGTGAGAAATTAGCTAGACTATTGTGAAGATTACCGACCAGTACTGAGTCAACTGTGTGTGTTGGGAGAGCAGAGGGCGGTGGATGTTCAATGGTGCTCAAATGTAGTACTGTCAGCTTTCTTAGTAACCTTTACTATACCGACCTCTACAACAACTTCGCGAGTTGCGAAGTTGGCCAGTTTTGAATGATGAAGAACGGGCGGGTATCTCTCATGTGGGGTTGTGTCACTCGAATAGAGTCGCATGCCAGAAACGGAAAAAAGCTCGCGTTTCCGGCTTCGTTGCAGACGTTGTAACGGCCTGCTGCTGCTGCGTCAGACAACTCTCTGTTTAGGCCGTCCGCCATTGGTCCTCTGGTCCTAGGTCGACATGAAGGCGAACGAGCACCCTGCCCAATGAAGGGACGTTTACCGACGTTAAAGTGTGGTGGTGGTGGCAATTTTGGGACGTGTCCCGAAGGGGCTAACGGCTTTAATAGATGAAAGGTCCAACATTTGGGCCGTTATGCAATTGAAATTCGTTTGTTGGCGACAACTGTGTCGCA
Organism: Dermanyssus gallinae; assembly: GCA_003439945.1. NCBI lineage: Eukaryota > Metazoa > Arthropoda > Arachnida > Mesostigmata > Dermanyssidae > Dermanyssus > Dermanyssus gallinae. The sequence goes on along the minus strand of QVRM01007138.1, from coordinate 114,366 downwards.
CAGTTCCAGGCTGTTCAGGCCTAACAAACGATAGTTTTGTCTTGTTCTTGCAGCTGTCGTCGCCGCCGCGGCCGCCACCGCCGCCATCTTTGCTGCCTAACTGTGAGATTCAGGAACCGAGCAGTGGTTCTTGTCGATTTTCGGCGGTCCCCGTTTACGATGAATGCGAATATGTGAATGAATATGAATGGAGAGCGAGAGAGAGTAGTCGCGAGTGATGGCGCCGGCTTTTGCCGGTCAATGGGTCCAGGCAACCGCGGCGATCTTAAATATTTTTGAACCAGACTGAAGCGGTTCATATTTGCATCTATATATATATATATATATATATATATATATATATTGGCCACAATACCGGTATCAGTGCAAGCTGTCGGTAGCTTAGTAACCAGATGCGCCCCTCAAAATATTCGTGGCATAGCTCTAACAGCGCGAGGCTAGGATTGGTGATCTTTCGGTCCGTTTGCACAATAAGTCGTGTGCTTCCGAAACATCGTTAAATCTATACTTAGGCTTATATCTATTTTTACCTAATAGGCACTCAGTAGAGACAGACATTTGTTTACACTATCTGCTACCACTGCCACAATAATAATCAATATGATGATGATTAGCACGATCACTACCACTACACACGAGTTGACTACGAATCGGTCTAAACTGACGGAACTGACGAGTTAATGTCATCTCGTCCTGCAAGAATGTGTGTGTGTGTTTGCGGGTGTGACTATATATATATATATATATATATAATTTTATATATATATATGTATATATATATATATATATATATATCTCATTGTTGATGATGTGTTTGCGTGCTTGTATCTGTGCCGGCCTTTGTGTGTGTGTGTCTGTCTGTCTGGCTGTCTATGTGCAGATGGGGGGCGGGAGATTTCAAGCTGGCGCGCCCGCGCGAGTGAGCGACCGGCGTCGGGACGAGTAATTAATTATTCGTTTTTATGTTGGCGTTTATTGGTAAAACTGGCTTCAACGAGGATGACAGTTGATGCCCGGCCTCGGCTCCGGCCCGAACTCGTTGTTTCTTGGCCTGGTTGGTGGCTGGTGGATGGTTGGGGCTGCGGCGAGCTCGCGGTGGCAGAATCAGAAACAGCAGCAGCAGCAGCAGCAGCAGCAGAAGCAGCCTCGGCGCCGACGCCGGCCACCGCTACACCACGGAGAAGACGAATGGCAGCGAGCGGAAGACGTCAGACCGCCATAGCCCGCTATCGAACAGACACCGACCGATGTTCGTTATCGAAGGAGCTAAGCGATGGCGAAGCCGCTGCCCCCGCCGCCGCCGCAGCAGAAAGGCCACCGGCCACCAAGCGAGGTCTTCCAGCGGTGGTGGCCGTCGTCCTCGTCTTCGTCGTCGTAGCAGACCGCCATCACCACCATGTCGTCATGACTCGACTAGCGCAAGACAAACATCCAAACTCGCACAGCTCGAGTGCAGCCGGACGACCAGCGACGTTGGCCGCGCTATAAGGGCCGAATTCCATGAGCCACTATAGCTGTCAGCATTATGGATCCCTTGCCGATGGGTCACGGCGTGATTTGGGGGCGCGGACGGGAAGGGGGGGGGGGGGGGGCGGCATCAAACTAAGCACAGAATGAGGATGACACTTCATAAACTTCACTGCTTGTGTCGATGTTTCTCAAACCCCCAATGTCGTCCTCACTTCACCGCGCCGGAAGTTGTCAGACGCGATGCTGCTGATGCTGCTGATGCTGTTGCTGCTGCTGCTGTTGCTGCTGCTGCTGTTGCTGCTTCTGCTTCTGCGACGATCAGAAGGAAAAGTCGACTAGGATACACTCATTGCATGCGCCTCTCGCCACACCAGAGAGGATGTGGATTCAGGCGTTGATGAACGTACTGCATCTCTGTGAAAAGATTGGCACTAGAAGCGTCCTTTATTTGTTGCGTGAAAACAGAGTAGTATTGCTTTTTTTTGTGTGTGTTTGTGTGCGCGCAGAAAACGATGATGCAACATAATGTTAAATGCATATAAACTAGCTGTCTATGAAGTATCGCATCCAATGAATAGCTCGAAATTGCAAAGCTAAATCTTACTAGCCGAAACGAAACGTGCAGGACAAACACTTATACGCATGTGTAAACCTTATTTACTAATATTACGTCAAACGTACGGTTGGAGTTAAGCAAGTTCAATTTAATTGTGATTAGCAGTGTTCTAAGAGGATCCAAAGTACTTTCTATAAAGTGCTAATTCTTTGAACACATTTGCTTGAAGGCAACCCTTTACTCACACCAGGTTAGCGTAAATATTATCAAGCGCCCATCATTATCACTGTCAACTACTAAACATCTTTTTAAAAAATAAGCACGATTTTTTGGACGATAAACCTCTATCAATATGGGTAACGCCAATCGATCGCCGCTTTCATTATTTACACAGATATACCGTACGGGTACCACGGTCCACTGGTTCACTAGTCGTCTGCTCGTATCTGCTCTATTCTGAGCATTAGGAGCAAACATATGAAGCGCTGAATATAAACGCGCCTTTGCACATAACGTACGTATGCCTCGGTCGTAAAGCCGCCGACTTGAAACAAAGTTCTCCCTCTCTGCTCTTCTTTTCGGTCTCTTTTCCTCGGTTTGCGTTCGCTGGCTAGACAGCCGAATTCGAGTAGCATTCGAGTCTTAAAGCTCTGAATGCAAAATTCGAACTAGGAAGGGTCTAGTTTTGCTCAGAGTTTGCAGCAGCAGCAGCAGCCTTTGTTTTCACCGTTCTGTTTTGCTTCCTCCCACTTCGTGATTCTCTCCCTGCTCTTGTCTTCACTTTCCTTGACCTTTTCACCCCCGCCCCACCTTTGTTGTTGGTTGTTGTTGTTGATATTATTGTTGTTGTTGTTGTTGTGTCATGCTTGCCGTCTTCGTATACGGTGCTGCTGCTGCTGTCGCTGTTGTTCCACTCAACAATTTTCCGCTTTCCCTCGCCAGTCCTTTTTCATTTTCCATTCGCCGTACGGTGATGTCTGTCTGTCTGTCGCCTGTCCGAACCCTCTTTTTCGCTCTTCTCCTGTATTGTTTTCAGTCGCCAGCCTTTGCCGTTCTTCTTTCTCTCTGCTTTTTGTTTTCTATCTTTTTTCTTCGTATTTCCTTGCTTCTGAATTTTTGTTCGACTATTCTGATCTTCATGCTGTTGTACCGCCACATCTTTGCCTTCCTCATTCCGTTTGATCCTTGTTTTTTGGCTCTTTCACCAATCGTCCTCGTGGCTTCCTGTCTATTTTTTGGCGTCCGCGTCGGTCGACCACGGTCGACGTTCGCCAGTGCTGACCTTTATAGAGTAGGATGCGGCCCCGAACGTCACGGACGTGACGACAACCACACATGCCTGCCTGCCAGCCAGCCAGCCGTCTCAATACAGATGTCGAGAAAAAGGAAGAAAACGTGACTTGTCGCAGCCTACGTCACTGTCAGGGTACTATTCTTTTTTTTTTGTTGTAGATTATGCTGCGACGTGTGCACACCTCCGGCGAGCAGAGCAAGATCGGAGACTTCCGTCAAACATGCTTTCAACAAAAGTCAAATAAAGATTTACTCGCATTTGACACATTGTGAGCACATCAGCATGCTAATAATTGTATCATACTATCCACGCATATATATATATATATATATATATATATATATATATATATATATATATATACATATATAATGATTCTTGCCGACAGAAAAACTAAAAGCAAGCTATAAATTCGTGTAACTTTAAAGGAGACGTCGTCTCAAATAATGGGGCCCGTTCATGCATAGATGTGTCGTATGACTAAGTGTATTGAATTGTTTTGCATATATATATATGCCAATGTTCTCGTGTATCTGTGCAATTATGTTTATTTAGACATCGATCAGTCATACATTTACAGAAGAATGACAGCAAGGTGGTAGTACTCAAGATGGCAGAGGCTCTGGCTATAGAGTACATAATACGTGCTAAAAACCGCAACTGAAGGAAACCTCTGTGGACTCGGGCGAGTAGGATGTCATGTTCAGGACAGAACATTATTGTCGCCAATATTGTAATGATGGCGATCATTATAACTATTACTGTATCATCATATTCACCATCTAAATCGGATCGTCGTTCTAGTAAATGATAAAAACATGTGCCTGCATTACAGCTAAGATTAATTACTACTTACGAGTATTATTACCATTTCTATGACTACTAGTAATAATGAGGTTTTGAATTCTAGTCATAATGAGATGTCATGTTCGATTGGTCTCGGCTCTCGTCGGCACGACCCGGCCTTGTTATTTTTTACGTGAACGATCAGCCTACGGTGTTCTGAATGTTATTCGATACGCCCGCATCCTCCTATGCTGGCTTTTAGCACTTCGTCACTTTGGCGATAGTTTCTACACCATCCGACGTTCGCACTCCTCGTTCTGCACCTACCCTTCTTTGGCCCCACCCGTCTATCGTCTACAGATTCGGTCGATCGCGTAAACGCGATCTCGTTGCTGTTGGTCTGCAGCGTACACGTCTAAGGCAAGGAAGGCGTTCATTCATTCCGAACGGGCCATGCCCCTAATGAAATGGAAGAGCCCGGCCACACAAAAATGCGCTTAAGAAGCCCAACTTCAGTGGGAATCTTAACGTCGTTGACGGCTCCAGCCTCACTACCCTCGCCTGAGAGCTTGGACGCGATCGCGAAATGAGAACCCCTTCTCTTTGCGGTGGAAAGATTTGCTCTCTTCTTATTTCTCTCTCTCTCTCCCTCTACATATATATATATATATATATATATATATATATATATATATATATATATATATATATATATATATATATATATGCATATATACTACTATTGCTGATAAAGAGATGGAGGACGTGGTAATTGTAGAATTGTCTGCGTTGGGCAAGGAGCATTACTGTCGAGAGAGTTTTTAAGTATGTTTATTGCGCAAATAAGCGCAAATGATGTACCGATTAGCGATTTTTCAGCCGTTACATTCGTAGCTAATGCCTTACTGCTGACAGCGTTTTCTCCCAGTATTGCTATATGTATACGTATATTTCTGCTGTGTATCAAGACATAACGCGTGATTCGTTGTCATTGCTCTCTGGAAAGTTTCAAAACGATCGCGCACCGCGCTGGCGGCACTGCTCAAAGGTGAAAGAAGTACTGGTGAAAAAGTAGTATCCTCACTCCTCTACTTAAACTGCAGTTGGATTGTACATGACTGAACATTGATCGAACGGCGGTGGGACAAGTCGACGCGCGTATCTCGGTACACGAACAGTCTACAAGAAGATTAAAAATCATCAGCGTTTTTTAAATGAGCTATCTTTTCAATTTACCGTTGGTCGCATGCTATTGTTAACGTGTGAAAATAATCTTACGAGTTGATGGTTTGAGGAATTTTAGCAAACTATACTAGTTTGTAAATCTACAAATGTACTTTAAAAAGTACGAACAAGATGCTTCTATAATCACATGTATCTTCTAACCTGTGCACGGCCCTCCATTCACATTAGGACACAATTATAATTGCTTGATTCTATCTAAGAAAACAGATACTTAAATAGACCACGTTATGCGTGCCGGCAGAAGCATTCGTATCAGACGTGTTTATTCAATGTAATTTCTGTACACACGGCTTCAATTCGATGCCTAAACCCGGTTGAATATATGCTTATCTGCAATGTTGAATGAGTAAAGACAGTGAGCGAATCTGTGTTGGAAATGGACCGTTAGATAGATGGCCATGAGTTTTTATCGAAGTGTTCCTGAGCTACTGCTCTGTCATGCTGAAAAACGTATGGTCTATTGTTTTACAAAATATATATCCGCGATTTCATAGCTGTTTCTAGAACAGCAGGTAGATGTTTAAGCAGCACCGGCATTCGCCGATTTGACAACTAATCCGAGCCATTAATATTAGCTAGAGCGTATCGGGGTCAGTCGCATGAGCGAAGAACATGTGGTAATGTTTTCGTTAACTACTCTGAGAGAAGTTAGTGATATATCGACGATAGGCGACTCCTTTTATAGCGAGCTGTGCGACGGCTGCGCAAACTGGACCAGTCGCTAAGATGGATCGTGAAGTTTCACACGAACGTGCTTGAGCTTTTTGTGGGTAGCAATTGCCATTACGCGAATGATTTTTATAAATATTCTCAGTGCCTAATATTACAGCTGCTTATACCTACTATACCTAACATACGAGTCTTTTCCCGTAGGACGGACTGACGTACATTCGCATACTTGCAATGTCTCTGCATAATTGTTTTTGCAACGTCGGCTTAGTTTTTGGGCAGAACTGAAAAGCCGCCGTTAGTTTCAGCAGGCCGGAAGATATACGCACAATTATGCGCGAGTGCAAAGCAAATAAAAACAATTTTAGTACCTTGCTGCATACGGTAGGTGCTAGTAAGTAGATAAACTTAATATAGAGGACCCATATATATGTATATATATATATATATATATAGAGAGAGAGAGAACGATACAAAAATAACGTTAAAGCCGGGGGGGGGGGGGGTCCTCAATGCTTTGCGTCAGCTTTGCAATGGGTGGCATGTGGCAATTCTTCAGAGTGGTTAGGGGATGTCCCACACGAACAAATAGATGTGATGCGCATTAAATACGTGTTGAGCCTGTTGGCGGCTGGCGCGTACGTCGCCTAGTTAGTAAAAAGAATTAACGTCTGTTTTTATGACTGTCAATGTCATACGCACGTTGTTGTCGCTTCTGCTCTATCTCTCTTTCTGCTGCTGCCGACGTCGTTTTCGCTAGACATGCAAAAACATGAAACGCTGGCTAGATAGTTAACTATGTTCTGTCATTCTTCCAGTCGCCGGCACGCGCGCAATTACAGGTGTACACTCATATATATATATATATATATATATATATATATATATATACGGAACAGTCACTTGCCGTAGAAGTCCAGTCACAGGCGGTATGCAGAGAGCACGCACCGAGCGTGAGTGGAGTTGGCTCTCTCGGTGTTTGCACGTCGACAGGGACTCTCCCTTTTGTCCTCCCTCGGGGTCCAACGAACGGATCGCAGTATCCGTACAGTGAGGAACGGCACTAGAACGCCGCAGCCGTACCAATGGCGCCAATGGTAATACCTTGTGCTGCAGCGTAGTGCTGGCGGTGGTGGCGGTGCTGGTGTTGCTGCTGCTGCTGCGGCTACGACCGGTGGTGACGAATTCCGAGCAGGAGGGCGAGAGAAGAAGGACGCGAGGGGCCTAGTTTGGCTCCCAGGCCAAAACGGCGGGCCAGTCAAGTTGCCTTGGGAGGCTTGTTGTAGGGGTTGGCAGTGCGACTAAACTCGAACGACGGGGGGTTAGTGGCCTTGAGTCACCCCCCCCTATTTGGCTTCACACAGACAGGCGGAAATCGGAAGCGAGACCGCAACGCCGCAGCCAATGTAGACAGTGGGCTGTGGGAAGCAGCGAGCGAGGAGGTGGTGGGTGGAAGGGAAGACGCGGCGGGACAAATCGAACTAGAGCTCCTACGATTACTACGGCTACTATTCTACGAGCGACCGTCGGCGTCGGCGGCGACGAATACTACTACAGAGAGTCATGCAGGACGACTACCTGAACTGTCAAGGTAATGCGAGAGGTTAAGTAGTCCCCGCAGATCGATGAAGATCCTCTAATGAATGCCTCCTCTTGATTTGCCTTCGCGTTTCTCGATCTCCTACGCTCCAAACTGACGAGCGGGCCCGCCCGTCCGCCTGAGCCTGTCGTTCTCTATTGCCTCGACTTGCCTCACCCTGACGAACTTCAAATCCTCCTTCTGCTCGGAACGCGAACCTCGGACGGAAGCCTTTTCACGTTTACGCTGCTCTCTTGGCCGGTTCTCCGCTCGGCTCGGCATCAGTTGCGGCTGGCCGTATCTAGTAGTAGTAGTAGTAAAAGGACGACATCTCCAAGTTTCATATTAACAGTACAAGGACATTTGCTTGCATGATGAAAAATATTTGTATCCCTTGATACGAGCGGGCAGCAGCTAGTATTCGTTTGCCACATTGCAGCGTCGTACCGCGTAGCGGAAATGCACCCGACACCTTGCCGACGTGTCTCGAGGTCGTCCTTGTTATGCTAAACGTGATTCATTCATGCATTCATTCAAGGCGGCATGACAGCAGTTCCTGTTTAGAGGAGCGCCGCCAACACGGTGTTCTCTGTGACGCCCGCATTACATACGGTTGCACCTTAAGTATGGCATGGGTAAGGACGGGGGGGGGGGGGAACAGAGCTCGAGGCTTGAGGTTATTACTACTACTACTACTACTGTGACTATTTCAGAGACCACTACTATTCTGGTGGCAAGGTGATATTCTCTAGTCAAAAACGACAACGACTAACTCGACTCAACCACCCGACTGTTGTCACCCGTGTCGAAAGGGCTTCAGCTTAGAACAAATGCCTATTAGAACCTACGTGTATTAGTTTAGCGGTTGACGTACTGTCGGACAGTAGGAACCAACCGCGGCCGCTGTCTAATAAGCATGGTTAACTGGCTCCAACGAGCGATCGGACGACGGACGATGAGCGGAGGATCCGCGCCGGGACAGAGGAAGCGTAAGTGGCGGCGACGGAGGCAGGGGCGGCGATGAGAGCAGAGGCAGCCGTAGGCAGCTAGCCCTGAGTGGGCGACAATGAAAACTAGGAGATGTCGTCTTTTCGACCATCGTCTGTGTAGCAACAGCCGAGTCTAGCAACAATCGACCGAGGTATATTAAAGCTTTATACAACGAGTGACCTATACAACCAAACCGAAAGAAAGCCAAGCCATAGGCGGTATGGAGGAGGCGGGGTCGGGGGGGTTGGGGAGGCGGGTGCGTGTTAGAGGAAGGTGGATAAGGGAAAAGTGGACATAGCGACCAAGCAGTCGCAGCCGGGTGGGAATTGTCTTCCCCTTCTGCGCAGGGGGCGGCGGCACATTCCCGTGACCACCAGCAGCGGGCTGCAGCATGTATGTACCCGCGACCAGCAACCGAGTGCGGTAACCAACAGTAACTGCAGCACCAGCTCCGGTAGTAGCGACATCGCACTCGTACTCAGAAGGTAAGACTCGAAGATCGAGTCGACACTGAGATAGCCAGAGTGAGCTGTACTGTATGGATGTCGTCTGCGTCCAACGAGACGACGGCCCTGCTGTCCTTTCCGTACAGACTCGCGGCGATGACAATAAGAGCAGTGCGCGGCGCAATGGCACATTCCTGCGCATCTGGTTCCGCATTCGCTGTATCCGAGCAGTGCGCCGAGTGTTTCCTCGTATATATACATATATATATGTGTGTGTGTATATGTTGCTAAACAGAACCTACTGAAGGCAGGCAGCAACCGGTAGCAAAACGAAGCCACACTCCGGATGTTAACAGTTGTTGGCCGGCCGCCGGGCCTTGGGCATTGGGAGCCACGAAAAGGCACAGCCCCTGCAGAGCCGGCCAGCAAGCACTCGTCAGAGGCAACGGTGCACAAGCCAGTCGAAACGGTGAAGGCGGTGACGGCGCCAACCACGCGTTGGCAACACGCATGCCGATGTCCGAATTCCTTGGTCGCACAGCTGAGAAGCAAAGTAAGCAGGGGCCCTCCCGCTGGCGGCAGCGGCGGCCACCAGGCTGGCAGAACGCTACGGTGTGATGGGTCTGTAGGAAGGGCACAAGGAGCCCGTGTCCTTCACAGGCCCAAAGTAAGCACGCTTTCAACTTCAATCGGCGTCCAGGAACTAGTCTTTCTTGGTCTCCTCTACTACGACTGGCGTCACAGCGATCGAGGCCTGTGACAGTGTACTAGTAGCCCTCCAACCACTACTGCTGCCCCTACTTCGCCTCTTACGACGACGAAAACAACAACAACAGCAATAACAACAGCAACAACTTCGACGACATCTGCCGTCCTCAAAGCCCGAATCAAACGACGCAGATAGGTTAGTCTGCCTCCATCACCACTCAGTGCAGCCGTTGCAGGGTAGGCATTAAGGGCTGTCGAGAAAGGTAGAAGCATTCCTCCACCTTGACAGGCAGCTTGGCACCGACAAAACAAATGAAAAAACAAATGCGGCTAGCAGCTTCTGTTAGCTCAACGACACTGTTATTAGCGCTATAAGCTCGGAAGTAAGAAGAAGATGGTTTTCTGAAAGTCGGAGTGGACCCAACCGTTAATTGGCTGCCGGCAAAGGGTGGGTTGTTGTAGGCGAGGCAAATTGGAATGACAAATCGAAGCCCGAAAGTAATAAACAATTGCAGCACCGTTGGCATAACCGAACCGGGCTACCAGATTGACCATCGGCTCTTTCGTGTATGCGCTAGCTGACACAACCAGACGTTGTGAATTGCTGTCGGTTCAGTTCAGAAATACGATGTTCTCGTCGTAGTCCTTTTGAATAGTGGATGGATGGTGGCTATGGAGCGTGAGCGCGAAACGGCCTCAGGCGCTGTAGCTGCCGGCGAATCGAACGATTCCGCCATAAGAAAAGGGCCAAGATCTTTTTCATTTCTGTTCTCTCCCCCCCCCTCTCTCTCTCTTTACCATCTTGTTCTCTCTTTTTCGTTAGCAAACCTAGTAAAGAGTCTGTGGACAACGAATGAAGGCGCGATGCTTGCAAATTGTACGCGAATCAACGAATTAATTATCTTCGACCAAATATCTAATACATCTCTCTCGCTCTCTATTCGGACTCTGGTGAATGACCGAGCGCCGACAATTGCTGGTCAAGGTAGATGCTTTCGGACGGTGTTTCTATTCACCGCCTTTTCGTTCGTGCGGCCACGGTACGAAGCGGCGATAGCCATAGAATGGAAGTATCACCTCTCGCCATGGGCGCTGAAAAGAAATGGCGCGTCGGTAGATCGACTTAGATCAGCTGCCGCATCGCATCGTGGGCTGCTGCTGCTGCTGCTACTGCTGTCGTTGTCGTCGCCGCAGTCGCCGCCCCCGTGTGACAATTCAGCGCCCAATCGTGCAGTGAGTTTCTGAGCGAAGCATGAAGATGGTGGTGGTTGTGGTAGTAGCGTTGCCACTGCTGCTGCTGCTGCTAAAAATGGTGATGCTGATGAAAGTGATGGTGGTGATGATGACGATAGAGAAGGAGATGATGATGATGGTGACGATGATCTTAATACGATGATAGGATAAGGCAAAGAGATGAAAGAGAGCACCAGCCGCCAACCAACGCGATGGCGGAAGAGGGCGTCGCAGCGCAATGGACAGAGGCGCCCGCGCCCAACGCCAAACGCGTCCGCTGGCGACGCCTCCGCCGCCGATCCCGCGGCCGCCCCCGCCACCGCCGTCTGCTTGATGTCGACCAGGTGGAAACCAGCTGCAGCCACAGCAACATCGCGTCGCCCCACCAGAGGTACGAGGTCTGCATGCAGCAGCAGCAGACCGAGTGAAGTTGCGCGTCATTTTTCAAAAGACAGTCAGCTGCCTGCGTCTGCCGTTCGTCTGAATCGCCGGCTCGAGTCGGTGACTCATTCGATGATCGCGCTGCTGCGCGTTTGCCTGCTTCACCATCTTTTCTGCTTTCGTTTAATTAACTGAACAGCGCCGTAACGTGCTCAGCAGCAGCAGCAACAGCAGCAGCAAGCCATGGCGGCCCAAGCTTCTGTCGCTCCCAACGTTGCTCCAGTGGTGGTGGTGGGGGTGGTGGTGCTTCTGCTACCTCTACTATTACTACTGGCGTGTGCTGAAGGAACGGGGGTTGGGGGGAGAGGAAATGGCGAATCTGAAGGCTGGCAGAAGGGGTCATGGACCGTCTTCGGGTTTGAGCTAGAAGACATATAACTTGTGAGGCATATGCGCGCGCACCACGAGACGGACGACATGGCTGGTCCCCGTTGTTACAGAGAACGGCTGGACGCCCCAGTCTCGCTAACTGGCTGACTAACTGACTGGCTAGCTTGTCGTCGTAATGTCCGTTGTTTGACGACGACGATGGATTCGTAGCAGAAAAGTGGAAAATGTCATCCGGCGAGAATTGGAGAAAAGCGCACTGGCGGAAATCAAAAGCCTGCGGCAAAGCTGGGAGCATGCGTGCCAACACACACACGCATAGAACAGACGTCCAAGTAATGGACGCCGCCTGAACAACGACCGAGAATGCAGGCAACTGACCATGTGGCCTGGCTGGCTGGGCGTCTTTGGGCCGCCCTTGTAAACGGCTATGATCCTGCTAGTTCTGCCTCAACGAGATAGCAGAAAAGGGAACGCGGGCCGAAGAGAAAGCCGATCCAATCAGACAGACAGAGGTTCTAATAGAGGGCAGAGGAAGAGCAAAGGCGAGCGGACGAGAGAGAGATGCTTGTTGACTGACGTCTTGACACAAGCAAAGTTCTTCGTCATAGTGTCTTGCATACATACACATACAGTGCTTCGAGCGCGCTGAGAAATGGAGCAGGTAGAGATTAGCAGTGAACTACATGAACTCTACACGTTGCAGCTTTTGTCAGTCGTTGTCCAAGTGCAACTGGCCCTGTTCATTTTTATCAGATCTAATAGCGCGTTCGCATAGGGTGCAAATGTCGTATAGGTCCTATTGACACAACAGCCTGTTTGCGAGTGATCCGAATGCATTTACAGCAACGTTACGTTCGACCTTCCTAGGCAAAGTCGTGCCAGCTGAACAACATACGCATCACTACCTCAAAGCAGTGGCGCTTTACTAGCGCATTATCTGGCGTGTTCTCTGGCAGAATGAGCGCCACCGCATTTTATAAGTCAGCAAGGTTTGTAAGAATTTGTTGGTGGCCTTGTATTACTGGAAAATGTTAGACGTGTACGCTACGCCATCATCACACGCTTGACCCGTATGCCAAGACTGGTGTCAGAGTTAACTCGTTATGTTAAGGTTGGTGAATAAACATAAAGTAAAAACAACTTTAGCCGTCAATGTAGTCCGCTACTATGTGTGAAAACGGTCGCTGCTTCTCGTCTAAATTATTTTTTACACGATTCGTACGAGAAACTGTTTCAGCTTGAAACTCTATCTTCTACACTAATATTTTGGTTTATATCAAAGAGTGTGTCATTATGGTTATGGCATATATGACGTATAAAGGGCTATATTGACAGAGAGGTACCGTTTAGCAACGATTTTTTTTATCTATCGCTGCTATTTGGCAATCAAATGTGCTTTGATCGAAGATCATAGCTTAACAGTGGCCATAATCGGCGTGCTTGTGAAGTGACAAGAACTGTGAAGAGAAGATAATGCAGAGTATTTAGTATAGCATATTAGTCCAAAATCGGGTAACTAATTGTGATGCTTTGACTATTTGTGTTTCCGTTTCAGGTGAGAGATGCCGGTCGCTTCCTGTATTGATGAAAATCGGCGGGTGTATCTGATTGTCTGAACGTTTAATAGTCGTATGACAACCCAAGGTGTTGCAGATCGCTGATCGATACCCTAATTACATCACAACCCTCTTTTGGACGACTCCATACGATATCCGTTCTCTTTTCTCTAACTCTAGCACTATAATTTTATTTTCTTATTCCGATAACTCTAGCACTATATATTCTTGTGACCTGCATGCGTGCATTTTTTCTTTGTACCCGGGGAATTTAATCTGGGCGCCTTCGGAGCGTCTCTCATATATAGGCAATCTGAATAGGTATCTAAGGTACGGGCCCCACGTTCCATCCTTGAATGAGTATGAACCGCTCGTTCATTTGCAGGATAGTGTCTTCTCCAAATTTGCTCATAGTCGTTGGGACTTGGGAGGTGGTGCACACGTGTTCATGCAGATATTTCATACCAACTCATAGCGCCAGTAGCAGACTTTTGATCATCATGAGAGCTGGCACTATTGATAGCTATTCTGAAGACAAGCTTCGTCATATAACCTGTCTCGGACGTCGGGAATTGCTGCAGTAGTAGCTCTGGTAGTTCTGGGCAGAGGAGGACTGGTGGAGACACATAGGTGCGCGGGTTCGAGCCCCACCGTTACACATTTGTATTTATAGGGGTCCGTTGGTAGTTCTGGAGTTCAAAGAGTTGACCCACAGATTGTTATTTGACTGGAGAAGACACATCATTGACAATTTCTGTACATTATAGCGTGCTTAAGGACATACTTGACGAACGGCCGTAACCGGGCCAAGCGTCCTTGTATGTGGCGAGAACAGGGTCCGCTTTTGAGTAAGTCAGCTGCGCAGGAAGTTAGGAAATAACGCACAGGATGGACCTCGACGATGCCGAGGGCTCTAAAGAGAGCTGAGCTAGTTGTCTAGCCTCGTCTGGTTGACGACGGCAGGAGACACAGATTGTCGCAGGCTGATGACCACAGCGCCAAGCGAGTCGCGCAAGCAAGATGGCAGGGGAGAAGCAGCAGTATTTTAAAAATACAACGAGATCCATTTGTTGAGGTGCAGCTGTCGCTCAGCTATCCCGTGCAGCCTCTTTTATACAGAGTGCACATCAGCAGGGGGTTCGCCATTTTCGCGAGCCGGCGCTACGGCTATAGTCCATCCGCTGAAGCGGCGTTGCCCGCTAAAGGCGGGCGTTCCCTGTCATGCGCGCCTATTTTAGCGGGCCGACTGTACAAGATTCGTCTGCTCTGGCGGAAATGACGGTTTCCCTGCTGACAAATGGACCTTGACACCGTAGAACGCAGGATCACGAAAACGAAAAGCCCGAACGCGTACTGCCTGGATGTCCGTATCGTTTCCGAGTTTTGCGTTCGAGAAATACGTATTGGTTTGCGTTGCGATTGCAGCTCTTCTACGAACGGCACTCCGTTAGTCGCGTTTTGGGGCGTAATTTTAGCGTCTAGTCGCTATGATTGGAATGAGTTGTCCTCACAGCTCCTCCGTGGGGGGAAAGCAAACGATGGAACGATGCTACAGCTAAGTCAGTTCGATTTCCGGGAGTCCGTACAGCTTGACTTGGTTGTGCTAGAGATGGCAGAGAGCGCGTCCAACATCGCATTGTATTGGCTTCGTTACACACATTCGCGTAACCGTGACTGAGCGTTCCATTTGTAAACCTGCGATACTTCCGTAGCTATATGCTCTAATTTTTTGCCTGACTGTTTCAGACAGCTGTCTGCGGGTCAGTGGCTGGACGAGCGTTACGTTCTACGGGCAAATGGGAGAGATGCGCGGAAGACGGCATGGTGAAACGGCACAAAGGGAAGGGTTTGCGTCGTCCCCTATGGCGTCGGCGTAGGGTGGGGGGGGGGGGGGGGGGGTAGTCGGCACAGCTTTCTTGAGTGATCGCCCCGCCAGGGGGTCCTAATGGCCGACGAGGTTCTTCCATAAATCACTGCGATGAGCATTTTGGAATTTTTGTATCCCGTTGGAGCAGCAGCCAGAGAGAACGCTGGTTGGCTCCTCGACTGTAGATAGGGTCAAACAGGCAGGGGAACAGGCAGAGATGGTGACTGTTGTAGTAGCAGCGGCGACGGTGGCCCGACGGGACTTGGGACGACAATTCTATACGGGCGGCGGAGAAAGGGCAGGCCGCTGGCAGCCAGGCCCCGATGTCGCTGCGCCGTCATCAGAGCTCATCCGAATTGTATGTGTGAGGGCGGGAGGATCAGACGTACAGGGAAAGATGGAGGGGCACTGAGAAGATTTGTGCCTGACCTCAGAACCACTGTCCCTATGGCACGGCGCTCTTTTCGCACGGCCGGCCGACGGACAAGCGGCGGCGCCTTGGTTGCAGCAGCGACGATACCCACGTTTCCGTTAAAACTTTCTTATTGTGTCGTTTGTACCGCTGTGACCGCTGTAGCCGGGGGGGGGGGGGGGGGGCGCGGGGTCGGCCACCCAACCGCCAGAGGTTGGGACTTTGTCGTCATCACTCGCTCGTTGCTGTTGTCATGTTTCCTTGCTCGAAAACGCCAGCTTCTAGCTCTAGACTGCGCCTGCCCTGTATAGCCAGCCAGTCTCCTTGTCATTTGGCATTCGGGGTAGTAGCAGGCTGTAGCATTCCGCCTCTAGCCTTGGTACAGCTTTTTGATTCTGTAACACCCTGTATCATTTCTATGATAACGATGGTGATGATGATGATGATTACTATCTTTATTGCTACAGTATTTCGTTGTTGTTGTAGCACTCGTACTCGGTGGGAACGAACTGTCCGTCGTCCTTGGAAAAGCTCGTCACGGCCTTTTGATACTCAGACGGGGAACATTCGACATTGGACGTAAGTCTCTTCAAAAGGTTGATCTGGCGATGGGACGACGGGTCAACGGCGATCTCTCTAGCTTATCGCTTGTTCCGACAACGTCGTCGACGAGCGTCAATGAAGACAGCGAGCGCGATTCGAAACAAGAGAAGAAGTTGCAGGATAACAAGACACGGAGCGCAGTCGTCACGTCCGGGCCGGCGCAATCGTCCGACTTGTAGTGCGCAGCTCCTTCTCTCTGGACCTCTTCCTAAACCAATCAGTTCGGACGGGATATGAACGACCTCGAGGGTCGCGAGATTCGAAGGGATGAGGGAGACGACGAAAGGGATGGCCTTTGAGATCAACACTTTATCCCTCCGTCGTTGGGCTCCGTCGTGTCCGAGGACCGACCGTTAGATTGAAGCAGCGTGGTGATGTGCGCGATGTGCGCCACGATAAGTGCGTAGACAAAGCGCACTCGAATTGTGGGGGCGCGCTATTTTCGTGCAGGCTCAAGTTTTCGCTCGAGCGTACCTAGTGCAGCCGGATGCGGTCGGAAGTGCCGGGTTGCCGGCCAAAATATTAATTACGCTTTTCATCGCCGGTGCTGCATACATTTGTCAGGTCTTTCCTCGCGAAATCTTCCAGAATCTCCCGCGTTGGTCCTTCGATCTCTTTTGGCTGCCTGTAGCGGACGTGCAACGAAAGGTATCTCTGCTACTCGCTCTGGTGCTCCACGACCGAAAGCACTGCCAGTGGACAGATAGCGATAATTGTTTTCTATTAGTCCATCGGAACAACCCGTCTAGCCGCCGTAACGCGAGCTGTATCGTTAGGGTCCATCGTGTTTGCTCTCATTTGAGCCGATGCATTGAAGCCACATCTTGTGTACAAAAGAGTATGGTTACTAGCACGTTAATTATTTCATTTATTGTTATGGATAGAAAGCTGTAACGTAAGCGAGAAAGAGAGAGAGAGAGAGAAAGATACGCGTAGGTCACCCACTGTACCTAAGGCCGTACTGCTCTAGGCTTATGGCCACTAGGCCCACTAGGAAGGTTCTACTTTTTTTTGGTTTGGCCCATTTCATAGGTTTCGTGCGCAAACTAGCTCATTATTTAACTGCTTTTAGTAATTTTTAGTATTGGAGCCGCAATTGTTCTTTCGAATTCCATATTGTTTGCCTATTTACAGAGCTTGGACTCGAAATCATTGGCTAGTTGTCCGTTAAACGTCGTTACCTCTAGAAGGAAGTCGACTAGCCGAGTTTCGGCGACAGACGATTTTCTACACACTTTACTAACCGTATGTACACTTGAGATATTGGTTGTGGCGAACTAGTTGCCTTCGCTAAGGCCTGTTGGACCTTGGAAGTTTAAGCTCATTTGTCTGTTGAAGCGGAAAATATGTCGAAGCTGCTGGATTGTCTCTGATGGATGTCTATGTCTAGTTTGTGTCTCCTGGTCTCCAGCGAAGACGCTTACTTGTTTTTTGCTCGCTGGAAGGTAAACTTCTCTCTAGGCACGAGGCTGACCGAAATAAGGAAGGCAGCGCTGCCGCCCTAGAGTGAAAGACTTTAAGCGCAACGTCAGCCTTCCAGCACTCGACGGGGTTTCGCCTATCCAGAGCTGCACATTCCATAAGCAGCTTTGAGGATCTAGAGGAGATGGATTACTTCATCTCAGCGTTCTACCCAATGTTGGCTTGCCTAAGTCACCTTTTTGTTCAGGCTACACCAACAAAACGCTACAAGAAAATCAACAAATCAAAATAAAGCATGCCCACAAATTAACCTCTCTTTCTGATGCAGTTGAAATTGTTGTTGGTGGAATCCTTGAGCACTATATATATATATATATATATATATATATATATATATATATACATAACATATATACTAACTGACTAGCAGAACTAAACAGAATCGCAACAGTTACCGAAAATCCATATCAGGTGGTTTCGCTCAAGACTAACCAGCTGTATTATGATTAGGCTACTAAGCTAAGCTATTAAAGCAGGACAGGGAACTATTTCTCATGTTTTCCTGTCACGGCACAATTATGCGTATATATATATATATATATGGTTGGAGTTGAAGCATCAAGAATTGACCACGCTACCAAGAAAAGCTACGCAGCAACTGTAACTCAGGCGAATGCTGTGGGCAAAGAGTCGTCGTGCATGATCTGGCGACGCGTGACATGAAACCCGTACATCTCAACAGACCAGTACATATGCCTGTCTACCTACTTATCCACGTGTTCTACAGGAGTTCTTATCGGCCTGTGTCTCACGCGTGATGTTCGTGCAAGTGCGCTGCAGTGGGCCGGAGGCCCTCCGGCAAAACTGCTGTGGCTGCGTGTACGCGAACGCAGCTCTACATGTGAGGCCACCTGCGAAGTATACGTTTAGCCGGGCCAGCCTGAGCAGAATTTTGTATAACTATTTTGGTCCTTTGGTCCCTGCCGTTCTTTCTCAGGGGTTCTCTTATTTTTCTGTTTCACTTCCTTTCGCTTGCTTGCGCGTGTTTTTGGCCATTTCCTTCGTTTTTCTCCTCGCATCCCAGCCAGAACAGTTGTGCCACCAGGGTGGCTCGCCTTGTCAATGCCCGTCGCTCCCTTTAAGCTTCTGTCTGAATAAGTCAAACCGAAAGAGCGGCCTGCATTGCCGACAGACTCGTTGGCGGTAACCATTGCTAACGTTGCGATTGCCCCTGCTGCTGCTAGCGTTAAGCAGTAACCAAAATTATGATTATTGCCGTCTCTCGCTTTGTCTTGTCGCCAACACCCGATGACGCGACGTTTATCGGAACCAAATCCGCGGGCGACAAACAAAGCGCAAGCTGTCCCCGCAGTTCCCGATTACGGCAGCCGACTCCAACTCCGACCAAGTCGCGACCGACCGCGATCGATGAATTCGCCGATCCATCATCATCGTCCTCATCGTCATCGATTGATCGACATCACCATCGTCGTCCATCGAGGTGCCGGAGCCTTGCGTCTCGTGCCGTCGGACTCAGATGAAACTTCAGCGCGCTCTTCTTCGTGCGTTCGCTTTTGTCGATCCCCATCAGGTCCCCCATTGTCTATATTCTCGTCGCTGTCTGCGCCCGCTCGCCCTTTGCGTTTCCTCTGCTACGACTCGTCGTTCTCTTAGCCGGCGTTCTCTTGGCTCCTGCTTCCTTGTTACTTTTGTGACTTGATTTCCTCTGTGTTCCTGTCGCATTCTTTCGAAATTTCACCACGGGTTTTCTCGAATTTCCTTGTTGAATCCCGTGTTGATATTTTCATGATTCGTTCATATCATCGTATAGTTCGTTATGATTTTTATTCATACTCCTTCGCATAGTGTTCGCCCATGCCTTTGCGACGTTTTGTTGTAACTCTCTTGATTCTTGTTCTGTGCGTTTTGTTAACTCTTTCCGTCGTTTGCGTTCTTCATCCGCCACTGGTTCACTTTGGTTGGCTTTCTTTGCGTGTTTAACCATCTTGATCTTTTAATGTGCTGCTTGTTTCCTCGATCGTCGCTGGGATCTATGTGTGCTTGATTTTGCATTATCTGTTCGCTGCTTTCGCATCGTCCGTGGTCTTTTTGCCGATAATCCTTTAACAGCACCACTTGTAGGCTATCGTCGTTTGAACCGACTATTTTTCCTTTCGCCTTTTTTGCTGTTTTGATGGCCTACATTGGATCGACGCACATTAGGTCATGTCGTTCTGTCCTTATTGTTGTGTTGTTGTTGTGGTTGTTGTTGTTGTTGTGGTTGTTGTTGTTGTTGCTGTCGCTGCTGCTTATTCTTTGCTATCCCACTGGTGCTGACTAAAATTATCGTTTGGAGTGTATGCGGCCGCCCTCCTCTGCAGGAGTGCAGCGTCCGGCGCTCATCACAGAAAACCGAGCCTTTGCAGCCGAGGTGATTAATCTTGCTCAACGGGCACATTCAAGACGGCACAGGCACATAAACACACACACACACACACAGATACACACACGTATACTTGTACGCCCTTTAGGATCGTGGTCGTCGTCGTCGTCGTCCCCTGTTCTGTTACGTTCGCTCCTAAACTCACCCAGTCAGCCAGCCAGCCAACCAGCTAAGTAACCAACGTTTCGTACGGCGGGTTATTCGCTACGGAAGGCCTCCGTTCGCACGCTCTATGAGCTTGCCGTTCGACTGACGTTGTTTGGTTAGTTTCATCTCAATATTGGCGGTTCATATTCATATGATAATTGAAAAGGACGACGCTGCGCTAATACCCTGTAACGCTGGAGCCACACATGCGCATCGTAAGTTTGGTCTTCATAGGAAAGACCGGCTACGAGGAGTCGCTTAGGCAACCACCGCATATAACTATTAAATTCCAGTTTTCTTTGTTTCTTTATTGAGTTTTTTGTCTGTACTTAGCGATAACAAATAGGACGACGTTGGAAGAACAATACGTGTACGTAATGTGAATGTAAAGTGCGAAAAAGTTTGTGGCTTGCAATTGTCGACTTTTTTTTTGTATCAACTTGGCCGTTAGCGACTTGTATTTGCTACGGCTGCTCTTATGGGCATTTTGTAAATGTCTGGGTTCTGTCTGAGTGTGGCTTTGGTACCACATGTGCACCTCACCGTTTTCTCCCGATGAACATAGCGTTGGGGGCGGATTTGCAAGAAAGCCATGACCAGCACCGGAAACATTGCTGCTAAATATATGAGATGCTGCAAGATGGCGCCAATAAGCAAGGCTGGACAAGAAAAAACAGTCATACTAGGCAATATGTGTGTAGTTTTGGCTTTTACTGTTGAGGGATGCGAACACTCTAAGTCGGTGGCACTCCGACCGAACCTCGAGTGGCATTTTGATGGCCTGCTATCTCCGTTCCGGCGCCGGATGCTGCCACCTTGTTATTTGTCACACTGCCATTAGCCCGCTGTGTTGGCGGTTGCATTATTTAGAGCTAGACCAGTCACCTAGTAAATTATGTCTGGTGCCCACCTTCCGCATGTGTGTAGCCTGTGCGCATACGTAGATACACTGCTCAATACTGCTATAAATATTAAGATATCTACGACTTGTCTCGAAGGGGAGTAGAACCACGACGATGGTTAGTTGGTAGCGATGCGAGCGCGCTAAAAGTCAGTACCGAAACGATTGAGTGTAAGTAGCCCATAACCAGAAGTGCGGCTCCAAAGATCGCCTGGTAGTAGAAGCAAAGGCAGGCCGCTGCCCTCAGAACGAGACGAGCCGAGAAGGAATAGGGCTACTGTGGTGGCAGAGGCGGCGTCACAACAAGACCGATCGACAGCGACAGATCCGCTAAGGACGAGGAGGAGGAAGGGTCACAAATGAGCCAGGCAGCCCCTTGCTTGTCTACGCCCACGTCGTCTGGCCTCCGGTTCTTACGATTCTTCGGCGGTGGTTCTTCACTTCCTGACCGACCCACCGACCGACCGACAGACCAACCAACTAACGGTCTCATGGCTTGAATTGCAGCGGTTGGCGTTGCCTGTCTTTCTGCTCGTCGCTCGATTTGATGGCGTCTTGCGTCAGAATGGCGCGAACAGCCTTTGAGTTGGAATTTACGACTTTACTTATCTTGATGAGTTCTACCTTGGCTCGCGTTGTGTACCCCCCTCCCCTCCCCCGGGCGTCTCCCCTTGCTCCAGGTTCCTCCATCCGAGTCGTTACTGTGGGCGATCGACCATAGACCAGCCAGTGTAGCCCTGCGTTTTCCCGTTCTCGTTTCCTCTCTCTCTCTCTCTCTCTCTCTCTCTCTCTCTATATATATATATATATATATATATATATATATATATATATATCTGTCTCTTCTCTACCTTGCAAATCCACTTGACAAAGGAAGCCGTTGTCAGCGCGTCTGGTTTGCGGTCGTGGATCGCGTATGGAGACAACCGCAACGGTGATAGCAGCACGCCAACAAGTACTACTACTGCTACTACTACTACTACTAAGACGATGGTCTTAGTTATGCTGTTGACGTCTAAAACAAGACAGGTATCGAGCATTTGCAACGGGTCGCGGCTAACTGTAGTCGGGCCAAGGCTCTTCTCAGCTGCAGCCGGCCAAACATTGAAAACTAACATGGAGGTGTGGTACCTACGATGATGGCTTACCGCCATTGGGCCAACGAAGCAGCGACTTTGCAGGGCAGGTGAAACGGTCGTGCTCCACTTCATTCAGGAGGCTCATTTTTCCCTCGAGGTTGAGAAATGCACAAGACGCCCTCCATGGACCACCGATAGTCAATGACGGCCTTCCAACCCCCGACTCTCGTGCTCTGCGTTGGGACGCCAACGATATCATCTCGTAAAGCGCGCTTACCGCGGTTTTCCGAGTCTATCTACCAACCAAGGAGGGTTCTTCTACGGTTGTGTTTTCCCTTGTCTTTATTCTGTTTCTCTCTCTCTAAGGCGCCGCCTCGCTTCCTCTATGTATATGTATATATGGCTTTCTCGTTGCGTATACGGCTTATCATTTTTGCGTTATCGAGCTTTATCTTGATCTTTGTAGGATGATTCCTTTCGGATTCGTGCCTCCCGGGACGGCGGTTATGCCGTTGGAGTCATTACCGTCTATCTCACAACCACCTCCTTAGCCTAACGACTTGAAGCAGTTTCCGTGCCTGTGCTGTGTGTTGGGTTTACTGGGACACCCCACGCAACGGAGGGAGGGGGGGGGGTGCAAAAAATGCTTACGATTGAGATATTCCTCAGTATTTTTCCTATGTAGAAATTATATTCTGCTTTAATGTAAGTAGCATTAAAGTTCGCGCTAGCTAAATACGTTGGGGATTTTATTTAAGCTCAGATTTTTTACAATCCAATGTTCAGTTGTGTTTTATTGCCGCAATGGCAAATTTAGCATGTGTAGGTTTTCATACAAAATAAAACGTAACATAATATTAATTACATCACAACCTCAATCTAGCTTGTACACTGTGGTAAGCACTCTAAGTCCATATTCACCCAAGTAAACAAGCACAAGCAAAATAGCGCAAACTGGTCAGTTTGCGTCAGGAACAGGAGCTTGCGGGCAAGCGAGCCTCAGACTGCCAACATGCGATGAGCAAAAACATGGCTGCTTGTTTTTTTGCGGCGAATGTCCTCTAGAATACAGTTGCACGACGTGCCGATCTCTTGACATCCTCGGATACTAAAAAAGAGACATTCGAATATGGAAATAATACGCCATGCCGAAGCTAATCGACGAGGTCTTTCCGAAGATCAGATTTCATGCAAAAATGAGTCCATACTGCGAGCTATACAGCCTTTATTTCACTTAAATGGTTTGAGTTAAATTGAATACAGGCGGTGGAAAGTACTTGGAATGGTTATCACAGTGTATGCTACATATATTATATTCCCTGCCTAATAGACCGACAATATATGTCGGTGCATATATAGTAATGTAGTTCCTGCTCATATATATATATATATATATATATATAGCACGCAACGCATATATATATTAGGTACCATACGTTAGTGATCATAATTTTAAAGCGTTTGTGGCAAATCTACGTAGTTGAGAGTTCACATCATATTGGTATCACATTGTAATATTTGTAGGAACGCGATGTTGTCACTCACTTTGTACGAAAGCTCTTAGGTAGATGGCTGGACCAGACGACAGTTTGTGAGCTTTGTTCAAACTTTAGCTCTGGTAATACCAAAAGGAAGATGCTCTCGAAGCCAAAAGCACAGATGGTTGGCATGGGCCCAGTACAAAACGCAATGGTAATAATCTTAAAATAGTCAAAGATATATGTGCACGATGTGGGGCCGAGGGAGGGGCGAGACAGCTATAGAGCGTGCGCGCGACCCAGGTCATCACCAACAGGCGCTAGATATTGAAAACTTACTGACAGGAAGGAGTGATCACACGGATCTCTCTCTCTCTTTCGCGCTCTCCTTATTTCTGAGCTCTCACGATCAGTTTAGTCCCGGCAAACCGTTCGTACACGTCGATCAGAGGTCGTGGTCATGTTTCTCCAGCAAAGCGAGCATTGATTTCAGAATGGCCTGTAATGAGCCTGCCCGCCTGCCTGAACACACTGGCTATTGACACCAGCATGGCACAGCAATAAAGTGCAGACATGTTTGCGTTGAAGACGATATTGAGATGCTTACTGAAGAAGCTTCGGAGTCCGATGCTTCTTCGACTGGGTTGTGTGTAGGAACTTTACACTCGTGTTGTTTGTATGTACGTATCACACGTGCACATTGTGTGTATATATACGAATCACACATGCACATTGTGTGTATATATACGAATCACACAGCACATTGTGTGTATCTATACGAATCACACATGCACATTGCGTGTATGTACGCATCAACGCATTCACATGTGCATGTTGCCAACCAGTTTTTTGCCAACATTTCTGTCGTTCTGACGGGGCTTCCTTGTCGAGCACCAACGTACCTACCCACCAAGCAACGATAAGTAGGAGATTGCCGTCTGAACAGCATGTGCAAAAATGTTGTCGTTTGTCGTCTTGGATGGACAACCCGGTAGACCGGCTAATGGGCGACTACCACTGCGTGCAGCGCTGGTGGTTTGCTCACGCTGGGTTCGAGCTGGGTCTCATGCTGACGGGCAGGCCCAATGTCATTTGTTTCTCGTAGCGGAAGTTGAGTCGAGTCGTGCACTCTGTATAGAACTTGCCGTTCTTCCCGTTCTCTGTCCGTGAAGACGTTATGCTTGCGACCGCAAACGCGGCATAGGCCTGGTAGCTGAGCACGGGTAGTAGTGAACGACGGAGGGGCAAAAAACAGAAGAAAATGCGACATACGACAGGCGAACAGAATACCCGCAGCAGGCAGCACGAGAGAGAAGCTCAGAGACTTAAAGAGGGCGTAAAACGCCTCTGGACAAAAAAAACTTTAATCCAAACATCGTTGCATCGTAAGCTAACCAAAGTGAAACTTTCTCCACTCAAAAGTGGATGGAAAAGCTTCGTATCGGCTCGAATACCAACTTCGAGCTGCAGAAGTTTGCTCGCCGCGGTTTTCGGCACTTCAGCTCGGGCTGTGTGAAAAAGAAGAGCGGCCTTAGTGGATATTTGCTGAAATTCTCTCTTATCTCTCGCGGCGGTCCTCATTCGCCCTCAAGTCGCCACCCTTATGAGCGCGGTTGTTATAGTCGGCGTCGACGTTGTGTCGATTCTCTGCTTTTATTTTCGTCGCCGGCCAAGACAAACTATCGATTTGGCGATCAACCGAGAAATTGATTACCCGTTTTGTTCACTTCGTTAATGGTTCTGGCGCGGAGTAAGCTGGACGGCGTGACCGAGCTGGCCATCGATTTCGTCCGGGTGAGCTTCATGCAAAAAGCATGTTTCTCTAATTGGTTTGATGATATTGTACTGCCGCAATCAAAGGTGGGTACAACTTCGAGGAGCTCACTAGCCGATGAGGCTAAATCAATAAATCTACCCTAGTGATTCGATTTGGTTACTAGCATTGCTGGAAACTATTAATTCTTGCTGTTGAAAGCGACAGCGAACGTCCCTTCTGGCACTTGACTAGCACTTCATTGACAATTTTTTTTAGCTCAGCAGATAAGGTCTGCAATCCCTACTCTATTAATTGCAATGATGCTTTAACTTATGGCAAGCTGGGCACTGCACTTAAATATACGCATATTTATATAGTTATATGCACCTGACAATCGAAACATATATTCTCACTAACACGTTTTTTACAAATAAAAACACTACATATCAGGTATTCGTGCTTAATAAACTTAACCGCTGTGCATTGCTATTCTCCCGAGCAATTAATAAGTACGTTTTTAAATTACTGTCTAAACAATGTAAGCTCAAAGTGCTTAAATGTCCTAAAAATTGGCTTTTTATAACATAGTATTTTTCACCAAGTGTGTAAAGCTTTTATAGTACGTATTATATTAAATCTTTAATGATGATTATATGTAGCATAACAACACGTTTGTTTTTAACATAAGGGATTGTATTACAATACGAATAATAAATTCATGAGAACCTGCACGCAGCAACGAGACGGGATACGATGAATTGGGCATTGATTGATATATATATATATATATATAACGGTTCATAACACAATGAAATGCCAAACAAAATGATTCCATTGCACAAACATATGTAGGCATATGTGTAAGAATGCAGGTCTATCGCCGTATCACCTTCCAACCGTGCTTGCTGGTCGCTAACATTGTATTGAAGTGAAGTCGCGCGTTACGTTGCCCGATCCCGTATACAAGTGAGGAATGGACCAGTTTGTACTAAGGCAAAGCGTAGGGTAAGGTCCCTCTGGGCATTCGAGAAAGCTTGGAGAAAAATCGCTTTTCGCGCGCGATTCGCAGGATCTCCGCTAACTAGCGCTATGTAGATCGACGTCAGAGCATCTGTGGCTGTGATTTGCATTCCTGCATATGTTTCGCACAACGACCGAATTCTTATCCAGATGTGAGCAATAGCAGAAGCGGAATATAGTAGTAAGGAAAGAAGGTTGAACAGAGCATAAAGCAAAAATTGGGTCAGAACCTCTGCGTTGATGTCATCTTCAGCGTTGTAGACAATTGTTTTCGTGTTATCGTTGTTGTGCGCGTCACCGCCTTTATGAGTATCACCATATTCACCATGTCAATAACATTGTGACAATAATATTATGCTTGTGCTCATCATCATCATCATTGTGATTACCGTTCCCCGTGTTCGTCATCGCCGTTGTTATCAATGCGTCATCACATTGCGTACCGCTTCCGCGAATCGTTCTTAGCTGGGGCGGAATCTTGATTTGAAACGGCCTTCCTACGTCGCCTCAATTCATATACGAGACATTCTATGGGCGGGATGGGAGGTTGTCTGTGTGGGTAGTATGGGTTCGGGGGCGTTGGAACGGGTATACCAAGTTGGGGGAAATGAGCCATCAGTGCACGTATGGACGTGCAGACGCGGTCTGGCTATTTTACAGGCGCATGTGCAGGTCGCGGTTGCGCCGGCGGTAGGAGTCGTAGCCATGTTGAAAATGATGATGGTGGTGTTGGTCGGGCTAATGATGCTGGGGGGTGGTCGGGCTGATGACGATGATGACTGTGGTCGCGGCAGTGGCGGCGGTAGCAAAAAGTGGAATAGCCAGCATGGAACGGAGGAGTTAGGAGAATGGATTGGCTGAGGGGCTGGCCAGGGGCTTCTCGTAGCGGGAACCGTGCGAGCAAACGGTTTAGAACTACTCTCGCGAACAAACTATAAGGGGGAAATGTCAAGGGCAGAAAGAAGGAGAGAAAGAGAGAAAAATAAAAAAAGTAAAAACCTCTTTCTCAGTATCGTTCTCTCCCATGCTCCTTCTTGCTCTCGCTGTCTATAACTATTTTGTGCCCTATTCCTTCTCCCTCCTCCCTCCTCATCTCTCTCTCTCTCTGTCTCCTTGTCTGGAAAGCCATTTCGTTGACGCTTCTTTGAGACAGCGAGACGACGGCCTTAGTACCGATTGGCGGACGATGCTTCTGGGGAGGAGGTGGGAAGGAAAGTGGCAACTGGAATGGAATTGTTCCTGTTGGACGGGCGATTGGGCTGGAAGCCGCCGGATGGCGGGGGGCTTGGAACGGAAGCGGTCGAACTTCGAACACTCAAGCTGAAATGTACAAGAAGCCATAAACAGGCTTCGACAGCCGCCATCGGCTGCCACTAGGCCGTTGTTAGTTCACGGTGATAATGCGATTACCAATTGGACGCCACCGCCGCCGCCACGAGCCTAGCCGCGCGCCCGCGCGCATACTGCCTTAGACACGGCGGTAATGGCGAGCTCCACAGAGGCTCGGAGCAGGCGTCCGCTGCTGCCAGCTCCGTTCGTCGCGTATTATTAAGGCGTTCCTTGCACTTTCGAAAGCAGCGGGCCCAGCCGTCGAGTGGGCCCGGCCGAACTCGGTTACGGCCGCTCCTAACTGGATTACATTGCAGTAGTAGGCAATCTCAGTGAGCTGTTGTCAGCTCACTGAGATTATTGGAGATTGTTGTCTTGGTGTTGCTATTGTTGTCTTACTATTGCCGTTCTCGCTTACACTGCAGTTAGTACAGTTGGCAATAAATTTCGGTTGAAATTTTTCTATTGTCGTTGTGGTTGTTCTCGTCCTCGTCCCTGTCGCAGCTGTTGCTCTGGCTGTTCCCCGATGTTGTGGCTTAATATTATCACAATTGTTGTTGTTGTTCTTGGTAATGTTGTTTTTGTTGTTGTTGGTGCTGTTGGTAATGTTATTTTTGTTGTTGTTGGTGCTGGTGGTAATGTTGATTTTGTTGTTTGTGTGTGCTGCTGTTATGTATGTTTGTTGCTCCATTACTGTGGCTATTGCTCTATTACCGTCACTATTGCTTTTGTAACTGCGTGCTGCCCTGCGGATGCTGTCGTCACGACTGTTGCCGCAATAGTACTAACAAAAAATGTATAATACTATAGATGGTGGTTCTTCTTTTGCTGTTGATGTCGCTGTGGCGTTATCTGCATGTCGCAAGTGGAAGCATCAATAACTCTTCTTATATTATTCACTCAACGGCTAGTCAATTGAAGCTTTTCTTGCTAAAGTTGGCTGTTCTTGCCATCGCAGAAGCAAAATGAGATATATATATATATATATATATATATATATATATATATATATATATATATATATATATATATCCTTTGTTATTACATTTAACGGTTTCTGATCGGCAGCTGATCGACTCGATGCGTTACTTTAGGGCAGCATTTGTCGCAAAAAAACTCAAAATTTTCCGTCATACGAAATTCGGGTTGCTCGAGTACTCTATCGTACTCTTGTTGTGATATTTTTACCAAATATTTCATTACTTTACCCGCTCGCTTCAGAATACATCTAACACAAGACTATCGGTAAGTCCAGTCATAATTCAATTTAGTTCGTAATTCGGAAGATGTTGATTCATGTGCAGAATTAGTCTACTAAATTTTGTCGACACAAACGTGTGTATTTTTTATGTGAATTAAAGCAACAAAGTGCATTGGCAAGAAAGGTTAAGTCGTGTCACGGGTCATTTGCGTAGTAGCTACGACAAGTGCGCTACGCATCCACGGTACAAATAGGCCTGTAGTACCATTCGTTGGTGCGACCGTTTGTGCCTAATCATCTTTAACGAGAATCCATTATTCACTTCGTCCGTCCGTCCAAGCTCCTTCAATTGTCCAAGCTAGCTTCGTAAATCATTACCCATTGTGAAGAAAAGAGGTCACGTTAGGATGCTTTCCCGACTAATAGTGACTTCCAGAAGGTGGCGTTGAGTAATCCTTGGCGATTATGCACAAGTGGATATGCATGTATGAGTAGACGCACGTTTGTATATATATATATATATATATATATATATATGTATGGTACAACGACTTTCTGGGTAGCTGTGATAGCGGCGTTCTGAATTAACTTATTTTGGTTTTAAATAGAATCGACTTAGATGGGCTACTTCTATCCAAAAAAAAATGATTTTTTAAAAAAAATGGTTCTCTGACTAAAAGAAGGTATACGTTATAATCTGCTTTTTTTATTGCAGAAATGTATTCCCGTTTCAAGAGAAACATCTAAACTTACTAAAACATATTAAACTTAGACTTTTTAGTTAAACCAAATTAGAACGTCACAGGAACACAGGAAGCGCATTTATTGCTCTTCTAGGATACTACTAGTCGTGAAATAATTGCGGAAGGTTCTTTGTTGTAGCAGTGATGGAACTATTTATGTTAATAATAAAATGTTCAAGTATTTAAAAAAATGCTATGCCGTTCAGCTGACGTAGCTGATATGAAGCAGACATGCAGATGCCCCGGACTATCGAACACTCCGTTATTTAATGGCTTGCTAGTATGACTTGATGTCTAACAATGTCTAGAGTATTCTTATGCTTTAGTTTACGTATAAAGACGTTGAAGTACATTTGTGCATTGAATATTCACCCCCCCCCCCATAAGTGAAGTATGTACTGCGAGGATACGACAAGCCACTTAGTAGTTCATACATATACGCAAAGGGAGAACGAACGTCCACGAATCATCCATGGACACTGAACAGTTTACATTTGCGTATCTCTAGGTAAGAAGGTGTGTGTGTTTGTCTCGCAAAAGACGGATAAGTGGGTGAGGTGTACGTCTGACAGTGGAGTTTGTTCATGCAGAAAGAAACCATCAACGGTTTAGTGGCTACGACCAGCACTGTTCAAGCCGTTCACCGGCGCGGGCTCTCACAGCGGACCGATCCGTGACCATTCTCGCAGGCCGTCGCAGGTCAGAAGACATAGCAAGGAAACAGTAGAACGACCCGAGCCAGGAAGCGCTGGATGTTTGGGGAGGAGATTAAAATTCCGAACTCTCTGAAGGCGGGCTGATTTGCCCACTTAGCTCCGTGGCGTCCAGGTGGGGTTGAGTTTGCCAGCCTGAATGAGTCTTCGGGTCAATCATAGGGGTCGTACTATTTCGACACCGCTCAACTACCTGTAACTTATTTCTTCTTTCACTACTTGTCCACCGGTTGTCATTTTGCTATTTTTTTGCTATCTACTAATGTTTACTCTTTATTGTCTAATGCCTTAATAAGCGTTTATTTTTCTTAAATAGATCAGTGTTACATTGTCGTAGTACTAACTGTTTTGTTGACAGAGGCAGACTTGAGGATATCGTTATATATATATATATATATATATATATATATATATATATATATACAGAACATATTGTGATGACTTATTAATCATTTACAATACGTTTGCACACTCGGCAGTGCTCGCCTCATAATATATATATATATATATATAAGCTATTGTGTCATTGGAAGGCATCCAAATTGGTAACCAAGCAAACTATCCATTCAACATACAAGACAAACGTGGACGTTTTCGGGCACAAAGCAGAGTAGTGCGTATGCACGATCATTACCTCCCGCCACTGGCGGCTACCATTGGAGGTTACAGGGCCGAACGCGCAGTCGCTGCGATTGTTGTTGTTGTTGTTGTTGTTGTTATTATTGCTGTTAACGTGTGGTCACTGTCGTCGCCGTTGCCGCCGCCGCCGCTGCTCGCGTTACAACCGTCGTTATTTCTGTCCAGATCAGCTATTATGTAATAATTACGCTGTGTAATAATTAAACATGGCTTGGCATCGCATACGTCATCATTGTGCAGCGAGCGACCTCACAAGTCAGTGGCATCATCACATGGGCGTTACGATCAAGGCTTAGCAAAGCTGAGCGAACCAACCTCGTCTGCCATTAGGCAAGCAGGTTCGCGGCGGCCGACAGTCCCGCTGTCGTGTCGTGTGGTGTGTCTCTATGCTTTGCGGTTCCACCCGCCGCAGTCTGGTGCATGGACATGAGCGCACCTCATCGTGCTGTCATTCGGCTGTCATGCGGTGGCGTGAACTGCGCAGCGACATCATTGGCCGAGGATGCCGTGCAGCACAACACTAAGAACGATTGAGCCGATGAGGTGTACGGACGAGCGTGATCATAACTGATCCGGCTTGATCCGGGCCTGGTACGGACAGACTACAGGCATTACGGAATCAGCCGGCGTGTCTAAGGAAGGCCACCTTTATCACTTTTGCTCTGTTCGGTTGCTAGAATCCTTGGTTTCAGACGTGCGCACGACGACTCTAAGAGCTGGCACAGGGGAAGAAGGCGTGCTGGAAGCCTAAAAATAATCTGTTTGGAGGCGGCGGAGAACCGGCGCGGTGGAACGCATACGTTTTGGAGTCTACCAGGTCTCGTTATTTTAAAACGACCTTTAGCTTTAATTCGCCTACGTTCGCGTCAAGTGAGCAGAAACGTGAAATCAGGCAATCTCGCAATATCTTTTGTGCTACACACAAACGCACTGGTTGTATAGGCAGCAGGCAGTGGATATTACGAGGCAAAAAAAGACTTAGCCATATTGGACAACACAATTCCAACGTAATGGTATTTATTTCTTTCTCCATATATATATATATATATATATATACAGAACCTCGCCACACCTCTTCTGCGTATTTACGATAACACATAAATACGTAGCGGCACATAATATAAATACCAGACAAAATCATGTCCGAATGTACGCGGGCGTCTGTCCCTTTGCAGGACAACTTTTCATATATATATATATATATATATATATATATATATATATCAAGGGTAATTCAGTGGCGAAACGTATACCCATATCGCTACGAGTAATTTTGACATGTATATAATTTTTGGGATATTATGATTCCTCGAGCCCGTAGCCAGCCGTCTGGTTGACCATTAGGTGCCCGAGATTTAGGAGTTACTATGTAGTTAATGTGATAGATCATCTCTATCTATTGGATTCTAGACAACTCGACACTAATCTGGGCTGATTGAGCTCGATTTGGCTGCATCGCAATGGTTATGGGATTGGCGTTGCTTCTCCCAGACGTCGTCCAATTCTTATCTGTCGGACAGACAGCGATCAGGACATGTCTGGCTTCCGGGCTGTAATTAAGATCTTCACCCTCTTAACTCTCGGCCGCTCTGGGCGGCCAGCGAAAGGCCGTAAGAATATGGACGTTAGCCAGCGCCGCTCGCTCTACCCCTTTCTCAGCTTTAACTGGATGCAGGCCAGCATGAGAGGCTCCACCACTATCGGGTGGCGACTCATTATGTCTCGCAATCTAATTGGCACTGAATGATGTGTTCGTGTGTCACTTTCAAGTCGCTCTTTTACCACTGCATTATGACTATGAGTAGATGAAAGTAGATGCTACAATTTCAGATGTCAACATAACAAGAACGTTGTTATCCTTGCTGCTCTATCTGCGATTGTTGTTGTTGCTGCTATTGTTCTGCTGCTGTGTCTGTTCGTCTTGTGCTGCTGTTGTTCATGCCTTGTTTCCGGAGCGGTTCGGAGGCGACGCTGTGAGGAGGGCTTGTTCGCGCAACGCACGACCCAGACGGCCTCTGCGTCTTCGAGGCACCACCAGGGGGAAAATTGCCTTCTAGCCAAGGGGGGGGCTACGGCCGGCACCGAAGGGGATGAACTAAGGTCTAGCGGGTGGCCGGATGGCTGGCTGGCTGACTGAGTCGGCCAAAGAAGGGGCGAGGCGGCTTTTGGAGGGGCAAAGGGCGGCCGCTATCGACGGTGCAATGAGGCGAGACCCATTGCAGATCTTGGAACAATACATTTGCACCTCCCACGCAGATACACGGCGACGGCGGCAGACGCCCCCATCCCACACACACACAGTTCGACACGGCACAGGCGGGCAAAGAGCTCCACTGGGAACGGCGCTTTTCTACGCGTGTCCGCGTGTCTTACGTGCCTCTTGAACACTGCACCACCGGTAAAGAGCCGAGCGATTGCAAGCGTGTAGCCGCCACTCGGTCGCGGGGGCGGCTCGTACCGTTCAAAAGAAAACTTCGACTCGAGATGGCAACCTTCATCCAGGATCCAGGAGCACTGGGTATCGGCCAGGGGCCCTATCTGAACCGGGCGCGGCCTGTCGACCGCTAATCCTAGCCATGCTTTTAAAATATTACCGATTTGCTTGTTCTCATATTGTCCACCACCACCGTCGCTGAGGACGTTTAAGTTACGCGAAAGCACTTTTGCAGTCTGCGTAAACACTCTATGTAGCAATATGTGTTGGCGGTTGTGCTAAAATGCGAACATATTACATAACTCAAGGGCCCCTAGCGAGTTTCAAATTGTGTAGCTGTTATACCTAAACTATAAGGCATAACTATGCCGCAGGAGAGTGGTGTGTACTGACCATTTGCGTTGTTAACAGAGAAAGCTAATATGTAGTCAATGCTTGGACTC
The DNA here is from genome assembly GCA_003439945.1 of Dermanyssus gallinae. Classification (NCBI taxonomy): domain Eukaryota; kingdom Metazoa; phylum Arthropoda; class Arachnida; order Mesostigmata; family Dermanyssidae; genus Dermanyssus; species Dermanyssus gallinae. Next base: position 80,433 of record QVRM01007138.1, on the reverse strand, counting down.
TGGTCCATCTACACTACACGACCTGGTCCTATTTCAAAATACATATATATATATATATATATATATATATATATATATATATATATATATATATATATATATATATATATATATATATATATATATATATATATATATCTGCTTTCGCAACGATTGTGGTAACTGGAGGAAGAAATTCGACTTGTGACTGAAAGCGGTGCTGGCTTGCTGCTAGAGCGCTGCAGACGAGACCGTTATGTTGATGAAAAAAAAACCTAAGCGTCGCCCACAAATGGTTACCTTGAGCAACCTTAGCGCAAGCGCGTTCTATGCATGACATCGATATGAGTATCGTTGCTTGCGCTGAGACAAGAATGTGCCCCCACCTCGAGTCATGCATGTTTGTTGTTTCTATAGGGCATGACAATAGCGTTAAGCACAAATTCCGTTCTCGCCGCTGGCTCGTTCACATTGGATGCTTCAATTGCTGCTGCTAAGGCCGTCGCTCCAGAATCACCCCGCATCGATGGTTGTGCGCACCAGCCCGATGCCGAAGATCTCTGACGTCAGCTCAAATCGCTTGCAGACAGTCAACAAGGCCTTTGATGCGTGTCGCGTGAACAACTCGCCCTTCATCTTCCGCCCGCCCCGCAGCTGGAGGTAACTAACCGTTTGAATCTCTCAAGCGTGCCCGCCTAAAACTCGGAAGCTCGTGAAGCTCAACCTACGCATGTTGCAGGCTGGCTGGCTGCTTATTCAGGCGGCGCTTCAGCCTCGTCGTTGTTCGCGCTCACTCTTCAACACTGGACTGTTGACTGATGAGTGAGAGCAAGTGTCCTGAGTGCGTACTGTGACAACGCCGTAGACGTCATGAACGTCTCTCAGCTATCGATGTCCATTGATGTATATGCGACGAGTCGCCTAGTAAAGCGTTCTACCTTCAGTCTCCGGTGGCGTCGTCGCTTCCGTTGTGTCTGTGTCTCCGAGGAATGCACTGAGGTACAACTGACCTTTGGCACGATAGCGCGGTGTCCATATTTCATGCGCGACCAGTGCCGGCCGGTACCAGTCTGCCAAGGTCACAAGGCGTCGTCTTGTCATGGATGGCATATAGGGTGCCACGCACGACAGAACGAGATCTCGGTAGGAAAGAAAAACGGCCAATGTCAGGCGAAAACGGCTACCTGAGCAAGCACAGTCAATCTGGCTAAACATTCCTATATGGTGCGTCGTTAAGCCAATGTGCGGTTTGTTCCTGCTTAACCGCTCGTGCTTCGCTAGTGCCTGCTTTGTCTGCATGATAGACGGTGGTCGAAATGAAAGCGTCTGTTTCCCTGCCCTGCTTATTGACCCGCCTGAGGTACAACAGCGGAGGTAGCGGGCCGGGAAAGACAAAGGGACAAAGGCAGAGGGCTGGGACACCAGCTTTGTGGCATGCTACGCTCCCACGAGCGATTCGGTTAAAAAGCGTATACTCCAAGAGAAAAAAATGAGATCCTACGAATTAACTCCGCATTACACCGTACACCTCTATTTGTTTTCGCTGCTATATGAGACGACCCGACGTCGTCTGAATGTCGAATCTCAGTTTTAGACCGATCTAAGGATCAGCGTTCGATCTTTATAAGACTGGTGGAACTATCGCGTCGCTTGCCAATGCCATTACACAGACTGACGAACTTCATTTGTGTTCCGTTCGCCTGATTCAGCTGGCAATGGTATGCGGTAATTATATTTGGTTGTAGGCAATTTGTGTTGGGACATTGCGCCTTCACGACGGCGCAATTTCCGCACCAGAGGAGAGATTCCTATGATGAAAACGCACTTTGGCGACACGAATCTTACGAAAACCTGATGCTGGTTCATGTTTGACGGCTACCCATCAGACTCTGAAACAACTTGCCTGACTGTGGCAGCTTCCGCGGATACGGTCTTAACTTGACTACGCCATTAGTAGTGTTGACCCACAACTCCTATACAGGTCCCCCTCTAGCGGAGCAAGACATGTAAATGGCTGTTTTATCTGCAAAAGGCCACGGTGAATGCCTGTATGCAGAGATATATCGTCTACGCAGATATGCGTACCACTGTTCAGCATGTGACAATAATAATTTGTCGTTAATGTTTAATTTTCTATGACCGCATACGCTTGTTCGGTACAGCAGTAACCGATATAAATCGGTGGAAGGGCTCATTAAAAAATATTTTTTTCTGACTGAAAGGGGGGCAACTGCTTGTTTAGAAGTGACAGTGAAGTACTGTTATCTGTGATACTGCCAGATGTAGACCCTATACAAGTTCGTCTCCTATTTGGTTAACAGAGAACCCTTTGGGAAAGCGACATCGGGGGGGGGGGGGAGGGTAGAAAACGGCTTATGGCAATCACATCACGAATTGAACCACCATCAATATTGTATAAACACATCTCTAAAAAGTATGCATTTTTGTGGTTATTCAATGGACGTCGACGGTTGATGCGTTTTCAAGTTATTGAACGTAAAAGTCAAATAAGTTGATATTTCTCGAACTTAATTTCCGAGATCTGTTTTAATGTGACTGTTTGCCTCCTTATAGCCCGCATAAGCATATTTCAGACGAAACAGCCATAATACTTACCGGCAATGGCGTCTTTTGTGAAGTGATATCCGACCATTCACTTCAGTACAACAGATGATAGTAATTTAACTTATACTCTAAAAGAGACATTTCCGTTCCATTCTATTTCATTGGATATTTGATTTTGCACAAGTTCTACTGCACCTTAAAACTCCTTTACTTAATTAACGATAATCCCGAATATGAAAACATAAATGTGTGCACTTATGATGAAATATAAACCACTACAATAATTTTCTCTATGTACACATACGCTTTCAACAATTGGCCAATAACTAAAATACGGACAAAACAAACAGATGCCGTTTCCGTATCGAGCGAAATCAATCTCGCTAATTTGTAATTACGTAGTGCCGAAACAAATGCTAGTTAGTTTAGGCGTGAATGTCAATTAGCAAATATTGGCTTACTGCTGGTAGATGGTAATGGTTAGTGATCGGGTATCTAGATATGTATAGGATATCATGCGTTTATCATGACTTGCACGCTGCTGGGTATCTTCATTTCGTCGCTCGGCCTTACAACGCGAGTAGTTTCGGCGGATGTTATATACTAGTGTATATATATATATATATACTAGTATATATATATACAGACTTCGCATAGACGTTTTTGTTCTGGAAACTCTCCGTCATTGTATATATATAGTAGAGGTTATAAAAGCTGCAACTCTCTGACTCGGTGCTAAGCATTTATGTATTTAGCTTCGCCCGCAGATACGTTCAACGTTTATACATCGATACGTTAATTAATTTAGTGCTCCGTGGTTTTCTTAATAGTTTGTATTCACGAGACAAAACATAATACGTGTACTTTTTTTGGCATAAAAAAATATAACCTCATTATGCACACGACACCTTTAATTTGACCCTGTGATATTTTACGTCGTGATATGATGACAGTTGTATGACGTAGACATATTCGCAGCTTTTTTTGTCGTCCAACTGCCCACTCTAAGCACACACATTGACTAGCGCGGATCATAGGCACGTAGATCATTTATGCAATGTTTGCTATAATAGGGAGGTGTACCCGAAATAGTGTAACGAGTCGTCAACTAGTCAGCATCATGCTGGCGTTATTAGCCTGAGCGCGTATTGGCGCGCCGGTAGCATTAGACCCTCGTGCACATTTGTATGTCCCGGCAAATCGCTCGCTTTTAATCTCGGTCAGTCACGCGAGTCGTCGTTGACCACACACATGGCTCCCGAGCTGTTCCCCATGTCACATGGGGATTACGTGTACCTGTCTGTCGGGGTCTCGTTCAGCGGAAAACATTGGCTGCCAAACCGCAGTAATCGCTAAACAAACGGCACACGACAACCCTGTGTAGATCAACAGTAGACTCGTAACATGAAAACGTTTTTTTTTATGTTTTTCCTATCCTTCCTACTTGTATTCCTCGGTCCTTCATGCGTTTCTCCTGCTCCATAGTCTTCTCTTGCTCTTGCTCGTTTAGCTATTCCGAGAGATTTGTCTTCATTTATATTGGTTAGATGACAGCCGAGGTCAGTTCTGTAAGACTTTGCCCCGTGTGCCGGCGTCGGTCGGTAGCCTTACGACGAACTTACCGACCGCGCGACAGGCCAGAGCGCTTCTGGGAAAATATGGGACGGCATCTTGGCAGAAGCGTTCATTTCGATGAACCCCCACCCCCCGTTCCACCGGTGAGAAGACAATGTCTTGCAGACCGAATGCATGCAATGAATCCTCACTTCATACCGTACCGCTGCTAGTACAGCACAACTGCGGACCCTACAATGACTACCATATGCGCTAGCTACAAGCGCTAGCATTAGAACAGCTCGCCTGCTCGACATAAACTCGCGTTCTCTTTTGATTTTGCACTGCTCGGTGTCCATTCCTCGCCACAGGGCGAGGAATCCAGCTGCGAGAACCGCGGTCATATGAGCAGATCGCAGCGTTCAGTCCGGCACGTAGAGGAGCCACTCCAGTGCGTGCGGCAGCAGCAGCAGCTACATTTTCTCGCTCTCTCTCTCTCTCTCTCTCTCTCTCTCTCGGCTTTCCTCTCAATTTTTCGTTGTCTCTCGTGCTCGATTCGCCGCCCGCCGGACGCCCCAGCAGCATATGTGGAAGCGTAGCGAAGTACGTATAGGAGGAACGAGAGACGAGACAGTTATTGTTTTGACTATTATTTGTTGTATATTGTTGTTACTAGAGTTGGACAATTGGACGGCAGGCACCTAGTCAGGCGTTGACAGTTCTTCTTGTTAGAAAAGTGAGCAGGTGTTGGTACGGGGTGCAGGCAGGTTGCGCCGTACGTTTCGTTCCGGTCACTATGTAGGAGTTAACGATTCCCGTGAGAGCGAAGCCTATTCCCCTATTTGTTTTCATTAATATAAAGCGTTACCGGGGCCAGCTCGCCTCTATTTCACGGGCCTGGTCGGTTGGGTTAGGCTAGCACGCGCGGGTTGGTCTTGTACTGGACTGAATAGTAGGCTACACTCACTCACTGATTGTAGCAGCAGTAGCAGCGTCTGACAGGGTCAGTTAACGCATTGCGCCCAGTAAGCTTCGAGGGGGTAGCGCACTAAGCGCGACGACCTTTAACCGCTTCGGCCGCAACGGGCCTGGTTTCCCTTTCATCCGTAGAGAGCGGGGGTAAAGCAAGTGACATCTTTTCCAACTAGGCAACATGGCGGCTGGTCGACTGCATAATGGCGCGTCCGTCCTGAAACAGCGCATGATATTGACCACCATGGAACGAACGCACGCTCGCATATCCGATGATCTAGTAGCTGTGTCGGCGCCCTGTGCCATATCAAAATTGCAAACGTATCACACGATCGCCTAGAATTGCTTGAAGTCGCCTAGACAATGAAGTTGGAGGAGGAGGAAAAGGTACCCAGTACAGCAGTATGCTGCACGTTTCCCAGACAGATAGGCATGGCGCGCAACGCTGAAGCTGGCCTCGGACGACAGTAGATAATTTAGCTTCGGAATGATGAGAGCCTATTGCGTCGAGTTGTTCTTGTTTTTGATTCTGACGACGCCGAGTAGTAGGTGGTGTCTGAACAAGACAATAGAAACGGGCGACATCAAGCTCCTTGGATATTGGCGTTGGGCTCGCCAAATTGGAGTGCGAGTGTTGCACACGGCTGCAGCCATCGAGACGCGTAGCGAGCTAGAAAGAAAGAAGTGCTCGTGGTGAAGGAATACTGATTTCCGCACAAAATAGGGCATTGGCATAGACTCCAGTTCTAATTCGATCGCTTCTTCCCCGCTTGCTCTCTTTCGAACGCGTGCTCGCCGTCATCTAACCCGGCTAGGACAAGATTACGGACGCGCTGAAGCAGGTCGTACACGCCGCTCGGATAAACCGAGGAACGCCCGATGGAACTCCAGCTGCCAGACCGAACGGTTCGGTCCGGCAGCTGGCGGACGGAACTGCCATTCGTTAAACACGGCGTCATTTGTTTTTCAAGCGCAGCATAGATTAAGACGTCCGCGTGATTGCACGAGGTGTACCGGTGCTACGCGACATGCGCCTCAGGTAATGAACTAGTAGTCTTGCAAACTTTGACTTCCAATAAACTTAAGGGCGCTCAGACAAACGTCTTGGTAATTAATACAGTGCGCCTCTTATGTGCGCATATATATATATATATATATATATATATATAGGCGAACGCAAACACCATGTACAGCGTCATTATATACCAGACCATGCTGCGGAACATATACGCATCGTTGCCAGTGTAATATAGGCATAACTCACACTCACGAAGCAAAGTTGAGACAGGTAAAAGTACTTTATCGTTATTTCCATTGAACATGCCCACCCAACGGCAAAGCCGTCTTTGCACCTTCGAAGGAGGGAGAGAGGGCATCTGTAGGAGAAAATGATGCTTCTACAACTAATTATGATGTCGCAGCTACGACAAATGATCATCAGCTGGCAGAAAGTTATCTGAGACATGATTTACGAGAGACTGAACAAACTGGCGCGCCTGCTGCGGTTAAAGAGTACTGTTTACTTAAGTCAAGCCGTCTGACATACGGCTCGAACTCTGTAGTCTTTTAGGACACAGGCACTCCAATCACGTCCGACGAACGGCAGTGATACGGAACAACAGAACCAAACCGTAAACGATAAGCTGGGTTTGAAAACGACACTGTTGCCGGAAGTATGGGACAGAGTTCGTGGGCCGTGTTAGACTTTCTTAGGCCGTTCGGATGGAGAAGTCGGATGTGGCAAGGAGGAAACAATAGCTTCACTTAGGCCGCAGCCTGCTATGTTGACCCGGCTTCGACGGAGCTTTCGAAGCAATACGTAACAAGGACGGTATATCAGGCAGACAGATAGAAAGAAAGGGGAAGAAACAAAGGGAAACGTATCATATATACAGAGATCAAAAGCGAATGAAAAGGGGACGACAGAAAGATAGAGAGAGAGAGAGAGAGAGAGAGAGAGAAGGCAGAAACGCAAATATACGATACATAGATAGAACACCAAAAAGGGCTGAACTAGCGTCGTCCCTTAAAAGTCTGTGTGGACAGAGGTGAACTAAACTAGCTCTCTGACCAATCAATTCAGACCAACATCGGCCAGGGACGACCTGCTTAGAGTGAAAACGCTGCGAGCAGGTAGAAGAAGGCGGCTTGCTGTCTGCGAGAGGGGGCAAGCGGGCTGGCTTCTATACCAGCCTTCTATTTATTTAGCGGCCTAGGCATTATTCGAGTGATGTCTTCTGACTCCTATAATGATTGCGACGCTTGGATTCAGCTCAATCTATTCGTAATAACACTGTAATTCTTCGCTATCCCGTGGCGATTTGCGCTGCACCAATTGCAAATATGCACAGTAGCCGATGTCTGTGCTTAACAATCAACTAAATAGTTCACTGACAACACCATAACTCGGTATCTTCCGAGCGTGTTTTCTTTTCATTCCTTCGTACTTCGGAAAAGTCGGGTCGGATTGGCTGCTGTGACGCCGCTAAGGGATGTACGTGCAGGATCACCGTGCCAGTGGCGAGTCCCTCCTGCTCCCCGTTCAAAGAGGTGATCGGCTTCGAGCTCAATGGGAGCAACCTAGGGCGGACCACCAAAGTGTGACCCACCGACCGACCGAGGATACACCGATGACCTTCGATCTCATCAGCGGCCTGCGCTGTAGAGACTCGTCCTAGAAACGACCTAACGAGATCCCGTCCTTTGAAGGGCGTAGAAGGCAAGCGGGCGCGGCGTAGCGAGCGTCTAGACAACGAATGGCAGCCCTCCATGTCCACGACGGGGACGGGCACGACGGGCTTTGGTGGGGCCGAAGATCACGCCCCATCAGTTTATCGCCGACAACCGGAAGGACAAGCAAGGGCAGCGGCAGCAGCAGCAGGCAGCAAAAAAGGCAACTTGAAACGTCAGACTCCTGGGGTCCGTATCCGCCATCGAATACAAGCTTTTCAGAATGCTACTTCTATCTTTCTTTGATTACGTTGAAAGGTTAAAGCGGTCAGAGGTGAGAAAGAATCGCGTCTTCAAATTGGACATGTCGACCGAGCGAATAAGCAAGCAAAGGCCTCTCTGCTACGTTTTGCTACTCCAATGAGAGGCTTATACAATTCTGACGGTTGGTTAAGTGTAAGTCAAAGCCGTCCCGACTCGGTGTCGACGACGCGGAGTAACCCGACTGCGGCGTACCACGGCGCCGGTGACATCTAGATCCCTCGATAAATCAGCTACGTCCGCTGTTGGCTATCCCCGGCTGTTCAGCTGTGGTTGTCGTAGCCAGACATTTGAAATGTTGTTCATAGAATGCCAACAATGCACAGGCAATTTCACATTATGCAGATGCCTCTTTGCATCTATTTACGTCTGCAGCAAAAGCTACAGGAAACTACGGGACATATAATTTACTACCCAAATGAGATTGACCTTAGAGCTATACCCCTTCATCTCGTTCGTTTCGTCGTTAATTTTCAGTGTTCCTGTGCATAAAAATACGTATACGTGCATATACCAAGGAAGATAAATTAACTAACATACAAGCCGTACCAAAGATATACATACGCATACGTCAAGTCTGAGAGTTTATTCTGCATGCGAACGCAACAATGACGGAATCACGGAACGGCACGGATTTCACCGGGCTGATAGGCACGTCTGATTCGAGGGGCGGGGGGAGTTATGGATAAGAAGGTCTTTTGTAAGCCAGAGAGGCTGGTCGGCGATGGAGGCGGTGGCGGCGTGATGGGTGCTGATCTCGGCGAGATAGAAAAATCGCAGTGGAAAAAAGCCCACCTCGCAGCCGTAGCAGAGCCGGGTGGCCGGCGCGATCAATATTTTCAATGCCCTGCAAGCAAAATACCAGCATCAGCGGCCAATGTTCGTCCGTTCTCGCAAGTCTAACCCCAAAACTAGCAGTAACGCGCGTGTTCATTCTGCCCGCCCGGGGTTCGCATGTCTCCTTTCGTGCTCAAGCGTTCGCGTTTGTATATATAAATATATGTATGTATATATATATATATATATATATATATATATATATAATCATGCATATCTACATTTGTATACATACATGCTCTACTTATGGGCGAAAGCAATCAAGCACGCACGCATGCATGGACTGATTGATGCACGCGTGTTTAAGCAATCAGCTGCGAAGGATGATGATGAGGTCGTCGTCAGCAGCAACAGCATCACTTACTTCATTCAAATAATCGCGTCGCCACGACGTTGTGTAAATAGATGCGTATACATCTAGCGAGTATAAAAAAAAACATGCGCGGCCTGCAGACGGTTAAAGGGCTTCAACAGCGGCTGCTCGCTAACCAACCTTGTCTCGACCTACCACTTAACGAGCCAGCACCACGTCTTTTGATCGTAATGATGGGGTTACCACGGGTGTGCTGCTGGAAAAGATGTTAATGGTGATAATGATGATGGGGATGATGCGGATGATGATTACAATGGCGATAATGACAATCACGAAGCCACACGATGTTGGATTGATGATTGATGTAGTTGTCGTTGCCAGCAGGCAGGTGGTGATGTGTATGGATGACGGGTTCGATCGAGCACAAAGCGTGCCGCTTTGATACCAGCAACAATAACAACAACAACAACAGCAGCAACAACAGCAGAAGTGACAGCAATTCTGTCTCGGCGCAGAGTCACGCAGCTTCGTTTTAGACGCGATAGTTCGCATCACGAACGTGACTGACTTGCTGACAATGACCGCTGTTCATAATAATGAGCATCATGTTCATGGCCCTTTGTAGTGAAACTTGCGATTACTCATATTGCTCCTGGGGTACAATGAGACTATGAGAATAATTAGCGGCGTAGCGGTCATGCCGCCCGTGGAGTTGTAGAGGTCGATAGGTGAAACAGGCAGGAGGGACGATGCTTGTCGCTGTCGATATGTCAACACCTACAGAAGGTGACCATAGTAGGGAGGAGGGCCAACCATCCAATCGTGACCGGTTTGCTGTATGAGCCGCTCGAGGGAGGAAGTGGAGAGCTCGCAGTGAATGGACCGTCTGCATACCGCCGATGTTCCGGAAGTACGGTTTCCTCTTGCAGCCCTCTATTCGCCTACAATATATCCCCGCTTAAGAATTATATATATATATATATATATATATATATATATATATATAGGTTTTAGTGTGTCAACATAGTTTCGGCTTCTTTTAGCACTTTACGACGCTATATATGTTCTTTACAGAATAATTTCTAAATAAAACCATATATTTTCAATATTGTTATCGCTTTCATAACGAGAAATAACGACTATTCCTATATGGTTTGCTGGGTCTAATTATAATGCACTCATCTTTGTTATTTACACATCTAGAAGACAACTTTGCCGTTCTTCACAAAACAAATTCGTGTTGTTCCAGAAAGCTAAATTCAGGTTTTCACGTTAAGTGAGGCATCTGAATAATGTCCGAACGATCTGCCATAAAGATTGCTGCACAACAAGTACCAAATAATGATGTTATATATATGTATATATAACATGGCCGACACTGACCAGATCCCCTCTGCCCTTCGTCGCATCAAAGGAAGATATCCAGGCGGCGATTACCCTCGAAGGCGTCGCCGCCAGCCTACTCTCCGCGTTGGCAAAGGTTGTAGACATCCTTCTTTGGGGCAGCCCTCCTCCTTGCCTCCGGCCCTTGATATTTGGCGCAAGACTATTTGCCCTTCAGAAAAAGGACGGTTCGGTTCGTCCTATTGTGTGTTCGTCTGCGCTACGCAGGCTCGCCGCGAAAATCGGATGCAACCACAACAAAGACGCCATTTCTCACGCAACCGGTGCACACCAATTGGGATTCGCGACGCCGGCCGGAACCGAAGTAGCCATTCACGCAGCCCGCGCCTTTCTCGACTCACGCGAACTTCCAGGGGTCTTTGTAAAGCTCGATTTTAAAAACGCTTTTAACTGTATACGACGCGATCACTTGATGAAGGCCGTCGCATCCCACTCCCCTCATCTATTAAACTACGTCGAACTGGCATATCGGCACCCTTCCTATCTTGTCTTGCCTGAACATGTGATTTCGTCCGCCACTGGACTGCAGCAGGGGGACCCCTTAGCACCACCTCTGTTTTGTCTGGGCATCAAGAATCTGGTGGATTCCTTCAGGAGCCCGCCGAACCTCTGGTATCTTGACGATGGTTTATTAGGAGGAAACGTTTGCACAGTAACCGAAGATATTCAACGGGTCCTGGATTTCAGTGTTACATCCGGGCTGGAGTTAAATCCGGCCAAATGCGAGATATGCCTCTTTGGCCCTACCCTTGAGGCCCCCGAAATACAGTCACTCCGAAACCTCCTGCCTGGCTGCAAGCTAACCGTCAAGGACGATCTGGAGCTACTGGGTGTGCCAATTTGCCCCGAGGGGCTCCCAGCAGCAATCGAGCGTTGGAGATTGAAACTGGAAAACGCCGCCGCTCGCCTTCCTCTTCTGGGAGCTCATCGGGGACTTTTCTTACTCAGGTCATCCTTTTCGTCCTCAAGACTAATCCACCTCCTTCGAGGGGCCGATTTATCAAATCGATCCGACGACTTGCAAAGGCTCAACGACTTGACACTGTCAACCCTGGAGTCCTTGCTGAATACATCTCTACCGCCTAGCGCGCGAGAACAGGCATTGCTACCCGTTTCAAAAGGGGGCCTCGGGGTACCAAATTTACTGACCCTGGCCGGGCCTGCAATAGTCTCGTCAATGCTAAGCGCGCAAAGCAGGGCAACCCCTCTTTTAGATTCAGCGGGAGTCGACCAGTTTAGAAACCGCTTAGCCCATCTTCAAGAGAACCTTGAGGCGCGCTGTGGGGGTAGGCCTGAAAACGTACTGTCCCAGCGTGACTGGAGTTCCCCTCTGCACGACGAAGTACAACGACGTCTCTTTAACGAAGCTGCCGACGACACAGCCAGAGCTCGCTTAAACGCCGTATCCGCCAAGGATTCAGGGGCCTAGTTACACGCGCTTCCCAGTGCCCCCATAGGTACCCTTCTTGATGACGAGTCGATTCGCATAGCAGTAGGCTTACGACTAGGGGCAGATATAGATAGCCCTCATCGGTGCCAATGTGGTCACCCCGTCGATAAACTAGGACATCACGGACTATCGTGCATTATTAGTGCAGGACGACGCTCGAGACATGCAGCTATTAATGAGACCTTTAGCAGAGCCCTTAGGTCGTGCGGTCGTCCGTGCATTCTTGAACCCCCAGGTCTCTGCGCGGAGGACGGCAAACGTCCAGATGGTATGACACTCACACCATTCGAGCGAGGCAAAATGCTAGTTTAGGATGCAACCGTTACCGACTCCTTAGCTCCTTCTATGGTCGGTGGCGGCGCATCCGAAGCTGGTTATGCAGCCCACCTTGCGGGGACTAACAAGTTGAGAAAATACTCATCAATCGGCTATCCCCATGAATTTTGCCCTCTTGCGTTTGAAACCCTAGGTGCCCCTGGCGTTCGGACCAAGCAGCTGATCCGCAAAGTTGGGACCTTGTTAAACCTGTCATCCGGTGATAACAGGTCATCGTCCTTTTTTAAACAACGCCTGGATCTTGACATACAACGTGGAAACGCTGCCTCCGTTCGGGGCACACTCCTGAAGTGGTCTCGCCCTGGCCTCATCGAAACGGACATGTGACAGTCACAATGCGCATTGGCTTAGCTAGTTGATGTGTGTAACATATACCTAATGTATTATACGGAAAATAAACTTTATATATATATATACATATATATATATATAGAGGGAGAGAGATAGAGAGAGATAGGGGGGGGAGAGAGAGAAAGACGCGACATTCTAGCCAACTTCTAGATGAGTTAACTATGTTGTCGGTCATCACATTAGCGATTAGTTAACTGGTGTTGCTAGCAGCATTGTTGTGAGATCGTTAGTAAGCAGTTTCAGCAGAAATCGTTGATAATGAGGAAGAGCAGCAGCGGCATTTGGGCGTCAGGCGCCGAGTGGGCGAGCGGATGAGGGGTGGAATCGCGTATGATAAGCCCCTCCCTCGTCGTCGCGGGATATGGTCGCGGTGCGTCGACTCAGCATTCGTTTACTGGAATAATAGATACCGGTCGCTTCTGTTCATCGTTAATTCAAGATACCGGCATTCAATTCGGTAGGGGGAGGTTAGATCTTATATGGATGAGGTGCGCGTGTGGGTCGGTCCGTCGGTCGGCGGACGACGAAGAAAACCGCGCCCGCTGCGCTCGGACTGCCGTCACCGGCGGCGATAGAAATCGCCTTGTCACGGCGAGCGTAAGAAGCTGCTCATGCATTGCTTCTTGCATAAACAGATCGTGACAGAGAGGGAACAAAGAAGGAAAAAACCAGCAAATAGATAGGCCTTGCAGGAACTATCGGTTGCTGTCCGCAGCCGATCCCTCCTTCCCACCCACCTCCTGGTCTGCAGCCTGCAGCAACCGGTTCGGTGCTCGAATTGGTTCATCCATTGTGCCGTTGTGGCTGGCTGATCGAGCATAGATGAGCATGTGTGCGTATTTGTTTGGCTCTTAGTGTATATATATATATATATATATATATGTGTGTGTGTGTATGTATGTGTGTCTGTATGTCGGTATCGTGTGTGGGCGCGTCCATTACTAACCGCATCTGCCGCGTTAGAGGCAAGCAACGTGGAAGGCCAGTTTAGTATGCCATAGCTTGGCGAGCTACCACCACCACCACCAGCACCACAAACAGCCGTTTGCTATTGGCACTGGCACGCCTATCGTCGTTAGCTTCTTATTTTTCGCTTTTTTCTCTTTGGCCTTCTTCTTGTCGTCGTCGTTCTTGCAAGTCTCTTCCTTCATTTGGTTTGTAGCTGACCATATTTGCAGTAGCAGCAGCAGCGGCCGCAGTAGGCGTAGAAGAACGGGCAGCGTAGCTAGACGTTTTGGCGGACGAGGAGGCTGGGACGGGTGACGGTGGTGGTGGTCTTTTGAAGGAAGCCGAATGATGGGGAATAAGCTAGAAGAAGCTGAGGGGCAGCTGAAGCTGAAGCGGCCTGCGCTCACCCCCGGAAAGAGATGATCGCCAAGAAGGGGGAGGAGGTGTAACGAGAGGAGCAAGCCGTATTCGGTCGCAGCGCGGTGGTTAGTGAAGAGCTTCGCAGCACGACCAGAGAGGCGAGAGCAGCTGCATCAGCAGGAGCAGCAGCACCACCGCGACTGGTAGGCGACCGTGCTTGAGTCTTGCTGATCTCGTCCCGGTGCCGTCTCTATACCTCTCTCGTGATATTCCTCTTCATCTATGAATCTTCCTCTCCCCCTCTCTCTATTTCTCGTCATTTTCCTCTTCCTCTATGAATATCTCTCTCTCTCTCTCTCTCTCTAGTGTGTCTCTATTTGCCTCTGTCGCCCTTCATGCCCCTCGTATTCGCTCGTAGCTGCTCTATAGCAGATCCTATAGAGGCAGAACCCTGCTCGCTCGTTGGCGCTATATGCAATGCAATCGTAAGAGATTGCCCGGATAGATTGACGCCGGCTATTGGATAGCCAGCTATATAGAGCTATATAATAACCACACTAATTACGCGAATAAATTATTTGTCCTCTTCTTGCGCTGGTGGTCTCGGGCTGGTCGCCCAGTTCGCTGGCCAGCCGTCGCAGCCGGCTACTGACCGACCGACCCACGGACCGACCAACCAGCCCTTGCCCTGTTCGCTTGCTTGCCGACGATGGGGTCGTCGTTGGTCGACCACTACTGCCGGCCTCTGCTGCTGGAGCTGCTTCTGTACCTCCACCCCGCCCCCCCCGCCCGCCGTCCGCTAACGCCAGCCCCGCTGCCGCAGCTCTATCGCCTGTATTTGTGCCCATCCTCATTTTGCACAGCCATATTTCCGTGCCTGGCGCTGCCGGCTCAACTGCTCGGCAAAAGAAAGAACGAAGAAAGTGTGTATTAACATCATCGTCGTCATCATCATCATCATCACAACCATCATCATAGAGTAGCCCGCATAGAGTCAGCTATCCAGCCAGCAAGACTCTCAACATTTTCCTCCTTCCTTCGCCTTTGTCCCCTCATATGGCCCTATGGCCTACGGCTTCGGCACGGTTACTGCACGCTCTAGTTGGTGTTGCTGCCCACAGGCAGACCGCCTAATGCAGCCGCGTCTAGCAAGCAAGCAGACAGGCAGACAGCCAGACTTGCGGTCAACGGACCCACTGTTGTTGTTACTGTTGTTGTTGTTGTTGTTGTCGTCGTCATCGTCAGTCTGACGCTTCCGTTTATATGGGTTCACAGCGTATAACAATATCCCTAGTATTAATATTGTTATGATTATTATTATTAGTTCGATTAGTACGAATTATCATAATAGAGCGATATCGTTGATAGTGATGTGTGGAGGTGATGATGGCGGCAATCGAATGCGCCGTCTCGTGTTATGACTATTATATACTACTAATAGCGAGAGAGTTTTTGTACACAAATGCCGTGCGTGAACCCCCGGGAAGACGGCGGACTGAGGAAAAGATGTGACAACGCATTTAAAGAGTACTAGTCGTTCTCCTGTACCCATATAAGTTTATGTTTATGCTCATACGTAATGGATGGTCAGCTCACATTTTGAGAGGCTCCTAATCATTTTTGCTAATCAGCCAGTATAGGCTAACTAAAATTCTAGCGATTATGTACCCAATAGATTTGAGGCGGAACCTCCAAGAACAATTCCTTGGGTCAACAAATTGCACGACGTGTTTGCCTTCCACGCGTACCAGCTTCATTTTACTTTCTAGATATTTTTGGTCTATGAAGTTGGGTTCGTTGAACGAGTACTTTCATCCACGAGATACTGCTAATAATCAAGCGATCTAACGCACATTTATTTGTCGTTACTGCACAAGAAACGAGTCCTTGGCATCTACCCATATGACGTGTTCGAACCCCACGAATCAGGATATTAGATTCGCAGCCTATCTGCACCATACCGTTCCACCGACAATGCTTCCCAACTTTCCTGACGTTATTTTACGATACTTTACAAATACGTGGGTAAAGCAACATTATTATTATTATTATTACTACTAGGCGCTCCTTAGATAATCATGACAGATCTTCCTCGTTATCATGGGTGACTACCATTGAGTTCCTTCCAGACGTGTGACGCGAAACGTATCGCATCGCTACTTATTCGCGACTTTCATCGCTTCCCTTTTGGGAAGCGCGCCACAGCTGCTTTTGCCGTTCTTCCCCACGGCCTTTATGCACATCAGTGGGCATAATCTATTCGGCATATCCCGCCAGAAGCGGTCCATGGTATGCATGGTTCCACCCATGGGCTACAATTACGAGACACCGGCCGTCATCGTCCACACGTCGCTTCGTAGGTTTCGTGTGCAGTTGCCGCAGCAGCAGAAGCAGCAGCAGCCTATTTTGTTCAGCCAGCCTTTTTCCGGAAGTTCGTATGCCTTTGCCGGCCCGTCGCTTGCCGCCAATGTGTTGTCTTCTCTACTGCAGCGATGGAGTGGCGGAGCAGCAGAGCATTCGCTGTAGTAATTTTGCGGCTAGGTCAAGGGTCAGCTGGGCCTTTGCTAACTGGCGAGCCTAGCGGTCGTGCGCCGACCGTGCAACGACGTCCTTACATATGCTCGCATTATGCTAACGTCTGTTAGTTTCGTCCTGCCTGCTCCTGCCCCTAAAAGCGTCATACCCACATGATGGGCGATAAGGCGCGCTTTTCGACCAACTCGTTGGGCAAATACTGCTGCTGTGCTGCTGCTGCTGCTGCTACTGCTTTGGTTACTACAACGGCTGGTACTTTTCATACGTCTACTGTTTCTGCTGTTTCGCCATCACGGCATCGTCTGCTGAGTCCCATCAAAACAGTACAAACGGTGCTGCTGCTACTGTTTCGATGTTTTAGAACATCTACGTATGCGTAGATACATACAGATGCGTATCGCGGGGGGGGGGGGGCAGCAACGGGCGACCCTATCTTGCACTGTCCATTGCGCCATTAATGACGGTGGGTTTGGGTATTTAAATATGATCATTATATATTTTTATATATATATATATATATATATATATATATATATATATATATTTATGGTTTATGAGTATATTAGCTAGAGCTAGCGGAGCGACACAGATTTAGTAGAGCTGGTAGGGCACGAGCGGTGCACGACACATCGACTACCCAACCCGTCGGTCCACTCGTAAGAAGTGCAAGAAGCTGCACCGACCACTGCAACGGACTGCAGCAGTACGGCGTCGACCCCCAGACGCCCAAGTCTCCGACCAACAACCCTCACCCCACGGGTGCCATAATTTCGCTACACACTAGGAGGAGGAGAAGGAGGGCAAAGAGTGATATTCGCCTATTCCTCCTGCTGTACACGCGAGTGCGTGTCTGTGCGGTAGGACATTTCCGATCCCAAAACGTTTCTACCTCTCCCATCCTCTCTTGCTCTCTTCTTCCTTCGTCTTCCCGCCCAGCGGGTTTTTTCACTTCTGTTAAGATGGTTCAGTGATGTAGCAGCGTCAACGTTTGCACCTGGGCTGGTCGCCGATGGTGGAGGTGAGCCCGAGAGAACAGAGAAGGGCTAGGAACACGTGGGAAGTCCGTTATGGCCCCAGCTTCGTGAGCAGGGGCCAGCCTTCACCGGTAAGATGCAGCCGAAGAATGCAGCCGACGCGCATGTTGGTTATCTTGAACGGGCAGCAATAATTATGGTAAACTGCCGACATCATGCGACAAATAGGCGACCAAATAAACGAGCCAGCAAATGGGCGACCCACCCAATTTGTCGGCGTCGTTGTTTCCTTGGTAGCGGTGGCCACCGCTACGAACAGCGACTCGTTTGGGCCCCTTGCTTTGTCGTCTCTCTGGAAGCGAATATCGGGCAAACGTCCAACACGAGATCTTTTTAGTGTAAGCCGCTCGGGTTTTAGCGTGCGAAAAGTAGTCGGACAAACCGAGAGGGGTATTTATTTTTACAGTTTAAATCCAATGTAAAGATAGTAGTTGTAGTGGCGACATACTTTTCAACCTAGCCTTTTCAGGAGAATACATTGTATGTAATGCTTGTATGCGCTACTTAATCTGTTGTCAACGGCATGGCTTCAACTATTTTAGCCTTTTTTGGAGTTCTCGTTGAATAACTAAACAACTATTTTCATATTCACCGACCGCTCCTATGACATGTTTAACATGGCTGGCTATTAAAAAAACATCTCGCATTCGTTCGAGTATTAATTCATTAATTACATTACTACTAAGTATGCATTGAAAAATTAGGCTCAACAGAGTTGACTTTAGTTGATTTATTACTAATAAAATGTTGCTTACTAATTGTAGATAGAGAAGGAAGCGTATATATATATATATATATATATATATATATATATATATATATTATATTATATCCATATGGCATGTACGTCTGCAACAATTATCTAAAGAATAATAAAAAGTAAAAAAAAATCAAGTGATTTATCGTAAAGTATTTTTTAAAGCTGTTGTGAACCTTTGCTACGCTGAGCGGTTTTCTACATCTCAGCGCGTGTATTGCTTGGACTAACTTTGCTGCTGTCGCTTTTGTTGTTGTTTACTCTATTACCGTTGGGCGGAACATCGGACGCATGGTTCAACTCAACGCACGGCCATCGGGTGTCTACGTTGTTCTCCATGTCGTCAAACAGTGTCGCTGCTCTCGTCAGAGCTTGTGGGAGTTGCGCGAGCAGAATGCTTTATCGGCAAGGCGATCGCGGATACCGAGCTCTGCAGCAACACCTTTCAGGGAATGTTCGAAAAGAAAGATGACTCCGGCAAAGAGCGCAAATTCAATGCTACCAACCCGGCGGACCTCAGAGAAGCGTGCTGGTAAGTTCAAATTATATATATATATATATATTTTTATTGTTCCGTACGGCTAATGCGCGTGTACGGTTTTTCATGTATTGGTAGATTTGTTAGTCTACTTCGGCATTCACCTTGTCAAAACTGGAAACCATGAAACTCCGAGGTCTCGAGCCCAGGCGTTTAGAAAGCAAGGCCAAGGCTTCGTAACTTTCTTGCTCAGTAATTATATATATAAATATATATTTTTTCTCATTATAGGCCTTTTTCGGTAGCTTAGTTTTTAACTAATTTGCTGAGAGTCGTTGTCAGCCATATGGCAGAGCTACAAAATGTGTAGTCGTTGTTGAAACTGGATGTCCAAGCTGGATATTGTTTGATAACGTTGCAAGCTTGGTTTTCAATGGTGAGCAAACCAACCCCAGCGTGACATCTTGGTGCACAACAAATATAGTTCTGTAATTGAATTATCTTAGTTCTTCAAATAAAAAGCAGTTGAATCGAGGCTGTATTGCGATGGCAGAAAACGTATAGTTCATTCAAACATCCATCAACATCCACAGCAGACACGACTAAAGCGAAAGTATACTATGAGACCTAGCCCCTTTTGGCTTATTGCCTTAACTGGGCGAAACGCTATCGTCAGGTTCATCTTGGGGAAAGTCTCTGCCTATTTGTCGGTTTTAGCATTGCTGCTTGGTCTCTCTCTAAAGCTCTCGCTTTTTCTCGTCCGCTTTCTTTGTCCATGTTTCATTCTCTTCTGCATTCTTTTTCGACGTCTGCGTCTCTTTAAGATGCCGTACCTGAGCAGGGTCTCAGTTAGCCATCATTCCGACTAGTTGAAGACCTACCATATCAATCAAGCGAGCAATCTTTTGGAGCAAACCGTCAGCCATCACTCGGCTACAAACACTCTGTGTAGACGATAAACGCAACTGAGGGGAACTTTGCCAACCTGACCTTTCATGACACTGCCGGGTTAGCCGGCGTAGACCATTTGTAGTCGAGAAGTCTCGAGGATGTCGTAGGGTTTAGTAGTAGTTTAGTTTATGCCCTCTATACGAATCAGTCTAGAGATTCCTTGAAGCGCAGAATGGGCAGTATCATGTTGCGTCATTTGCAGAGCAGTTTCGACAAGGTACGAGAAGGTAAACGGCAACAAAAATGACACACACCTACTTCGGCCACCACGCTGCGGCAGTGCGCAACGAGGGAGACGCAAGCTCGGTTTTCGACGCAACCCCCAAGAGGTTTGTGTCGCCTGCCCTTGTGGCGGCCTCCAGTGCGACTGTAAGGGTAGAGACCGTGTTTAGACGGCATGATGTCTAACGAAGGCGCCGCCGTGGTCGGCATACCTAACGGATGCGGCATTAGCGACTCATCTCTGATACTCTCTAGGGACACTTCAACGGAACGAGCAGTAGTGGTGACCCCTCTCCCCCTCTCACAGGAACGCTTCCAGGCCACATCTTGGTTCGTGACTGGGCCCGTACTTCATGTCGTTTCGATGAGGCAGCGGTATGTGGATCACATGCTCGACGCACGACGCAGTCACAGAGTGCGTCTCACCTGAGTGCCGTTCTAGATTAGCAGATTCGAACAAATGTCCGTGACTCCTTAAAGACCGAGTCGGTGTGCTTTGTGAGCTACCTGGAACGATCTCACTCGGAGTTCCCAAATGAAACGAGCCCCGCCCCCGCCCCCTCCCCTCCCCTCCCCCCCCCTCCCCCAAGTACTTGTCGCCCTGTATGTCTCTCTTCTATCTTACGCAGACGTACATTGAAACCGACACACTCGCACACAAACAGACATTCCTTTTCTACACACACGGACGTGCACGCTTCAGTTATCTAATGCCATCTGAATCTACCGACGATGGATAGCCGAAAGGCAGAGTGTCGACAGACAAAGAAAGACCCGAGTGACGGCAGAATACGAATCAGCTGAAAAAGATCGTAAGGAAAATGTCTCTGTCTGTGAGCATTCTAGGCTGTTCTTGCGCGGGAGAATTCGGATACGGTGTAGCTAACCCGTTAGCTACAGCCGAACGGAATCCCGTTTCCTAGATACGGTTAGCCTACGTAGTAGACGTAGGAACGGAACTCTCTTTGCGCACTGCGCAGGTGATCCACATCCAGCAGCCATACTCTGCGACGAGCCACCTCCGCACGCAGACGCACGACGTTGACATTGACTTGACGGCCGTCCTTCAGCAACGACCTCAGGTCAGAGCGAGAATAAGTCGGAGGCAACGGTAATCGCAGCGATCATCATAGAGCACGGACGTGGCCCGCATCACTTGGGTCATCCAACGAGGTCCACGTGTCCATACAATAGAGAAGCTGCGCGTGACTATCGTTTATCCTTAGATGGTCCCCGTGGATTTGCTTTCTTAAAATATTGCGCCAGCACACCCTGCCTTCCTTCCTCCCTCCCTCCTCCCCGCCTTCTTCTCAATCTAGCACAGGCTCGCAGAGCACATCATTGCAGCCGCACATACATAGTGCAGTCGTTCGTTGGTCATACAATAGATGCGAGCATGCTTGCTCTATCGACCCGCGGTTGGCCTTTCTTCGCATCGAGCTTGTCTTGTAGTCGTAGTAAAGTAGCAGCCTTGTGAGTTGCGTGTGTACCGTTCGCGACTAACATCACCCAATTCGGCTGTAGTTGACCTCGGGCAGCCTCTCGTCTCGTCTCATCTCATCTCATTCTATCTCCGGGCGGCCAGACATCACCCCTCGCCACGGGGCTCATCTGGCCTCCGAACAAAATAACGTTGATTACTTCGTTAGTTCGCCCTTCAGCGGCGTGCAAGAGGCAGCAGCTGGATACCAGCGCGCGGTTTTTGGGGGACTGGGCTTTCCCGGAGCGACGGCAAAGAACCGATTGCTCTAGCTGACTTCTAGCTAAGCTAGTGCTCTCTATATGGATAGGCTCACTTATCTATCTACCGATTCTATTATATCTCCACTCGTTTTCTGTGCGGGCTAATTGAACAGGTAGCCAAAAATGTCATGTAACGGCTAGTTGGTTGACTGTTGACGTATAGCGATCTCGATTTCTCCAGCCGATTTTTCTTATCGATGTCGTTTAAAGCGATCTGAATCAGCGCCAAACGGATGCCTACACAAAACCAATCGAAGTCATGCCTACACGAAATTATAAAAACCTTATGCTCTGCGTTGTTTTGTTGAAATGTTTTGTGTTATATGTCCGCTAGCGATTAATGGACTCCAATTTGGCATTGCTACATTTTGTCGTATTATATAACTCAATAGCTATCGTAACGGCCGCGAAATGCCCCCAACGACCACAAAATACCCCTCACGACTGCTGCCAAGCGCTCGCCAAAATTTAACATAATTTAAAATAAATCTGTAAGTGTCCGCCGAAGCGGAACCACATTGCGAGGCCATCCTGGAAAGGCGTTAACTTAAATTGTGTAATAGCGGGCCTAGGCAAAGGACGACGTAGGAACGTATGTAAGTGCAAGTGTATACGGAACAAAGTACGAAGCAATACCATTGTTGACTAAAGTAGTTCAGCATCGAGCATCAGCAAGCGCTGCCAGGGCAAGAAGAAAATATAGCTGCACCGCTATTTAGCTGTACATCTCCTGATGAATGAACTGGCCAAAGGGCTTAACCCCGATGTTCGTTCGAACGCTGCTATCACTTTCGTTGGCGCTCGCCACTGTGCGCTGTTTTTCCTTCGATGTCGCTGTCGCTGGAGTTTACGCGATTGCTCCTAAGAGGACAATCCTTTCAGAGTCGTCCATCTACCTAACTTTGTCCAGTCGCGCAGTGCTGCTGAGCCAGCCACTTGCTCAAGCGGCGAATCTGCAACGACGGCCGGAGGACGAGTACGAGTCCGACGACGACGATGGGCGTGTCTCGAAGAGTGCTGCTCCCCGCCCGCTCGCTCGCTAAAGTTCTCCCAACCCTGTACGCATCGCGGCAAGACGGGAAATAGACGTAAAACGCCGTACCACAAAAATGCTCCCGGTGTCGGTCTCGGCCTCGATCGAATAGAAGTGGAATACGTCCAATCTTCGTCCGTTCGTAAGGACCGAAGGGCGGCGGCCGACGTCACCAACGGCGGATTGGACACTTTCGGTGCCTGCGCCTTAGAAGAAGAAGAACATTCGCGGCTACTCGTTTGGAAATATTAGTAGTGCCTTGCGCATGCGTAGCGACGCTCCCATCCCGACGACATCGTCGTCCCGCTACGACCCCCCCCCCCCTCCCGCTTCCATCCGTCCGTCCACATACACAGCCCACCGGCCGTGCAGCAGGGCCCTTTTAGAAGAATTAGAAAGCTACAAGCTCCAAAGAATTCGCTTTCGGAATAAATCGACGGAGTCGGCCGCTTGCCACTGCCGGGCAGCGTAACTCAGACCACCACCACCACGACTGAAGGTCGCCGCATACGCAAAACGTACGTAGCCTGTAAGTCTTGTACTGGCCCAGGTTTACTGTGTACATAACCGTTCCTGTTGGAAGGCGGCGTGGTGCTCGTTATTGTGCCAGCACGCTCGCAGATAGCCGGTGTAAAAGCACTTCCATATCAAACACTGGGTCTATTGTGTCGAATTAGCAGCAATTGCTGAGAGACGGGGTTGGTTAAAGAGGAAATGAGTACGCGACAAGGGTGGTATCAGCGTGACACTTGAATGGTCTTGCGGTAAGGCCAGCTTCTCGAGCCTGCCTAACATGGCTTGTTGTCTGCGGGCACAGATGCAGCACCTCGTCGAAGCCACTTACTAAGACGTTGCTCATACACAGCCAAATATAGAGCTACACGGGAAAGCAAAACAAAATAAATAACAAGGAGACGAAAATTTGAGACTAAAGGCCTAGAACTCCACATATCTCTCTTTGAGCTCGGTTTTCAGACTTTGCCTGCAAAGATCCCACCCGCAACTTGACGTGCGTGCAGCATCACAACTCATTCACCCCAGATTTCGGCAATAGTTAAAAGGCAATTGACCATTGTTTTTCGCTGTTTAGTTTATCTGCGTTGTGATTACATTATCTCTTTGATATATATATATATATTTTTTTCTCGATTTTTCTTGAGATTGATCTTTTTGATTTGATATATATATATATAACAAGAGATGCATGATCAAACCAAAATATGTGAACTGGATGCGTGCCAATTATCCACAGAAGTTTCTTGGAATATCAGATGGATCATGGACGCTTCTCTGTTTGTATATATTGCTAGCATATTTGTGAGGTGAAGAATATGGATGGTTTACACTGGCTGTCAGGTGCGCACGGTTGGCCTGAAACGCGATACTGCGTGCGTTTCAATGGAGAGCGAACGCGCACTTCCATTTGTTTGTCCATCGCTACATTTTAAAGACGTACCATTTTCCCAGTGGAGCTGCTCATGCCATCGAGGGTCGTCCATTCGTCTATGTGCGCGAGTTGGGCCTTGCTGTCGTTTATATGTGGCTTCCGCCCTAGCTTGTATGGGTCCGAGCAAACTCTGCGCAGGCCTGCGATTCTGCGGACGTCGTTCATCGCAGGGTGGAAGAGCAGGACGCGCTCAAACCAGGCAGGAGAAGTCGTCCGCCTTGCAGCTTCTATGCTGGACCATTGCCTACGACTCGTTGCACGGCGTCGTCGTTGTCGTCGTCGTCACCGTCAATAAGCTGCCCGCCGCGGTCGGCACGCCGCTGGAGGAAGGGATACAATCATGACACTAGAAACAGACAAGACAAAAGGGCCCGCACGAGAGGCGAGCACAAAAGACGGCGCCGTAGCTTTGAAATGTATATAACGGGTTCTTATCGCTGGTTCGTGCAAACACGAAAGGGATTGAAGGCGGGTGGGATTGACATCTCATTAGCATCGATGATGTCCTTGGCGTCGATTAGGAGGGATCTTGTAGGGATCGAGTTGATGGCCGTCGTCGGCCTGTATCTCCGATAGGAGCTATGATCTCGTTCTGTTCGATCCATAACTCATCGTCTCGCCTGTAACGACGAGGAGGAGGAGGAGCAGGAGCAGGCGGCAACTCGTCCCCGTACCCCGTAACGATCCCAGCGACGAACCGTTCAAGCGGCCTCAGAACGGCCAACGAGATTTGATCATGGCAACATAGCAGCCATATAAGCGTGTTTGCTGATAGGAATACCCGGAAGAAAAATAGGCTTCCGGCTAGGTTTCTTTGATGGTGAGCTGGAAAGTGGGCATCTCAGAACACAACTCCTGAACAACAACAACAGCAACGACAATACGACGTGTAGCGTTCAGCAACAACTAATAACAACAGCCTAGTTGGCCGGCAGTTTGCGGTGTTGGTCGACAAAAATAGTGAAACACAGCAATACATGTCGCACAGTCGAGTGCTGCACTATAACTACATCGAAGGACGCAAGGGGACTCGGAGAACCGTAAGGCAGTGAGAACATCTGTACCTGATCTCCATCTACTGCACCGACGAGAGGGAAGTAGGCGCGGTGGAAAGGAGGTAGCTCGGAGGTGACTCGATGAGGTTGACAACAACCGCATCGGAAGTACGACTACCGGGTCATTTGAGCGGAACAGAATGTAGACGCCGGTAGCCCAAACGAAGAAGGACGTTCAACATATTCAAAGTAGCCAGCGACCTGTTAGGATAAGCCAAACGTAGGTTAACCACATACAAGCGCCCTTACCTTATCTTTAATTATAGTTGTGCTCTATATATATATATATTATTTTCCGGAAGGCTAATGCCCGTGTACGGTTTTTTTATGTCATGGCTAATTTTTAATCCACTCTGGCATTTACCTTGTCTAAATTGGAAACCATGCAAACCAATTTAAGAGTGGCCGGTCTGGATCTCGAACCCTGTCCTCCCGAATGCAAGGCACAGGCTTTGCCACTAAGCTATCTTGCTCGGTATTTATATATTTATAAGTGGGAGCTCCTTTGTTCAAGTAAATAGCAGTTGCATGAAATGTTCAATCATCATATCATGTCTGTTGATTTCTATATATGTCAGTTTTTAAACTTAAAGCAATCCTGCCATCTTGTTAATTAGGTTCATGGTCTAGGAAGATCTTTTCAGCTTTAGTGTTTGCGAAACGATTACCTCAAACTACTCGTAGTGGTATATTTCGTGGTCCTTGTATTCATGGATAATTTAACGACGGGCACTCGAAGTCACAACATGCTTAAATGTGAGCACGGAACTGCGATACGAACCGACGGCGAGTCTAGTGCCATCCTAAAGGGCGCTCGCCGTGTTTCCCACGTCGCGCGTCGCTTTATTAATGAAGGCTGCCTCGAGAAAACTAGGACGGGCAGCCATTTGCCTACCATCGGTTCAAGAGTGATACTGGATACGGACGGAGGTGGAGCGCACGAGTCGGCTTTGTGCAGCTTACGTTGCAAGTTACATTAATTACAACGTATAGCATATGCTCTGCTGGCTGCTGCTCATAGTCTACCTGCTGACCTGCAAAGAATAATAAAAATAATAGATCGTCGGTCGCCCGACGTTGAGGGTTAATATAGTGCGTGCACATCAGTGCAGTATCGGCGCAGGACTAATTTCGGTGGTGGCCCAGCACTGAGTTTGAAACACGTAACATTTTATCTCTGTATCGCTCTCTTCTGTTTTCTCGTGTGTGATACAATCTTCCTTCGATGGATATTGATGCTTGTCGGCATTATGTTGTCGGTGCTGTGAATATAATTACCATGTTTACTACTACCATTACGGCTCTAGCTAGGCAAAGTGCGTAATACCCAGCTTAGTAAAAAGCGTGTTTTTTTCACAACAACAACAACAACAAAAAAACCCGCAGAAAACCTGGCACATAAATGATTTTCAACGTAACGCCTATATGTAGATTTCCATCTGTCATGTCTTACTCTCGACCCTCTTTCGCCCTCTACCTCTCGCATTCTTCTGCGCCCTTATCTACGTGCAGTTTGTTTCTGCAGTTGAAGCCGAGTAGGCAGCTATGACGCCATTCGTCGAGTTGAGTTTGCCTGGCTACTGAAACCCCGTTTGACCGCGTTCAAACAATGGCGAAGTTTCAGCTCCGTGAAGGCATACCGACGGCCCCGCGGTGGTGGAGTTCATTCTTTCGTCAGCTCATGAGACCGAGCACGAAATGGGACACAAAGCGGGGCAGTCAGGCGTCGTTGTCGTCGTCGTCGTTGCGCCTGTGCCATCTGTGAATCCGTCAGCGTTATAGGGTCTGCCACCCCGCTAGCGGCAGCGGCAGCAGCAGCCGCAGTGCCAGAATTACCACCATCAACGCAGAAGCAACTTGCCCGACAGCCGAGTAAGGGCGCGGATAGCAGCACTCTACAGCTGTGCTCTTCCCCTCTGGCTTTGAAGGGAAGCCTTCGCTCCCATTTAGGTCTGCCTGCTGCTTTAGGACTCCTAAAAAAACCGACCGACAAATAACCATAGCCAGCCTACGCTAGAGCAGCAGCAGCAGCTAACCCCTAATAGTCTAGCTAGGTACGGAAAACGCCTATACGACAACGGCGGCGGCGACGGAGGCACTTAGGATGAATTTGATCTTGAGCGTTGGCGGCAACAATGCACGCCAGCATGGATACAATGGGGAACATGTAGTTCCCACTTGTGACCGTGTGGGCCACTGGGCTGTGTGTGGTTTAATGTGTGTCTGAGGGCTTGGCCGAGCAGCGCTATATGATGGCTACTCAGTGGTGGTATACTACGCAGTGATGCCTAGCGTTTTGAAACAAATAATGAACGAATAAATAGAAAAAGGATCGCCTAGCGTCCGGAAGCAGAGGCGAAACATCGCACGAAGCTTTCCTACGGGCATTTCGAGGTGAAAAGAGAAGCCTATATGCCAAGCGCAAAACGATGAAAAGTCGCATGGCAACAGCATACGCTGCAGCCTGGTAACCCAATTTGCTGTGAAGGAGATATAGGCGTGCGTGTTATTCTTGCGTGCAAAAGAACAGCATTAATGTGTTTTCAGACGTTACAGCAACGTCAACACTACGACCATTAATTCAACAGCAATCGCCATTATTGTAGTGTTATTCTACACTGTATGCATTCTCCTGTTAACCGATATCTGCTCCATGTGCTGCATCGAAGTTGAATTATGTTTTAGTTGTGTTATAGCAAAAACTAAATTGTTTTCCCTAATTTTGCTTTATTTGAGGATTGGGAAATGAGAAAGGACCTAAAGTACCGAATTGCCATATAAAAGTAGAATACATCGTTGCTAAGTTAGTGTCACCGAAGCGTTTTCGACCTATTAGATCACCAATGTGTAGAACACCTAACGCCGCGGTACATGCCGGCTAAAGAACTCCTGGACCGAAATTTGGTTGGTCTATAGGGCTACCCCGCGACGATGTTAGGGCATGATAAACTCCAGAACAGGAGGGCATGGTCAATGTCTTGTCGGACTAACCGACGCAAAGTCCTTGGCTAGTAAGCCAAGCTTGACGAGAAGGCGACCTACATGATTTACTAGACTATTGACGAAATTGCCATTTGCTTTTAAGAGGACAAGTCAAAGCCTAATTGCCCTTCAAAGCAGTGAGCAGTAAATGGAAACCTGATACGCCCATAACCATGATCTTTCTGTACGTATCATAGGTCTTTGCATATATATATATATATATATATATATATATATATATATATATATAAACTTAAATTTATTAAAATTCAAAGGAACATTTATACTTAATGAACGCGTGGATTATTTTCGTGTCGCTATTATGCGTGCATGCCGGTCGTACACCTGGCAGCGTCGGACCGAAGAACCGCTGCGGGATTTTCTCCTTGTGTTACCGACTTTTCATGCAATTTATTAACATGCTCCACCTAAAAACAAGGACAATGTGCACATAAGGTGTCCACAAGTCTCAATTTCACTGAAATGCCGTAATATATCGTAAAATAACGGTATCAGACCACTTGAGTAATCCGCAGCAAGCAACCAAGTCATATGAGGGGCATAACTAGTTGCAGAATTTAAAGTGGGCGGCCTTATTTGAAACTAGGCACATTGCACACATTGCCGTGAAAGCCATCGTGCACGGCGTAACTTACAACTATCTGGCGCCACTGTTTTATGTTGAGCGTTCCAACTATGCGTTGTTGAAGACGCAGTGGGATAGAAATTGGGGCTACAAGCAAGCTGCTACAGGCAATCTCGTGTCGACACTGTCTCATTCAATTAATTAATGCTTAGCTATTAAAAAAACATTAAATCTAACAACCCATACAACCACCTTCCAAAATAGATCGTCCTTGATACCCTAACTAACGCAACGTGATAACCTTTCTAGACGCTTGCACCGGCCGGTCTCTGCTCGAGATGCAGCGTCTATTGAACTGTTCTTCACATCTTGTAAAACTAGACCGTATTCCGGCTGTTGAGTTGTTATAATTCTATTGAGGTCGGTGCACACACATATCCTAGCTGCTGCACTATGCCATACTGTAGACAGCTTCGAATTTTGCAGATTTTTCACCACTTACAATGCGATGCCTCCTTCAATTGCCCGGTCTGTCACTGCGAAAGGATTCACTGGTTCTCAGTCACTCGATGACTCAAGCTGCCAGAGAGGCTATCGTTTGCTATCATATTTGTCGTCTGCCAAGGACGTGTCCGTTGAGACAATACCAGCGTCTATGATGAACCTAGTAGAAATGTCACTAACTCTGGCCTTAGTGGACTAGCCCCGCTAGAAGGTAGTAGAAGGGATATAAATATTCTAGATTAGCCTAAATAGGCTTCGACGAGCTCCTTTACTCGTCCACGTTGCAGTAATCTCGTTATACAATAGAACCAAGCCAACGATTCACCTCGCATAAACCAATACTACCAACAACACAACAATGGCACGCATACATGCACTCCTACATATGTTCATCGTCCCAATAAGCCTTGGGGCATTCTTCTCACGAACAACTCGCAGATCTGTACCGGGATTACATCCGTAGGAAGTGAGCGCTTTAATCGTGCTTTTCTTTCAAATACTAATTTCCGATGGCAAACATATAACAAAGGGTGACTGCTCCTCGGCGGCCTTGAGATTAGCCTACGCTCGTCGTGAGATAGTTCGAAATGAATGTTGGTCTTGAAAATGTTCGAACGTGATGGTGATGGTGTTTATGTTTGATACGATAACGTAACAATACCAACGCACATCAAACCTCAACAAATGGTAGCAGTTAATAAGTGATAACTAATGACAAGGGACTGAACCTCGCGAAACCCGATATAGATCCGCGTTCGTTTGGTTTAGCTTCTATGTATGCGTGCTGCTGCTCCGCACTGTTCGCGCATCCGCACAACTGGCACAACTGGAGTAGCAAAAACGTAACACTTTGCGTATGTGTGGAACAAAAATCAATTATTTAGTGTTTAATGAGCTTACTAAAGTCCCATGCAATAGTTTACAATATCATGCGGGCTAACTCAACCGTTCAATGATCAGTTAGCCGCCATACTGCGACCTCTGCACAGGTCGTTGCCGATGGGGTGTAGCCAGCCACAGAGTGGCTTGGATGCCGATGCGGCCCCGACCCTGCAGTCGGTTGTTTCGGGGGTTCGTCTCTCCTCGTCATCGACCAGCAAGCAATGCGGGCATAGATAGCATCGTGTCATCGTGCATCAACTACTTGATCTCGTCTCTGCCCTCTTCTCTGCCCGGATGCCGGAGCACATGCAGTAGTATGTCTTAGTCGTTGCTGCTGTTGTTGTTGTTGCTGTTGTTGTTGTTGTTGTTGCTTTTGGTTTGCTGTGCCTGTTCGAGTCATCGCAGAGGTTGCACTGGTTGTACTGGTGCCACCAGTGGCTCGAGCTTTAGCGATCACATACGTCGAAGTTGTCAAACTGTGTTCCAACGTCAATTTCAATGTCAATGTGTCAGTGGAGGACTGGAGTGGAACTCCATAGTTCCCGCTGGCCAGCCGAGCTGACGCTGACCGTACAAGCCTCACACAAGCGCCCTGTGAAGCATTTCGATCCGAGGACGCTTCGCTCGATTCGCTTCAATATTCGGGGCGTCTGCACCACGTCGGAGGAATGGAAAGCCTTTGCGGGGGTCTCAAAAGCCCGTCGTCCTAACCTCTGTGCTGGAGAACGCATTGGATGTCACTATTGTTGAGCCGCAAAAACGTAAATATAATAGTACTGCTTCTCCTTCATTCGACGGCAATGCCCTGAGATTGCGCTGTGTCACGGGAGTGTAGTTGAGAAGTACAAATAATGACTATCAATACGTTATGCATACACCTGCATCGTTATGAAATCGTTCGGTTTTGAGAATCATCAAACACGTTGACACCTGCACTGCCATCGTTATGAAATCGTTCGGTTTTGAGAAACATCAAACACGTTGACACCTGTACTTTTATCATGTTATCTGGCATGTATATATATATATATATATATATATATATGATCAATCATTCACGATTGAAACATGACATGCGAGTCTCTGTGTACGTGTGCACCATTACGGTGGGGTCCAGTGTAGGAACCAGCCATTTCTGGAGAGTTCCCCAAACTGAGGCCGCATTATCCCGCTCCACATCTAGCGACAGGCGCTGTTTAAGAAATTACGCGCTCGCTTATCTCCGCTAGCTAGAATCTGCCGCTTCCCGAACTTCTGTAGCAAATTGCGAGTGGACGGGCCCGGCCCGCCAAGGGTCTTTGAGGCAAGTGGGTTAAATCTGTACGGGTACCCGATGTTGTGAGATTCAATTTAGGCATACTAGTGTACTCATCAATGTCAAGATAATTGGTGTGACTTTAAATTCTTCTTGAAGTTGTTTAAGGATTTCCAACAACGCAAACTGACCGGAAAAGTGTTCTACTTCCTGACAGCTCGAGCGCCAAATATTTGGCTCCCTTGCTGCGTCGGTGCATGCGGATCTTCAGTGTGGCCGTGTTATATGCTCTGGTACCTCTTGTCCTTCCAAGTCGATCAAGTTCTAGTATGTTGTGTTGTTTTTTCTCTCGACTCGCCGATCCTCGAAATATATATATATATATATATATATATATATATATATATATAATGCATTTTGGCTGCTATATATATATGTTCTCTGTAAATATGTATATAAACTATATATTTAATAAAAAACAAAACATCAATAGACTAAGGTAACATAATGAAAGCAAGGCTAAAGCAGAGATTAGGCGACGCTCGGGAGGTTACATAAGGAATCAATCTATGAAGACACGGCCCGGACTGAGTGGCTGTGATAGACAACAGCCGCGCATGACGCAGGCTCGCATGAGTCAAATCAATTTAACCAACCAATCATTGTATGGAAATGAGTACACCTATCTATATGCTTACCCGCTGTCGCCAACTATAGTCAATGCCTTGACACTAGCAGAGGCAATGTCTAAGCACAACACCGCCATCATCGATAATAACGACAACCTCGATAACGATGCAGCAGTATATAAATAATAACAACGCTTATGTGGCACCCTCCGTGGAGCCGTCGAACACCTGCCCTGTTTCTAGCAGGTCCGCTAATCGTTAAAGTTTCTAAGTTGGCGAATTTCTAGGCTCCCTTTACCTCAACCTCCCTTTAACTGGGCGTTTGCCTACCAGAGTATGAAATGACGAGTAACTATGATGCGACTTCATTTCAAACTGAAGTCATTGACTTGGTATGTCTTCATTTAGACGTATCCCTTCATTCATCTATGTGTTCATTGATGCGCTTGAATCACACCTGTGCCGTTGTGTCGTCCGTCATTCATCGTCAAGCTTGAACTCAACTGTTTACACGCTGCATGTATTCGGTCACTACTGCGGCGGTTATTGCGGCGGTAGCATTGCTGCTACCCAGAATGTGTGTCGTGCCACCCATTAAGATGTTGTGTGTAGAGTGCCTAAGGCAGACGTGGGCCACAATTATTCGAGGCCGGTGCATCGGTGTGCAACGTCTGTGTTCTCGGGTGAGGCGATGAAGGTGTGTGCGTGTGTGTTTGCGGCGTTCGTCTGATAGGGTTGGCGGGCGCCGTAGACAAGGGTTAGCGTACAAAGTTGGCCATCGTACGCTGGGCCGCTGCGACATACGGCTGCTAGAAGACGACTACCACACTATAGCAGGAAAGAAGATGGTAGAAAATAGTAGAATGCCTATACTTCGCTCGATGGACTCTGTTCGCATCCGCACCTCTGAGCTGGCGGGCGGTCTCTGCAACGGACTGACTGTCAGCGGATTGGGTCGGCTCTCCGAGCAGCCGAACGAAGAGCGCGGTCAGATAGGGGCAATGTTATTTATCGCGCCGATGACTGTAGGCCGACGCCCGCTTTGGCGCCCGGCGCATTGCACTGTATCGTCCGGCAACCGGTGCTGCGTCGGTGGCCGTTCAGTGCTTCGACACTCCCAAGGGGAGAGCTTCTCGCTAGCTCGATGCTCCGCGTGGACCCGCCATCGACGAACACTCCTTTCGTCCAGCAGCCCAACCCTACTCAGGGCCATATCGTCGTGTCACGTTCGGTAGACGACGACGATCTATACCCAGTCAGTTCGCCGTTTCGTCCTCCTCTGCCGGCCCATGACGTTCAGAGGCCACCGCCGCGTCGATTCGGTCGGCGACCAAGCACAACACGCCGAGAAGGCCCACCATTGAAGCCTCGTTGGTGGCTGCGTCTCGGGGTTCGTTCGGGTCACCTACGCTCGAACGTCAGCAGGACACTTAGCTACAAAGTTATAATGAGCACGCCTTCGGAGTTCATGCTGCTCAACATGAACAACTTGCAGTCGCGTGCAGTCTAGCTAGTGGTACCCTCGTTCGGTATTCACCTCTGTCGGCCTTTGTATGATTTAGAGTTGGCCCTTGAAATGCGTGCCCTAATCTCACATCTACAGCAGTAAAGTACAGCGTACAGCTCCCGTGGCAAAAAGGCGGCGATGAAGGCAGTTCAGCGTCTACTCGCTTCGTGACGTGTTGAGCATCACAAAGCGTCACATAGTTTACGCCTGGCATTGGTCTACTGGTGGTCTAGGCAGAATCAAAGGCGTATGCGCGTAATACAAAGAACTACGTTGTACTTTAGAGAAATCTAAGCACGGGTCACTTGAAGAAAATGTTTTGTGGTTAATCATCCGACCAAACAAGGAGTGCTATACCTGGGATCGTATCCATCAAGGAAAATGGCAACAAAAGAAAGGTCGTTAATAAAAGGTACCGACGCACACTAGGTTCTCTTTGTAAATTAACACTGACTACCATTTATTTAAAATGTCGGACAGTTATAAGGATAATACTATGCAAGGAATAGACGGTGATAAACCCTATTTCTTTATATAACCTTGTTATGTTAACAGCCTTGGAGTGAACAATTGTCTCCGCATGAACGTGTGGTCACTGGTTGGCTTACCCAGGATTAGCTCAGTATGCCCGGTTTTGGTATTATTTATAGAGAAAATTTAAAACCAGAACTACTCCGAACTACGAAGTTAACGCGTGCCTAAACACACCGTTGCTAAAAGCCTTGCACGGCTTTTGTGTGATATGACTTTACCATTGGAACGACCATTACCTTTTAGTTAGCGAATTAGCCGTACTACTATAGCCAGAAAGTCTAAAACCATGTGCTCGGTTACCAAAGACACAAGCGGCCGATTGCGTTAAGGGCAAGTTCGAGTTCTTCGTGTCGTTTGCTGGGCCGATGCTTCCTCAAAGTGACCATTGAGTGGGCTTTAGATTCCTTTCTCCATCTCATTCCATCTTCTTCCGGTCGACGGCGGGGCCCGGCAGGCCAAAATGCCTGCAACCGTCATGCCGCTACTAGAGTGGAAAGTAGTAGTAGTGCGCCTAATATGGAACAATTTTCGCATAAAGGCCCCATTTTTCACGCCTATCCCTTGCAGGCGCGCGGGTTCCATCAGACGAGCAGAGCCTCTTCGAAGCTATCTATGAGCGGCCGACGGCGCTGTGGCGGTGTAGGTGGCGGCGGTAGCGAGGAGCGTAGCCGTGGCTACCGAGAGGAGCAGCAGACACCACCAGCCGGGGGCAACAGCAGTAACGGGTGGCCTCTTCACGGCCCGCTCAGCGTATAGCACTCGCGCGTACAACACATCTTTACTGTGGCCGCGTCGGCGGCGGTACAAGACGACGCCGACCGGCGAGCATGAAACTGCTTAGAGTGCATTTCGTGTTTGGCCCTGCCCAGACGAGGAGCAGGCCGTAGGGCAGAGGGAAAGTGGGAAGGAGGAGAAGCAACCATCGCTGTTATGGCTACCGCTTCAAGAAGTATCTCTGGGCCAACGGCCATCAAATGCGCTGGTGTGCCCCCCCTCCCCCCCGCCGCCCTCCTTACCTCCGGGCCACCTCGAGGTGGCGCGGGCCGTTTCTTCATTTTCCTTCTCCCCTCCTGCTTCTTCGGCTTGGTGCTCCTGGTGGACCTGAACGCCGTGAGGCGTAAGAAGTAGCGGGTGATGGCGGGCAGCTGTGCTGCCTCCAAGTGGGCAAGACCGGTTCATCTCCGTCGACCGGCCGACGAGCAGGCGATCTCCGTGGTCGGTTTCACGAACCGAGAGATAAAGAGAGAAAGAGCAAGCGAACGTAAAAAGCTAATGCTGCGACAAAACTCCTACCGTGTCACAGCCGCACTTACAGCTCGGATTTCGGAGGAAACTAGCCTACTGGACATTGCGTCACTCGTCTGCGAGCCTAGCCTGTATAATGTACACGCATACGTACTTATCGACCTCGAGAGCAGGCCTATGCACTTACAGATGCCATGGCGTACGGGTGAGCTGTTGATTTTTTTTCGCACGAACCCACGAAAAATGACCCCAGACTAGGAACGGCTTACCACGGTCGACGATACACGCTGTTATTTTTTGAAGTACAAGCGCAGCAGAAGCAGCAGCAGAAATAGTAAGTAGTATAGCAAAGTAGCAAAGCAATTGCTCTTTTTCCTGATCCGGCCCTTCCTGTGTCTAGAGTTTCGCGGGGGTCACTTGAGCCGCTGGATATAAGTAGTGCGGTATCTCCCCCTATCTCACCTAATTTCACTAAAGCAAACGCCCCCGCAGCCGTCTCGGCCGCCTACTCAGCAAAGCTTTAGTCGATCGCCTGGACGACAGGCTGCATCTCGTCGCATCTATGGCTAGCGCGGACTGATCCCTAGATTGCGACGAGATTGGCCTGGCCTCACTCGTGGCGGGCGCTTTATCCTACATCCCCGTCTAACTTCTCTATCTGCGCACGCTCTGCTGCCTTGGGCCTCTCTGCCCTTCCTAGCGTTTACTTCCTACTTGGCTTCCGCTATTTTCATATGTCTTATTGTATAAGTCCACCCTTCTCCCTATAGCCTATCTTAGCTACTCTATCTGTTTGTATGTGGTCTGGTAGTCCCATCCGCAACCACTTTTCATTTCTGGACAGCTACGCGCCAACCACTCAACGTTCATCCAGTGCCCCAACTCATACAGTTGCACTGGCGGGAATATACGCGACTCGATAAATCCATGCAGTTTGTCTTCCGCCCGTTTTCTCTATGACTGGCCCGGAGACTGGTCCACCATCCAGGCTGCGCAAACGCCGAGCGCACATATGCCGACCGTTTCAGTAAGAAAGAGCATCTTTCGTACCAGTAGCTCACCTGCACAGTTCACGGCCCAACGAGCCAACTGGCTAAAAACTGTGACGCCGCCGTCACGATGCTGTAAAATTGTCAGACGCATACCAAAGATATAGCGCCTTATACAGCTGCACGACAGAAACCACCGCTTGCCTAGCTGCTTATGCTCTAGACACGAAGTTCGTGACCGCCAATTAGCAAACAGGCCAAAGATTCGATGTATCATTTTTCGGTGGGGCCAGGCAAAGATCAACGTGAAAAAACGAGGACTTAGAAAGTATAAATCTATGCACACCATGCTCGCATCATATAGCACATGCTTGCGAGTACCTTCTGCAATCACCTTTTTTATTTGCGCATCTACGTATGCACGTATTTCGGTTTTACTAGAGCTGCAAGCACGCGTGTGTTTTTGTGTTCATTTGCGCGCTGCTGCTTCATTAGCAATATACCCGTCCTGCCACATGTCCGACATATACAAATAGAACAGCTTCTTTTGCTGGAAGAGAAACACTTCCCAACTCCTGCGAAGTGTCCGCACAGACAGTCAGTGACTAAATACTGGCAATTACAGTGACAATAGTATGCGGCGTCAGTAAATGAACACGTTTTGCTGCAAATCATCTGCCAAGCCCTCCCTTTGCCTGATCGCTGGCATTCCTTCCTGCCACAGACTACAAACGTCGTTCGCATCACTGGACGCAGCGAGAACCGACGGAGAAGTCGATGAAGGACAAGAAGGCGGCCGCACTGAAGCGGCCCAATGTGATTTGGGTTCTCCGGCGGTATGTAGACGTGGCCGAATAAGATTGAGGAATTAGAGTCAACGGCTTGCCCCTATATAGATTTGCTCCTCTTAGTGGCTGCCGCCAGTGCAGCGAGCTCGTCGAACGAAACCGTACGTACAGCGGAGTCCAGCTGGAGCAGCCAACGAGGTCTTGAAGGCCAAGAAGGGACGCGAAGCTCTTCTACAAGAGACAGACCTCATTCCAACGCTCTTTCTCGCTCGCTCTCTCTCTCCCTCTTTCTTTCTTTTACTGGTATCATAGCATAGCACAGCCGATTGGCGAGCGGGGGAAGATCAGGGCTTTGTGAGCTTTGTCGTTGCCATCGATTGGGAGCCATCAAACGAAACGGTGGCTAGCTTTGGCTCGCATGCTTTCTTCTCAATAGTAATTCGAAGAAAGGAGGGGCCTGTAAATGTATCATTCCTTTTGGCTTATCCATAGCCGTAGTTAGTGACTCTAGGTTATTTTACTGGTGGTAAGATTGTAATTAACGACAGATGCCTATACAAATACTGTTTCCGGTCCCTCTGTCTCTATTCCTCTCGATATATGATTTTTGGTTTTACCAAAAAAATCGTCCTTATCCTCTGCCCTGTACTATGTTTTCTCGTCCTGTAATTACCGTCGGTTCATTTATTCCCATTTGGTCAGCTAGCGAGACGTTTTACCCGCGTTCTGCCTATTCAACGGGCCAGCCAGTTCCTTACTAACCAATATTTTCTTTCGTCAGTGTGCTTAGTCCACTCCAGTACCGCGTCATGGTATTGAAGTGGGTCCGGCGGCGAGATTCGCTGCCCGGAGGAACGTATCTACCCTACATACGCGTAGTACATGCGTACATATGCCAAATAGAGACAAATACACAGGTAGACATAAAACACATACATTCAGCTTGTACAACGCCGTCGTCATCGGCGTCCTATTGCTTTCCTTCCCCCGGTACTTCTTTCTTTGTGAGCATATTTTCTCGAGCTAGCAGCAGCAGCAGCATATATCGCCTTCTTCATTCGCCATATCACCATCGTCACTGGCACCATTGTAAGCGTAATTATGATGATGGTTGATGACATGGTCATCACCTCGCTTCGTCGTCAGATGGCGAGTCGACGGTCGTTGCCGTTGCGGCGGCGGCCGCTGTCTTCGCCGGAAATGATCCTTTGAAATGTAATCTTATCGTACGGATGGCGGCACTTCGCCGCCTGTTAAATTGGCCCACGGGCATCGGCGGACCTTAGCGGCGTGTGCGGATAGCGTTGAGCGTGGGGGCCCGCTCGTCGACGCCTGCCGAGGTCGGCCCCGACCTCGTCGAAGCGACCGCCAGCAGAACCGAGAGCGAAGGCGCGAGAGAGAGAGGAAGCCGCGAGAGAGAGAATGGCTGTGAAACGAAGACGGCCTATAGACAGCAGTGACCAATGACGGGCACGCGGGGGCGGCCAGACGAACAGATAGGTGGCGGCGGCACGGCGGCAACGACGACGACAACAACAGCGATAGCATTGCTGCTTTCCCGTAAGAAAGCACACGTAGAAC
Source organism: Dermanyssus gallinae (assembly GCA_003439945.1). NCBI lineage: Eukaryota > Metazoa > Arthropoda > Arachnida > Mesostigmata > Dermanyssidae > Dermanyssus > Dermanyssus gallinae. The sequence goes on along the minus strand of QVRM01007138.1, from coordinate 41,636 downwards.
GGCAGATGAACGACAAATATGAAAGAGCAGAGAATAGCACTTACCGGCAAAACAAGAAAACCCTCTCATTAGGAAAGTGTTTCTTCTACAGCAAGTTATCGTGTATATATATATATATACATGGCACGTAAACATAGCATAGTATTGTTATACAAGCATTCCTACCCGCCCTTCAAGGAAAAAGGGGGATGGAATGGAAGGACACTGTGCAAAAAACAACGATGTACCCGGTCTGTCCGTCTGTGGTCGGTTGTTCATCTCCTCCTTTTCTCCTCTTCCTCCTTCTCTTCTTCTTCGTTTGTCGTATGGCCCCGTATCTTGACTCTTCCTGCGGTCGGCTCTTGCCAAGCGACTTGCCAGTCGCTTGTACTGGTGGTGGTGGTTGTGGATATGGCGTAGCACCCACCCCTTTACAAGTCTTGATGGATCGTATCGGACGACACAAACCAAAGAGTTCGCGAAACCTACATATACTCCTCTGTTGGCGTTGCTGCTGCTGTCAGCCCTCGCTGGCGTACGCGTCTTCCTCATATGATGTTGTTGAACTCGTTGCAGCGCTAGCTTGCCAGCTCGCCGGCTTGTCCCATTAGAGGGTGGATCGGTCTGCCGGGGCGGCTACGCCGCAAGAACATGCAAGGCCGAAAAGGGGCGCGCCGCCCGAAAAGGGCAGATTTAGGGCTGAATGGGGCGACTGGAGAGCTTGGGCAGGATGGAAAAGGCGGCCTTTCCTGTCGACCACTGAAACATACCGGCTCACAGTTATTCGCCAACTGCGACTACTTGCAACGCTGTGCCTGCTGGCCGAGCGAGCCGAGCCATGTCATTGGCATGCCATCATATTCCATGCGCCACCACCGCCGCCGCCGCCGCAGCATGGTGCCTCAACCGCATCGTCTGCAAAAGCGTCTATGTTCGTAGGAGTGAGTGTACAGAAGAAAAGCAGCAGCAGCGGCTGCCGTAGCAAAGACAGCAGCGACCAACACAGCCAAAAACTGGCATTGAGAGGACATGGTCGAGTCGCCAGTACCAACCGCATCCAAGTCCACGCGCTCTGCTGCTTTACATCGGGATGCTACTTCTGCTGAAGCTGGCGCTGCGGCTGCTGCTGCCGCTGGCAGCGGTCTTTGCTGAGCATCGCGTGAAGTCGCCGAAGCCTTTCAGCATAAGGGGACGAACAGAGAAATGTAAGGGAAGGACGTTACAGCGCCGGGTTAAGGATTGGTCAACCACGGCATATCTACACGATGCCCATATCTATATGCCCTTGCGTTATTCACCAGCGGCGAAACCAGCGCACGAGTGTGCCGATGTGCGTGAGGGCTGTCTCTATTCCCAGCGTTCTACCCTCGCCTGAGCCCCGTTTTTCTCCTGCGGCCGCCTCAAAGAGAAGATCACACCAAGCACACACACAGAAGAGCGGCGAACGAAACAGTCGACCAGTGCCATGGTCTAAAGATCCTTTGGCAGCGACGGCCCTTGTTTCCGTTTTAGCCAGCACTCGCCTTCTCGCGACACATCAAAGCGAGCATCTTTGGTGACTTTGGTGTCTATGCGTTCGCAAATGCGCGTAACGCTCATTGCAACTCCACTCAGTCGAAGCCCTCCTCGTGTTCACGCTGCAGTCGTGTAACTCGAATCTGATCGTGCGTGGCCAGTTGTGGGATAAACCGCTTCTTTTCTCGATTGCCCCGCTGCGGACTCTCGGAAACTTGCCCAAGGGGCCGCTACGCTTAACCTCCTGGGGCTGGCTCTTCCCAGCTAGGCATTATTGAGGCTTGACTGATGCATTTGAATAAAACCACGCATCGAAGCAGGTAAAGCGCTGAACAACTGTCTGAGCACTGTTAGTTACTTAGACACATACACCAGTGGCTGTATAGTACACCTTGTGGTTTTACGGTCTTTACGGTATTTACAGTACTCCGCAAAACATAATATGTGCATTCATATTGGCGGAAATACTGCAATTTATTGAAACTACTTGATTCGTTTAATCGAGCCAACAAGCAAAGCGTACTATTCGGAGAGCAATGGGAATTGTGTTCTGGAAACGTAACGTGCTTTGATCGCCGTTGGTAGCATATGGCCAGCTCAAGGTTATTCTGGGGGGGTGGGAAGGATTGAGGTTTTTAGTGGGCGAAAGTGCTACACTAGGTGCTGTTGGTTGCCAATATAGTGCATTAGTGATTCCAAACCTCCCATAACAAAAAATTAAAAAGTTCAGGGTTATATTCAGCTGCGCGTGTTGTGCATATTTGGGCAGTCAGGGAGGTCCTATACAGCAGCGCTTCACTGTAATGCTTCTGTGGTTATCCACTTTTAAAACATTCAAAGGCGGGCTACAGCCATGGTCTATATGCTGGACAATATCTTGTTTGTTAATTGAGGATGCCTCGGGCAAATATTTTAAGAACTTGCCGCACCTGCGGGCAATTGCAGTGAGCTGCTTAAGTTTCGTTCAAAGTGGCAGGCGGAACTTTGAAAATGATGCTAAAAATGCATTGCCTAGTTGATGCTACTAGCGTCGTCCTCGTTATTATTGCTTGTCACTGTCGCCGCCGCTGCTGTTGTTGTTATTGTTGTTGTTGAGGTTGTTGTTTTGTGGTTGTTCCCATCGCTATTCCTCTTTCCTTCGTTGTGGCGCTTCGCACCTGCTGCTTTTGGTTAAGTCGCCATCCGCCAGGCGAAAGTCCCGTGGAAAACTTTTGTTCCTTAGGTTGGCATCCGCGCCGCATCCGGCGACGGGCCGGCACACTGGAGAATCGGCCTGCGTGGCAGATTGAAGTGGACCAACGACCAGCGTTGGTTTAAGCAACGAACGCTAGGCAGCCCCACCAAAGAACGTACGAACGCACGCTCACCGCCAATCCCACAAGGCCGCCCGCAGCCGTTTAGGCAGACGCGGGCGGCGACGAAAACAGAAAACAAACAGCTCGACCTGTTTTAGCCACGGTTTGACCGGACGCCCATGCTGGGCCGGACATGGCGACTGGCGACTTTGAATCAGACCGGTAGGCAGCAGAGAGGCAAGCAGACTTGGCCACGCTTGTGTGAAGAATACTGGAGTTGGTTTGGTTAGCCTGCTGGGTACAGCGGCCGTCTGGTTGCCAGCTCTGAAAAGTCGCGACGTTGGCAGCGGTAACGCAGTTTCTGCGCCTTAAAGGGATTAAGCAGCGGCGCAGGCTAGCAGCACTTGTCGAGTGAACGGCAAATGAAAAAAAAAGCATCACGACGATGACGACAAGTGTATGTACGACCAGAAAGAAACATTGGACGACGATGACAACAACAACAAAAGCTACTAATACTACTATCCAAAACTTTTTGGGCTGACCCTCAGCCAACATTTAACGCCCACGTAGCTTTCACATTGCTTCGTAAGACGGACCCCATAAATACAAGTGTGCAGCGGTGGGACTCAAACCCGTGCACCTATGTATCACTTTCAGTCGCGAGGCGCACGCATGCTTGAGACCATCAACTACGGCTGGGTTGCCGCGTGTTCATGTCGAAGTGTTTGTGTGCTCTGCTTGTTTAATTGCATCACCATGGCACTCTTTCTTAGTGTATGGTGAAGGTCACATGGGCTTTCCTCTAGCTTTTCAGCAATTCCCATAGAGGCGCACTTTAAACCCAGCACTCTAGAGCAACCTGGGTTCCAGTGGGTGGGGTACAAATATATTCGGTTATAGAGAAACTTTCTAACAGAGGCCTACGTGTTTCTGCACATAACCTGAAGTGTACTTGCCATGTGTCAGAATTACACTCTTGGCGATAAATAACATTTTCAATAGTTCTTCCAAATAATTAATTCAATTCAAACATTTATTCACCTTTGCCAGGTAGTATAAACACAAAATAATTAGTGAGCCCTTGATCCTCAAGGAGCTTCCACAGTTTTGCTCTATATACTCTGTCACAGACCTGTACACCCTTATATCAATACAATCTTGTGCTTTCGGTAGGTTGATGGCACTCGATTCTAATATTTTCATATTAATACTTACGGCAACTAATCCAGTAGGCTAAAATCATTTAATGTACAGAGATTCGACCTCCACATCAAATATCATGAGAAGATCACTTTTACATCTATTCTGTCCTTTCTCGACGAACCCTCCAACCCTGTAAATGACGAACCTGACCGGCGGTGCAATAAAAATTATCACTTCTATTCACGGCGTTATTTCGACTGGACGTGTTTAGTATTCAGCGTTTAAAAAGATCGCAAACGTCGAATATATATTTTTGCGTTCATGGTTCCGTGTTTCGTATGACTTATTTTAATTCATATTTTTTTCTCAAATGTCTTGCGTATAGACCGCACCATTGTGTGGTCTAGTTTACGGCACGCGCCTGTTGCGTGGAACAACATGGTTGCATATACTCTAATTAGCTTAGAGCGAGAAAAACCAGCAAGCAAGTGGGAAATATCGTACTGCACCTAGTCTATTCAAGCCTTCATTGTAGTGGGCTATCCTCAGTAGCATTCGGTCGCTTGTAGGTGGCACGCGAAGACTTCCAAAACAAATGTGTTTTCTTCTGCTACTGTTCCTCTTCTGTCAGTGCTCATATTATAAGAAGAAGCTGGACTAGAACGATGGGCCTTGAAGTTGGCTAGCTGGCTAGAATAACTAACAAACGTGTTATTGATTAGCCTATTGCTGGGATACAAAGTCTGAGACTCGTGTCTCAGATACTGCTGCCGCCTATGTGGCAGCGACCTTTGTGTATGTAGACCGACCATACCAAGCCTGTTATCGGAACTCGAGCTTACCTTACTTATGATGTACGTTAATAACATACGCACGTTACCCTTTCTGACGTCAAAGCTTCAAGGCCAGTCATCAGAAAAATTAATCAGCGCCTTTGATGCGGTGTCCGTCTGTTTGAAGCTTCAAAGGTGGTAAAATCAAAACGATCCCAGGGACATCGTAGAATAAAGTCCACATAGAAAGGCAAGACGCCTTAGGCGACATCATAATGAAGCAATCGTTATAAGGCGCAGTGTATGTTATATATATATAAATAAATATACTTATATATATATATATATATATATATATATATATATATAATATACATATGTATATACATATATATATATATATATATATAAATATACATATGTATATATATATATATATATATATATATATATCGTTTTCGCCTTGACCGCTACCGATCTCCGCGCGGCCTGTTTCTTTGCAAGCTCCTTTTTCCGCCCCCCCCCCCCTTCTGCTATACTAGACATGTCAATTATGATGCAGTGGATTCTTTGTTTTTAGGCCTGTTTTCGAGTAGTAGCCAGGTAGAGTGGATTGTATCTAGATATATTCTCTCTGGCCTTTCGCTGTTGTGCTCTCTCTATCTCTATCTACCTTTCTCGTTCTCTTTGAGTCTGGATTTCATCTTCTCTCGTCCTCTTTGATTCCTTTGGCGGTATTGACCGTTAAGGTCGAACGTTGCTGCTTGCTGATATAGATGGCTGGCTCACCGGGTGTGCGGACCGGTCGTCGACGGTCATAAATCAAGGTTCCCCGGTGTGTAAGCGGCGTCTCAGGAGAAAAACTGAGGGGACACTGCCAAGAGGTTCACTACTGCCGCCACCACCACCACCAACACTACACCCACCACCAACACTATACCCACCACAACCTCCACCACCTCCTCGATCCTCGAGTGCGGGGTTTGCTGGCAGGCCCGCCGCCTTGGTCACCTATCGGCCTTTTGGGTTAGAGGTTGGCCAGTGGACAACTCACCTCACTGCCAGCTCCAGAGTGCCCAGTGTTTCGGCCTGGTGGCGCCATTGTTAGTTCTGATGTGTAGCATCGACGCGGCGGCGGCAACGGCGGCGACGAGGAGGATGCAGAGATGGCGAGGTGGCGATGGCATCAACGCTCGCCGCCAAAACAGCGGAAGAATACGCAGACGACGAACCGTAGTCCGAATGTCACCTGCCGGCCGACCTGGGCCGGACGCACGCGGTTCACCCGGCAAGAAGCAAACGCTACGACGACACCGGTTGCACTTCTTTGCTCCCCTTTGCTTTTCTTTCTTTTTGTAGTTCTCTTCTCGCATGCTCGCCGCAAGCTTGCCCTTTTTGCTTATAGAAGGAGGGGGCTGGGGCTTGAGCCGCATGGCCTTGGCCTTTGCTTCTGTTCCGGCTGCCACTGGTGCCGCTACTAACGCAGTCGATTTTTCTCTATTTGGGAAGATGTTTCGATCGACCACGGCAGCCATCGGTTAGCTGCTAGTTGACTGCCGACGACGACGACGACGACACGGAACGCCTCGGGTCTTGCCCTCAGAGGGGGAGGCTTCTAGCCCTGCCCATACGACGGGCCTCGAAGGGCCTGTCTACGCGAGAACTGCCATCGGTAAACTGAGTCGTCCGCTGTCGCGAACGCAAGTATAGAGCAGCAACGGCAGCGCCCCCTTCATGTACCTCATCGTCTGCTGTCGAAGTCGTGGTATAGCTCACCGGCGGGCGCGACACTGTAGCAGTCGCACCACCACCACCTACAGCAGTAGAGACGATGGTCGCGACTGCGTCGCGTACGACGACGTCTGTTAAGTCGCATCATGGCGTTCGCGCGACGTGTCGTATTGGAGCCTCGGGTCGCCGAGTCTTTACGAGTCCCATACATCCCACACAAGCGGTCTGGGGCTTATACTTGCCTGCTTTGTACAAGTCAACCGCTACTGCCGACTTGGCGTTTGCTGTATTTGCCTTTCGCTCTCTTCCGGCTAGCTAAACAGTATGGCCTGTTATAGTCGTGGCAACAGTTGCTGTTGTTATTGTTGCTGTTGTTTGCATCCGCCGTCTTCATCATCACAATTACTGCCATTATCATCTTCATCGACATATTGTACAATAATCAATGCATCTAGGTCCGTGGTGGAGATCGATCAGAAAGCAACCTAACCCTACCGGGCTAAAGGTGATTGGTACTCTCCATGAAGCTACACCGTAGTAAGCTAGATTACATATGCCATTTCATCTCTGACTGCTGCGGCTATAAATTGTAGTATTAGCAATCGTCGACTATGCATTTGATATACGAGTAGTAGTAACTGTAGCAGAATTAAGTTGTTCAGAAGAAGGAGAAAAGCGAAAACGGATGGCCCTCCTTTGCCATGTTTCGCTGTCGTCTATGGCTTATAAGGTTAAGTCTCTATTCAAACGGTCGGTTGAGACTGGTCAATGCCAGTCGGCCTGATGTTCACTCACACTTGTTCACTGTTTGACATGCCTTAAATTACGTATGATTCGCTTTTCGAGAAGAACCTTGACGCTTCTTTTTCACATTGATCGGAACGAAGTTCAGATGACAACTACGGTGACAATCGCCGTGATGACCACCGTGATGATCATGTCCTACAATTGTCATCCGTTCGGTTGCGGGCTTCTAGCGAGCGACCCACTCTAACCCGACTCTAATGGCAGCAAGGGGCGGCTTGGAGGGAGCCGTACCAGCCGGACGCAAGCTATTCCTGAACGCGAACCACGACAGTGAGCACCACCTAACAGTGGAGCACATAGACACATTGAGAATGGTAACGAATGAAAGAGAAAGAGAGTGGGGGAGAGAAAGCGAGAGCAACGGTTAGTCCTCACATGCGCTTCCTACGAGCAGGCATGACTTAAAATGTCTGTTTGGGTGATTCGCCTTCGTCTGGCTCTCGTTCTCCTGCCGGGAGGCGGAGTAGCTTCAGAACGACGACAAGCCGTCAATGCGTTCGTCGAGTTGGCTGGCTGCTAACGCAACGGCATCCACAGTCGCAGTTGCAGTAGCAAGCGTCGGAATGGAACAAACGTTGGGGCGCGCTCGTCCTAACAACGGACGCCGCATAGAAAACGGGAGAAGAAATGCTCAAGCGACAGCCAGAGGAGGGGCGGGGCAGATTCGAGGTCGCGCTGGCAAAGAGGTAGTAGCAGCAGCAGCAGCAGAAGCACCGGCGACTTGCGAATTTGGGCAAAGAAGGCTGGTGGGCTCAATTCATTCGCAGGGCATGAGGGCCTCTGCTGGCCGCCCGTCCGCTCGCCCGCACTCAGACCAGACCGTTTGCCCGCATCCTCTGTCCACGGCGGCGGGAGACGCCAACAGAGACAGCGGCCGCCAACGGAGCTGCCCGACTGCTTTCTGCGTCTGGCTGACAGTGGGTGGCAGTGGTCGTTCGAATGAGCGAACACAACGCTTGGCTGAGGAAGGTCGCTTTTACTGAAAGACGGAGAAGCACGAGAAAGGCGAGGAGAAGAGGAACGAATTCACAAATGCACAACGGCTTAATTTGCTTGGAAACGCGCCAAGCCCCTCGTCCTTTGTCCCCCATTCAACCCCCCCTCGTATATCCCTCACTTGCCCCTTATATTTCCCATTTGCCCCCTTATATCCCCCGCCCCCTCCATCCTTCTCCCGCAGCAAAGGCAGCAGTGTCGTCCTCGTCAAGCTTGTTCCCTGTGAGCCCCGCAACCTAGCAGCGCAGCAAGTCTTGCGCCAGCGACTACTACTGCTGCTGCTGCCAGACGCCGTCGTTGAGGGGTCGTGGGCGCATTGCCGCGCCGAGAACCACTACTCGACGCTGACAACTAACGCTACCTTCCCCCTCGTTTCCAAACAGCCTGCCTTATCCGGGCCCGCTGTTGAAGCGGCCCCTAAACGGCGGGGGGCCGCTACCACCACCAGCTTTCCTTGGGCGACACACACACAAACACACTCACGCAACACCCCTACCGGGCCTTTTACGGCCCGAAATTCGCTAGCGCACTCGTCCACTCACACTTAGATAGCGGAGCCACGCGCCGACTATGGAGCTTGATGATATCTTGTCGCCACACAAACTTTAATCGAGCGGCAAGAAAAACAGAAACGCTTTTTATAGTTCTGTGTTTCCGATGCATGCAGTCGTAGTTGTATCATATGTACCATTACATACTTGTGCGCCGTGTAGGTCTCGTTTTGTTACCAAAGTCAAGAGGTGAATTGCACCAGAAATATCGGTTGCTGTTGCATGTTTTGCGCCGTCTGTTGATATTTGCTGCATCTAATGGTGCCTTGATTTTGGCATTAGCAATGATATTGTTCGTTTCTTGTTGTAACCTATACATGGATGTTAGTTATGCCGTTATTATCAACTAGTTGTATCTCCGCATATCCACAGCTGCACCTGTTAAGGCTAATCAGTCTGATTTCGTTGCAACAACCGGCTAGTGGCATATCGAGCGCTATTTCCCTTTCTATCTCTCTCTCACCATATTCCTTAAAGGCGCTCGTATCCTTCAGTGGACACCGGTACCGCCGTGCTTCGCCCACTGTGTCGTAATCAGTTGTTGTTGCTGCTGTTGCTGTTGTTGGTTCTGCCCTTGCTTGTTCCTCCGGCGGATTGGCCGCCTGGAACTGTAGCCTGGATTTAACAGGGTACCCGTTCTCTACGTGCGTTTCCTACGGAATAGCCAGCGCTGCAATGACCGCCTGTTGTTTGTACTGCAACAAACTGTGGCAAGACTGGAACAGTCGTACGCACACACAAGCATCCAGGGAAATACGGGGAACGCTTGGCCACGTTGTTTCGTCGGATCGTACCGAACGTTCAGCGTTGGACGCCTAAGTCAGTGTCCGCTTCAAACGGGGCACTGGCCAGTTTCAAGGCTGACTGGGAAATGATGAAAAATCTTCCCTATTTTCTGTACCATTTGCGTTCAGTATGCCGGGCTTAAGCTGCCAACATGCGTCTATGAAGCGAATGGATAAAGAGAGCATCGAGTTGCGCCGACTGGTCGAAACCCACGTCTCCTCTGCGCCTTTGCAAGTTTTTCGGGGAATGCCATAGGCAGTCAGTCAGGGCGTGCAGCCCCACGAGACCTCGGCCTCGAGTGGGCTTGCCCAATTACAATTGCAATATGCAGCCTCCCTGTCGGTAAGGCAGCTGCTAGACAGCACTTACTAAAGGTGAAGTGCAAATACGCTCATTCTGTAGGTGAGTTACTGAGCTCGCGCTCCACGTCGGGCTCGTCATGTTGTCGAGGTTGCCACTACGGACTAGTTGATTTAATTAGCGCCAATTTTGCGCGCTCGTTCCGAGTAGAGCGCAAGGTTCTCGCCAAGGTAAGCGTTTGTGAGATTCACACCTGGTCGAACGAGTAAGACGAGGTGGTTTTATTACACTAGCCTTTCTTTTTGCCAGCCGAGTCGCACCGTGTTGTTCTACAACGCCGATCAAATTCTATAAGCAGACATGCCGACGCATTCGCCTCGTTGCGTTGCCACATAGAGGCGGGTGCTCCTCGTTGGCCTGTCCAGGCGCCCACAAAAAAAGCTTGGGACTGTGATTATTAGTTTAACACTGCAAAGGTTTTGATGACAATTTACTTCCTGGCAGCATGTACTAAAAAAAGTTTTCGGGCTGACCCTCAGCCAAGATTTAACGGAGTCCACGGAACTGTTTTTCACATTGCTTCATAGACGGGCCCCCATAAATACAAATGTGCAACGGTGGGGCTCGAACCCGCGCACCTATGGGTCTCCTCCGGTTGCGAGGCGCAGACTTAAGCCACCACGCCAAGGGCTCGACTGGCAGCATGTATTAGTTGATTGGCTACTGCCCCTCGCTGTAAAGCCTGTTGCCGGCCGGCCGCTATAGTTGATCTTTCAGAAAGGGCACCGCGTTATCGTGAGCGTTCTACTGCGGATCACAAGGACGTTGAAGCTTCGGGTTCCGATATCCGGCGAGTAGTTGCTAACACGGGTTAACAGTTGGCTGGCGTTTATCGCATACCTTACAAAGAAGGTGATGGCATAGTGGCGTCGACCGTGGTGCTAACGACGCTACAGTTCTTGTAGTTTGTAGTATTTTTAATCAGTGGCGGTTATTTCTGTTGCTGATTGTTGCTCAGTTGGTGCCCACTTTACGTCGCGTTAGCTTTGGTTGGGGAGATTCACAAAACCAAGGTTCACACCGAGGACACGGAATCACAGGTTGGCTACGCAGCCCATCAAATGAGACTAGGATAAACGTGCGTTCAAAGGAAACAGTTGAAAAAGGCACAAGAAAAAAATAAAAACATGCATTCAAACCAGAGCTAGAGACACCGCGAGAGACGACGAGAGGAATAGACAGGAATAACAGACTTCGGATGAAAATTCAGAGCGGGAAGATGTGGGTCTAGAAGCATCACGCTTTGTTTGCCGATTGCATATAAAAAAATTCAGCCGATTCTCTATTTCTCTTCGTGCCTGAAAGAGCGTTTTGCAGATCACTCACCCCAGTGTTCATCGTGCAGTTGCAGCATTGTGTAGTTGGCTCTGCTTAATTATTTACGATTTCGTGAACCAATGGTGCAGACAAAACAAGCGGAAGGCAAGGAAATTGTCTATTGCAGCTTCCGCCTTTTGCTGTTCCCCTGTGACCCGCATACATGTGTATCCACGACTGGGCTAACATAGCGATGACGACTTGCATAGTGCTGACAAAATACAGATACGGCACAATTCGGCTACGACGCGACTTGCTGAATTCGCTCAGTCTATCGGCTTTTGGTTAGACCTATCGCGTCTCTCTAAAGGCTAGGACGTTTTCCGCTTTTGTTTCTTCTCAAATTAGTATGCGTGCCGCCTAGTAACAAATCACGATTTTCTTAGTCGGTAGCTGAGCTAACTTAATTGCAATAGGGTACAGCGATTATACTGTTGCTAGAAACGGAAAGAGATAATTTTTCGATAATAATCGAGCACAATTTTGATGTTTTAAGGAGGCACTACAAAGACAATTACGACAAACCAGCAAGCTATTATTATGTAACACAAAGCAGTCAGTTAGTGACCAAGCGAGTCATTAAGAGCAATTATGCAATAGCTGCTTCATCATGACCAAGGTGTTTTACGTCAACGAGCTTTTGTAGCGTGTTGCACGTGACCGCAGTGGGGCGTCACATCTTCTCCTTCCACGTGCGTATACTGTTTGGGTTTTATAGTAAGCTGGCTTTGAATACGTATTTTCATCGTCCGCTACACAGAAGTACTGTAGGAAGGGTCATCAGTCGCCTTTGCCCGGACGCAGTCTTCAGCTGAGCTCAGAGTGGTGGTGGTGGTGGTGGTAGAGCGTTTCAGGCAGTTTCCCGTCTGGCAATCACATGCACCGTCCGAACACGACACACGGGCTACCCTTAGGGAAAACTTTTTCACAGCCTCATGTCTACGAGCGACATCAACAACAATAACAACAACAACAGCATCATCAACACTTACTAGCGTGGGGCCAGTAGAGGGGTGTCCAACCTCCGTTCGTTGTTGTTCGTCGGAGGTCAACACGAGAAGGCCGCTTTGACTAGCAGAAAGAAAAGTCACCGTTTGCAGAACCCCGCGACTTCTTGAGTGGAATTTTCCACTCATCTGGAACATAAGCCACTGGTGGCCACCATTTCTCTCATTCTTCTTTGTCGCCGCAGCTTACAGATCCCCTTCCGTAATCACTGCAACAAACTCAACTTCGTCGCCCTAAGCAATGTTTATATCATATATATATATATATATATATATATATATATATATATATATATATATATATATATGTGTGTAAAGAGATAGAGAGATATTAAAAATATATATAGACAAAAAAGACGTGCTCACAGTCGGAGCAAACCAAGAGATAGTGGCGGCGTGATCAAGGGGACTAGTGCGCTAGTCATGGTTGTGATCTACCGGGGTGTCGCAGTTTCGATCCCTGTTTTTGATCGATTTTCTTTGAGCGATGCTTATCGAGAACAAATGATAAAACTATATACTGCTGAGAGTCAGTGGCCGTGCTGCCACTAGAACTGTTGGGGAAACCCAAGATACCTCTGAATGCTTGGCCCTCGGTGCGTTGAAAATATGCCTCACGGTGAGTTCCAAGCCCGTAAGAGACGGAGGATAGTCTAGAATTAAAAAAACAACCTCCTTAAAAAATGCATTTTATATAAATATATATATGGACGGTTAAGGAGAGAGCTTGCTTATGAACCATCTCGTACCGTACACGTGGGCCTTAGACAATTCTCGGCTGTATCTCTGTTTGAGGTATAGAAATGTGTCAAAGCCGGAGTTGTAGGCGTGAGCCAGGAGAGTGGGAAAGTGTAGTCGGAACTCATGTGTCTGCGACTTCGTCCTCAAGCCCGCAGCTGTTTAAAGTGAGTTCAGAGCGCGAAATTCAAACGACCGGCTCTGTCGTTACTTGCACGCCATTGTCACGCCAGACCTACTCTACAGGCGGAGGAATATGAGATCCGCTTCGACGTCTGACCGACCATGTGTCGGTTTGCCGTGTTACCGAGGGAGACTGTCAATGCTCCTCTCTCTCTCTCTCTCTCTGAATGCATGTGTATGTGAATGTGGGTGGTTCATGTGCACGTGTGCAAGAGGCCGCTTGGTCGTTTGTGCGTGTCGACACCTCAGCGGCAAGCTCCTCTATGATGACTCACTCAGTCACTCATTTCTGCAAATGACGACTGCGACCACGGCGCGAGAATGCGTGCGCCAGCCTGAATTTGGTGGCTTGGCTGGTTAGGTAGTGGCACACCACGGAGAACTGTGCACAGCGGCTGCACGTTGGCGTGAATCCTCCCCCCCCCCCCTTCGCACGCTAAAAGGCGCCGTTGTCGAGAACTCTAACGAGAACGACATACGATGCGGCGGCCACCCCAGACGTCCTTTGCGCCTCCCTCTAAGGCCCTCTAAGAAAGACAACTGGCGTTCTCTTTCTCCCTCTGTCTGTCTGTATGCCCGTCTGTCCGCCTGTCTTGTTCTTGCACTTGCTTTCTTTCTTTGTGAGAAATATAGGTCGGACTTTGCGTTCAAGACAAAAAACAACTCGAAATGCATTCATTGCTCATGCTTCCTTTCACAACGTTTGCCTGCCAAATCTCCGCCCTGCACTACTTACCCGCATCATTGAGAGGAGAGTATTGCTGCGGTAGTGGTAGTGGTGGTGCTAGACCTCGCCGTCGTTGTGGTTGCTCCTGCTTCTGCTGCTGCCGCGTTTCGTTACAATTCAACCAGACGCTATTGAGGCAGCGCCTATGTGGGCTTCATCGGGGTTCGTGGGGAGCTAGGCGAGCTAGTTGGCGCTCATGCGGGGGCGTCGGCGGTAGCAGACACAGCGGCAGCAGCTTGTACTCTATGCGACGAGAAGTGGCCATTAAAATCGCCGTTAGCCGTCCATGGGCGCAGGGGCGCGGGGGGGGGGGGTAGAGGATAACGAAATCCAGACGCGTTTTTTAGCTGTCTTCTCACTAAAGGAACAAGAAACGACGGACAGAAATAGAGACAGAGGACAAAGTGGTCTCGTAAGCAGAGAGTGCAAGCTCGGACAAGCAAGTGACTTAACACTACACGGCAATGTTGCGCTGCTAGCCGGCGTGGAAAAAGCCTCAGTTCCGATGGTCCATGGGAACGCTGTATGTAGCCGTGATTTCTACGAGTCTCTCTCTCTATCTATTGAAGGTGATCGAAACGAAACAAAACGACACACAACTTGCTTCACCGTACCCTTCTGTTGCTGCTAAAACTGGGTCCACTGTTACTCTGCTATTAGCACTGCTGCTTTTGGTTCCGATCTAAAGCGACTGTTAAGTAAGACGAATTAATTACGCACTCACTGAGTCGCAGTCATCTGGGGCACGCAATCGGATCGTCGACTAAATGAAGCAACCCCATGTTCTCGTAGCCACAGAAATGAGCCTCCGGCAGAGGATGCTCCGCTGTCTCTCGAACAACACGGGCGTTCCATCTTGGCCCGCGGCCTTTTGCCGTAAATAACATTCAAATTTCCTCAACAAAAACAAAACTCAGCGTACGCTCGGATAAACTGGTCGATACTTTGGCGGCCGTTTTTTGTGATTGCTTTTCCTCTCCTTTTTGCGGGTAGTGAACACGGACCATTGTTTATGCAACGTATCGTGAGTGTCCGGTTACGACTAGACATAAGATTATGCAATATTATAATTGCATGGAACTACTGATTTTCACGCAGGCAATATCTGTATTCGTGCATGAGGTCACACTTCCTTAAGAAGGCTGATATCGTTTGTCGTTGTAGTGAGTAAGTGCCTTGTCATAGGGTTTCCTCACTCAATTCGATGTACTTGTCGATACACAAGCGTCCTTCTTCCTTGGCTCTCTATTTCGCGCTCTCGATCTACGTTGCAGGTCGTATCTACGTGTTTTGTCCGGCATCGCGTTTTCTATTACGTTGCCAATTAATGTTTTTTATTATTTTTTTTGCGACAAAACGCGTCCTCCAAAAGCACTTGCTGATATTTACCAACGCAGCTTCGAACAAAGGGGAAGTTTGAGTTCGCTGATCATTCGTGGTGGTCCGTTCCAATCTTCTAACGAGGGTGGCCGTATGCTTATGCGATGCTCGTTTTTGGGGTTGCTCATCGCTCCGGTTTGCCTCTTCCTCTCTCTTAGTTTTCACTCCGCTCCTTAACCCGCTGAGGACAGCAGCCCCTTTCAGGTCTGGGCCATGAACGGATTCAACCTTCCAACCACGTAACCATCCAACAAAATAACCGCTCTAAAAGAATAAAGTAACAAATTAATCTAAGTTTCAATCAATTTTCTGTCGTCACGATCGTCACGTTGGAGTGTTCCCACGAGAAATAATACCAACTCTTAACTGAACTACCTTGTCCGTAGTTACTGGACAGGTATTGAAGCGAAAACGATATATAATTCAATGTTTATTGGCTATGTAGACACCACCAACTATCTGATTACTATAACTTTACATAAACCGAGTTCTGTTCATTTACAGAATGACTGAGGCATCACTCTTTAGTTGTCTTACTGACATTAATAAGTTGTCTTTGATTAAAACTATAACTTAAAGGTGCCTATTTTGAATTCCTAATTCCGACTAATTACTTCTGAATGAAAGAACTATGTAAGTTTTAAAGAAGGCTACAGAAAAGGCATCTATTATTATTGATACAACACGCAAACCTCTCGCTCATTTTAAGACCGATAAAGAAAATTTGCCCTGTTAGGGTCTGGTCGGCGCCCATATATGCAAACTGGCGAGATGACGAAACAGTCAAGACAATGGCATCTTCTCCCTTTGTCAGGAGAATCATACCGTTAACAAGATTAACCTATATCAAGTACAAGCATTACTTAGATGCGTAAGTACATAATGAGTAAATAGTCAAAATCGGTACAAAATGCATCTTTACAAAATGTGACGTTTTTTCGGCTTACTTGCGTTGAGTATACGGACACCGTTAAGTTAACCGAAGCTACAATACTATAAACTATCATTACGTGTTGAGACAATTTGGCTGTGTGCAATTCCACGAGAGCAGACTTTCGTGAAACCGCCTCAACTTCTTACGATCATCCTGCCAGTGCTAAAAGTAACTAGGCACGCACGGCAGCCGGCTGGGTGATGTACAGATGTTAGCTGTCAAATTTGCGCCTGTGCGTATTTGTGTTACTCGGAGAGAAGCGGCGGCGAAGAAGAAGGAAGAGTTAGGTTGAAACGCTCCTTATAAAGTTTCTCCTTTATC
Organism: Dermanyssus gallinae; assembly: GCA_003439945.1. Taxonomy (NCBI): domain Eukaryota; kingdom Metazoa; phylum Arthropoda; class Arachnida; order Mesostigmata; family Dermanyssidae; genus Dermanyssus; species Dermanyssus gallinae. The sequence continues at coordinate 25,090 of QVRM01007138.1, read as the reverse complement.
TTATCTGACTTAATAAACTTCTTGATGAGTAGTAGACGCTGAGTATGGAGCGACCAACCTCGAATGTCTCATTCATGGCTTCACAGCCGCTATGCGTCGTAAGTCGCACGCAATCACCATTCATAATTGGCAAAGCTGCTGCTGCTGCTGTCTAACGCCACATACATGCGCCACAGTAAGCGCTACAGTACAGGCGGCTGAGATGAGTTTCACTTCGCGCACGACCGTGGTGGCGTTCTTCCTACGTTCGCCCCTCGACGGTGATCTGATCGCGTCTTTCGCTCGCGATGCTCGTAAAGAAACGCGACCACCATGATGATGTAGCCATGATGTTGCGGTCGTCTTCGTCAGCCATGATGTTGTGGTCGTCGTCGTATGTGGTCGCGACAAGACTGATAGCCACTGTTAGCCGCATTGAATATGGTGGTGGTGGTGGTGGTGCAGAGTTGCTAGCAGAGAGTTCTTGCACGCGAAATTAATTGAACTTGCTCGAAAAGATAAGCGATAGGCTCGTTGAGCAATATATCACAAAACAACACAACAGCGAGACCAGTGAGCGGTGGTAATGTCGGTGGTGGTGGCGGAGGTGGCAGCGGCGACCATGACAAAATCGAACGCCTTACTGACGTGAGCTGAGGGCGTCCTTCCAGCGCCGAACGAAATTCGAGGTCGTTCAGTTAAGGCCCACGGATCTTTGCTAGGCAGGCCTGCTCGCAGAGCTGACTTGTCTTGCCTCCTCTTGGAATGGTCGGATGAACGAATGGCTTTGCTGCTCTTGGTGCCGCCGGAAGCGTGTGTCGTCGACGTGTAAGGGATCGTGAGGACGAAAGCTCTCGTTCAAGCTTCGGGCTTTTGGACGTGAGGCCAGCTAAACTCGAACTGGGACACGAAGACAGATAGATGTGCCTCCAACGGTAGAGAGGCGTACAGAAGAATTATGACCATGTAATGAATGTGACGACCAATCATAGAATAGAATTAATTAAATGTGTTTGACAGCAAAATAGGTTAGCGGCGTTATGTTTCGTGTTTGCACCTTGACATAAGTCAAGCAAGTACATTATCTAGCTGTTCAGTGCGTGCAGCTGTGTTCGGGTGGACGTTTGGTCTGACGTCAAAAAAAGTTGTGTGCTAGATTCGGGGTCGTTGCAGCTAAAATAACAGTCGCACGTTCCGGCTTGATAGATCTGTTTGTTGTGATTGCATTTGCGGTTTAAGGAACATCTCCAACTTCTTGATCACCCCCGCAACTGAGGCAACCAGGCTTCCTTAGATTCGACGCGAAGCTCATTCGATGAGGACTGAGCGACTATCTGCTCGGTTCAGACTTTTCGTCCGCTTAATCGAACGAGAGCCGTCACTTCTTTTGTTGTTGTTGTTGTTGGCAGGAACTGTGACAGTTGATGATGATGATGACGATGATGAAACAACAACAACAACAACAACAACGACCAAGGCAACAGCAACAACAACAACATGATGGCGGCCGCCACAAAAACAAAATGGCGTCGGTAATGACACTAGTGTCTGGCCCACAACAACAATAACCCGACACCCGAAGATGCTTGCACTGGAACGAGCCTACAGAGTCTGGTTTTCTGGCGCTATATAGAGGACGCAAGCGGAGAGCACACGCATATGCACAGTCGAGCGTGCGTGCGTGATGTGGAGCGTCGACATACTGTTAAAAGAGCGACCGACTGTGCCAGCATTCGCTCGGGTTGCCAAGGTCGGCTGCTACTGCTCTCCTGCCGCGGCTGGAGGACGAGAGTGGTTAACAACGAGTTGATAGTGGTAGTTAGTACCACTCGTTTCGCCGCCACTACTGCCTCGTCCTAAGCAGACATGGCCATCATCACACATTGCAGCGTTGCGGACGGCCACCTCTAGCGGCAACATGACTCCACCTCGTGGCGGTGGTGGTGGGGGTGGTGGTGGTGGTGGTTGCACCGTCACCTCCGCCACGCTATGCCACGCCATGTGGTGTCTTCACTTGTCGAGCTCACTCAGCTCAACTCAGTCCAGTCCAGTCTAGTAGGTCGGGGGGTTCATTCGGTTGGCGGCGGTACCCCCAGACACCAGCGGCGGCGGCACCCCCAAACACCAGCGGCGGCGGCACCCCCAAACACCAGCGGCGGCGGCACCCCCAAACACCAGCGGCGGCGGCACCCCCAGACACCAGCGGCGGCGGCACGGGCACGTCTTCTGCATTGCGACAGTCGAACCTACACAGACAGCAGCAGCACCGTCTTCTTGCTTCAAACTCTGAAGAAGGCTGGTGACGCCACAACCGCTGTGCTGACGCTGCCGCTGCTGCTGCAGTGCAAACTGAGAGCAAATGAGACGACGCCAATGGCCGAAAGCCATTCGAAAAGTTCAGATGAGACGGTTCTAAACAGCATCACAACAACAACAACAACAACAGCAATCGCATTACAAACATGACTAGCGACGAGGAGCACTACAGGCTGGTTGATGAAGAAAGAATACTTGCAAAGTTGAACTAGTTCGTCTAGCAGCGTAGTTGTTACAGGCACATGAATACATACGCATCCCATTTCTGCACATTTCTTTGGCCAGCTGCGCTCATGCACGACGATAAGATGTGTGTGTGTGTGTGTGTCTGTATAACTAATGTGATACATGCGTTTTTGCAAATATTTTAAGAGGTTGTCTGAAAATCTTAAAATGTACATATATATATATATATATATATATACATTTTAGAGAGTGAACATCATTATTGTATTGTATTACTAAGGTATATCGTTTGTATTATATGCACATCTTGGTTAAACTGCTAGTTCCGCACAATGCATGCGGTGAGTGAATTCGTATAGGGCCCTAAGTGTATTCCACGAATTTATATCAAGTGTCGCGGTCGTACTCTTCAAAGCCTGCTTAACTATCCACAAAGTCTTGCTATTGCATTAGAAGATAACTTATTGTTGTCTAAAAAAAAATAGATTAAGTTTACTCTTACTCCTAAACGGGGTTTGCCGATCGCAAGTAATAAATCATTACGTAGAATGCAGTCGTCCAGCACGGACTTTTCGGTAATCATAGGCTCCAATTAAGGGCGAAGTGAAGGTCGCTTCTGTCTTTTTCATATCGTCAGTCGTCTTGAATCGAGTTCTTTCTCTGAACAGATATTGGCAAATACCATGTGGCTCATATAATATTTGGTCCAGATACCAACGGCACACGCTTCTCCTACGGTTTAAAGAGATGACACGCACACACATTGCCACAAAATCTGGTTAGACAGCAGAGGTGTTTATGTATGCTTAATGGCGTCTCGTCAACGGGTTTTTTTCTGAATTCATCGACGCCTACGTACTATGTTTATCCACTCAAACCGAAAAAGATACAGCGCTAGCAATATAGCGCCAGCCATGCTAGTCGGGTTCGGTTAGGTGATTGATCCTGAAACTGGTTGTGTCCGCGCTCACGCCTGTTCTGTCATGCACAAAGCACGTGCGTAATACGCTTACCCGCTGCTGACCGTCTGGTTCTATCACGAACGTCCGTCGCCCTGGTCTTGTGTCTCTCGAACCATTCGAAAAATTTTGCCCTTGGCTCCGATGATGATGTTGACGGCGACGCCGCCATGATGTCTGACGATCACGATAAGCGGCATGCCGCTCGCTGTCACAGGCTCGAGCTTGAATTTCACATCGACTTCGTCATAAAGCGTACTTTCCCTGGTCGCCCGGTTGCCGGCTTTTTGCTAGATCAGCTTCATACAAATATGTATTAGAAAACCACCTTCACTCTAGAGGTGAAGCAGAGGCACCTGGGTGTCTGTTTGAAATCGAAGGCTAAACGCGAACGAAGGATTGAGCAAACTAGCTGGGTAAAGATGATTTTGTGATGCTATGGTCGGGGAAGGGGGGCGGGGGGAGAGGCGCACGGCGTTTGTACCGTGGGGGCGGAAGTTGGAGTAGTGCATATGGAAACATTAGCTGTGGTTGTGTTGTCACACTGTGGTGTCAGTTGAATTGTACACGTGCGACATTGATATTGCTTGTTCGCGGAACGCCGCGTGCCGATCAACTCACAGCAACCGCCTGCCACTGAGAGATTTCAATTTCATGGTTGTGGCGAGGCCGAGGTCGAGCCACGGGCAGGAAGCAAGAAAGGAGCGAGAGGAAGTCGTTTGACATCGACAAGCGAAAGCGCTAGTTCGAGTCGGTGACGAACGTCAATCCCTTCCCGTAGCGCTCATCCAGTTCTCGATCTGCTCAGGATTTGCGGATGGAAAGATTGGATCGTCGTTCGATAACCTGCCTCGCTTTTGTTGCTATTGTTGCTGTTGCTGCTGCTGCTACCGGTGCCTCCGCCGTCCCTGGAAGAGCTGCGGCCTTGGATCGAAGCGACAATTCCGCCCGACACGCGACATCGGTTCGAACGCGCGTTGGCTGTTCGCCTCATGCTACCACAACGATGAAGACAAGGACGAATAGAAGATGGGAGGCGTTACACAGCAACGCGAGCCTTATTTGCGTTACGTTCGACGCCGGCCAAGCGTCGCACCACCGGCAATCAGACGCTTGGCACGCAACAAGGAACATGCAAATCGAAGTCATAGACCCATGGGGGGGGGGCATCCACCGGTTCGCCGGAAGCCGTCCGGGTGTCGGCATACGACGCCCGCGATGGATTTCTGCTATCGGCGCTTTTGTTCTTCGACTGGCACTCTTTTCCGTTGGGCCGCGGGGCAGGAGTGGAGGAGTGTCCGAACCGTGGAGGTGGGCTCTCGCACCCCGCACACCGGGGCCCCGAAGCCAACAGCAGCGACAGATCCCAATTCCTTCGTCGATCAGGTCTGGCTTGGCCTGGCTTGCCGGTTACCACACCTTGCATCTCCCCTCCTCTCTCTCTCTCTCTCTCTCTCTCGCAAAGCCTGAAGGCTCTTCTTGATCCGTCCGTGCGATGGACGGGTGCGGGCATACGTACGAATGTGTGCCCCTTTTCTTGTAGTCCGATGTCGAAAGTATGTACCGGGAGTGCACTTCCTCGATGGCGGCTTGCGGGTCCCGCATTAGCTCTTCGCTCTCTCCATGACACGCACTGCCCTAATCGACCGAGGGCAGCGTCTGTCGGACTGCGACAGTGGCTGCAAGTCCTATTGAAGTAAGATCACGGCAGCCATGCCGCGGCCGCATACGTCTGTAATGTCTCGACGTGCAGGTGGCGGAAAATCGCTGGAGAAACGGTGCATAGAGGAACACAGGTACACACGCACACACCCACAGACAAACATAGACATTGACGGTCTGTTATGTATAAACGAGAGATGATACACTGCAGAGAGAGAGATAGTAAGGAAAGTAGAGGGGAAGAGACCAAACGATCAAGATATCGACTGCGAGCTCCCGCAAGAGAGAGAGAAAGTAGGAGCGACAATTGCCTACGGGCCGACCTTAAAGTGGACGGGACCTAATCTTTTCCCGAGTACCATGAATGCGCCTGCTTACCCAATTCTGATTACATCGAGATGACAACGGACTTCAGCTGGGTCGGACTTTGTATCCATATTATCACACTAATTTAGACAAACAACACGGCACACTCTTCAATCCCCCGCCGAACCCTCTATGCCGGCCTTAGGATCAAACGATTTGCACGATCGGTGAGTTTAAATGCAATTATGCTTACCCTCGCCACAGAAGAAGGAAGTTAATGAGTTTCTTAAAGTAAAGGCTATCGCTCGACATTCGGCGGGTAGTGTCGCGGCATTGCAAGGAGCATTACTTAGGTGAACTAAACCGGGGTTAAGTTTTAAGTGGAGTACACGTTTACCTCGGGGGAATTCTCAACATGTGAGTTATAGAAATAAAGCGTATGTGTAATAAAATTGTACATACATTATATTTATGTAACTAAAATGAATGCATAATTGTATGCAGTATATATGTAAATAGTTGTTATTTATATATTACACGCGAATCTTTGTATGTATATATATATACGACCTTTGGAGTATATCGTTTGTATTATACCACTCTATTATTTTATATCATCTCTATTACATTAATATTTTTATGAGAACTTAGGCATATTGAGATGCAGTTCCGATAATAAACCACGTTGTCAATCAATTAAATTTATATATATATTTAAGAACTGTTGTGCTTTGTATACGTGGACACACTCAGATTGAATAGTACTTATCCACATGTTATTAATCATAGATGTTGTAAATTGTGTTGTTGCTGTATTAATGGACTATTTCGATTGTTTGTGTTGATTGCAAGTTTGTTGTTTCAAATATAGTGTTCGGCGTTCGAACAAACGCACTAATTGCTGCTTTTAAGTCCTTGTGACGATCACAGACCACTGTGATTACCATTTGTGTAAAGTGCCTATACAAATCACTTCTTGGTTTCTATCGAGTGTGTTTTTACTTCGTTGTTTGATTCATCTCTTTTCCACCATTTTTATTTACCGAGAACTCAAGCGTTGTGAAATGCAGTTTCGTGAATAAAGCACGTTTGAAATAGAAATAGAATATATATATATATATATATATATATATACCGAGCAAGATGGCTTAGTGGCAAAGCCTCTGCCTTGCATTCGGGAGGACTGGGTTTGAGACCCAGACCGGCCACTCTTAAATTGGTTTGCATGGTTTTCCAATTTAGACAAGGTAAATGCCGGAGTGGATTAAAAATTAGCCATGACATGAAAAAACCGTACACGGGCAATAATAGCCTTACGGAAAATCCAAAAAAAAATTATATATATATATATATAAGGTTTGCATAAACGTATCCGTCTACCTAAGCGCATATTGCTCAAGGATGGTTGGTTAATTGGGTGTGGTACGTTCATCTGTTGCTTGCTTGCTTGTGTATGTCTGTCTGTCTGTGTGATTGCTTGCAGCTCTATGGAACGGCTCGAGCGCTGTCTGCAAGCCGCGTCCACAGATGCGGGATGCCGCGACGAGGTCCGCTTCATCGTCGAACACATGACGACGACGGCGCGCCGTCTCATCCACTCGCTGTACAAGATCCAGTGCAACAAGGTCGACTGCTCATCGGCCGCCACCCGGACAGTTGGCCAAGCATCGTGGTCATTGTTAGCGCTGAGTTCATTCGCTATCGTCTTGCACGCCACCGTTCAGCGGTTACTGGTGGCGTTCAGATAATGCTCAACAAGCCATGGTACAACAACAACAACGACAATAAAACAACAACAACCACCACCAGAACAAAGACAACAACAGCAACAACAACAACCACAACAACAGCAACAATACAATGCAGCGTCCGAAATTAAGTAGCATCGACGGAAGCAGCGGCAGGTCCACCATCACCACCACCACCAACAACAACTACAATAATAATTGGAAGAAAGTGTGCACAAATCGGTTTTACAAACTCGGAGGCGAAAATGTTTGTTTGGACGCTTCTTACATTATCCATGCTGCTCGCTGCTCTACTGTACCAATAGCAGTACCATCATGTACTTGACTAGCGGGCTCTAACTAAACGCTGAAGACAATGAACTTGTAAAAAAATGACATACTGAGACACCACCACTAGCAACAACAACAACAACCAACACATTCAATATACGAACACACTCATTATCGCTAACAACAACAACAACCGCAACAACAAGAAGAAGACATTTCTATTACGGACTGTTTCGCAGTAGCGTGACTATGACAAGAGCAAAGACGCCTCCTGGGCAAATATGAATAATCTTGTAACAACCAAACTTGCAATGATATTTTCACCCTGAGCTGTTTTTATTCACAATGCAGAGAAAATACGTGAGCCAGTTAGGAAAATGAACGCGAGAAGCGAGAAAGAGAGTGAAACACTTATAGAGCGAGATTTGTTGTAGCACTGTAATTGCAACCTATTGTTATGATATAATATATACATGCAAAGAGAAAATGGAAGCGCTAGCGAAAGAAAGCAAGAAAGTAAGCGAACAGACCGGGAGAGGAGAACATAATGGAAAGTACAGATTGTGTACAGCACACAGAGAAGACGATAGGCATGGCACGCAGAGGTCGTACGTATGGAAACAACATGGCGGCGCTGCGAACAGATGGGGCTCTAGTTTATACCACAGGTCGTTTTGTTACTTGAAATGACTCGCAGGACTGAGCAATGCGTTAGTGATGATAGTCCGCCCACAGAACAGGACATTGGTTGGGTTAAACGTAGAGAAAATACTTGATATTCCTCTAGTTTGTAGATTTGTGTTCAGACTGAACACATGGCCCACGACACATTCATATCTTAGAAAGACACCTCCTCATTGCAAGTATACTATACTATCTATACTCGTGTTGCCTTCTAAGAAACAAGTGTGACAGCCACTAATTAGGTTCATGACCCGATTTGAACATTGATGCGTGATTCGTGATTCTCTTCGTGTCCAATACAGGACATACTCGGTTCGTCACCTACACAAATCACCAACACACACTGTGCTATCCCGTACTAGGTTAGGTGGCAGAATCGGGCACGCTGTTGTTGATGCTGTTTCTGCAGCAGCAGCTGCTGCTGCTTCCGCGTTGGCACGTTACGTTGTCAAGGCAATGATTTACAGTGTTTGCGTACAAGCACGACGACAATGAGCTACGGCGACGACTAGCTTGCGCCAATCGTGCGCCTCTCCTCGTGCAGCAGGCCTCATGCAGCGTGCCATCATGCATAAACGCCGCAACAGCAGCGGTCGCGCATGGCGTGCGTCGTACACTTGGCACGCACAGCACACAGGGTTCAGCCAGCGACCGGTGCAAGATTAAGAGGCGCAGTGCGACACGCTTGGTGCTACCGGCTTTGCCTGCGACCCCGACTAACTCCGTTTCCCTGCCCACGTTATTCCCTATTCCGTGTCGCCCTACCACCACCACCACATTCTCCTCCTGTTTGAGCATTCGTCCTCTGCCGCTGGAGGATCGTTGCGGTCAAGTGTGGTAGGCGTGCTTGAGCGCTATTTGGGACGCGTTGAGCATTGCCCACACGCATTGGTCGCCCGCGCGCAGGTTTAGTGCAGCCGGATAGATACGAGAACGCGCCCGTAAACGACCAGCCCGGTCGCTGGCTGAAATTTCCAGCAACAGCAGCAACAACAACAACAACAAAGACATGACGGATCACTACTGATGCATTTGCTCGCCTGTTTGATTACTCGGACAATGATTTATTTACTTTTTGTCTATGTCCACCGCTTGCAGTTGTAGCACACAGACATACACATAAATATGCATGTACTAATTCGCATAGTTCACTTGCGTCGTTCATCGACATCCGTGGATATGGTGGACAAAAAGATAAAGTTGCCACAGCTGACCTTGAAGAACTCCAGCGCCACCAAGTTACGACGTGCAAGATGCTCGCCACGCTGACACCATCCGGCCCACATTCCTCTCCCCATTTGAAGGATACAGATCGTTGTCGGTTGGGAACGACGACGACAACAACAACAACAACAACAAAACAGCGACAACGACATTAACAGTAATTATAAAGTTACGAAAGGTACTCGTAGTAATAACAATAATAATATAAATAATAACAAGAGAATCATGTTGTATTGCTGGCACATCATGCTTGCTGCAGATTAATTACGCTCTTTGTACAGAATAAACGCATCTGATAGAAGAAATACATAGATAGATAGAGAGAGAGAGAGGATGAGGTAAGATAGAAAGGTAAACAATGCAATTTGCTAAGCTGGAGTACCACCAATCAAGCTGCTGTTTTTTTGCTGCAACGAGCCGCCCTCTCATTATAGACTTGAGCCGTTCTGAAGTGAGTGGCATGACATTATCCTGCCTAGTCCTCTGGCTGGCTGTATATGAACCACAACAACAAAAACAACAACAACAACAATAGCGACAACAGCAACAACAACTCTAACGAGACGGCGGCATGTGATGGCGCCAAGGTTGTCGGACAGCCGTGCGTTCTCTATCCTTCTCAGCGCAGCCGATTCGGCTGCGACTAATCGGCCAATCGAATGCAACCGGGCAGAGCTTGTCTAGGGTTTGCTCACTCTGTGGCGGTCGGATCGTCTGTTTTTTGTTGGGCGATAGCGTCACATGCCACCCACCGAGGACAGCGCACACGCACATACCTACATATGTAAATATATAAATACATATATATATATATATATATATATATATATATATATACACAAATGGGCCCACCGTGAGCTCGACATTCTCCAGTCGGGTTGTATCCATTTACAGTATGGTTATACAAACAAACGTACACATGCGGTGGTGACGGTGGTGACGCACGATGCATTCGAATGCAAATAGTGACAATTTTCCGGACAACACACAGTTAGGCAACAGGAAGTCAACAGGAGAGAATGGACGAACCCAGACGAGAGGCGACAGACTGTCTAAATCGATAGCATTTAGCTCATTGACACCGCGCCTCCGTCGCGTCGTTACGGCGGCGACGGCGATAGATATAGGTATAGCAACTACGAGGCTGTCTGGCTTGGTCGAACCTGATCTGCAGCGCCCCCACCCACCACCCCAGGGCAATAGTGCAGCATTTGTACTCTAGTTGATTGTGCGTACTTTGTGGCGTAAGCTGTTCGCTCAACCGTTATGCGCGCCATACGCAGGGGCGTAACATGACGCTTTCGACCTCATTCGCCGTTTTAATTTCCTTATCGAACCGCTCTGAATGGTCGTGACTCACTGAACCGACGACCCTTCAGACAAAATGATTCACATTCACGTGGAGACTATAGCTATACGATGTCGTCAACAATCGACGTTGTATTGTTAACGTAGACCTGTCGTAGACCAATCGATCAGGCCGACACACGCCGAAATATATAATCGATCCAATTATGCGACTGCCACTGATGCTGCTGTGGCTACTACGAAGATGACTAGACCGCATTGTACAATTGTTTAACATCGATAAAACATCTTTCCCTTTTACCAACCTAAGTTGAGGGTTCTGCGACTCAGTTAATTCAACCAACCGGTTTATACAATAGCTATGTGTCTGGGCCCTGCGTAAATTGGTGGCTAATCACTCACTTCGTTGCACTGCAAAACGCCCTCTAAGAAACGCACAAAAACCGAGTAAAATGCATGGCGATATTGTTGAGAGAATTAATGTTCATCTTAACGGCGACTGGAAAAGGGAGCGTCAAGAACACCAGCAGCGGCAGCAGCAGCATCAATAATAGCATCAACGACGCCGACAGAACAACAACAACGACGACGACGACCATAAAAGCAACAAAGAACAGCAAAGTGCAACAACCGTCGCAACAGCAAAGGCAATAAGCGAGTATAAAGTTGACAATTAACCAACAACAACAGCAACAACAATTACAAAAATAACACAGCAATAAACAAGCAACGATTTGGCTTCTACTACGCAACTACTACCACCAGCAAAAGAGACACGATTCATTGTCACTACAGCAACGGCAATAACAGCGGCTACAATGTGAGAGGCTAGACAGGAACGACATAGACACTCACATAGTATACATGCATACATAATTATGTATGTACATACATACGCTCACATATATAATATATATATATATATATATATATATATATATATATATATATATATATATACATGCATACATATGTGTATAAATACACGCCCATGCATTCGAGCGTGCGTGCTTGCTTGCGTGTGTGTGGTGTGTGAACATGTGGGTGCACCCATCTACACAAACTACCCTCCCCTGTTCGTGGTCGTCGTCGTTGTAATAATTATCGTCGTTGTCGTCGTCGTGGTCGTCGTGGTGACACGCCCGGGGCGGCGTTCGTCAGCTGGCGATAAGCTGCGCTGCGCCAGAGAGCGCGTGGCGTGACACAAACAGACGTCACGCGCGCGACGACGACGACGACGACAACGACGGCCGGCGTCATAGGCGGCAACGACGACGACGCGGCAACGCGCGTCCAGCAGTACTGAACCGTCACGTCTGGGGGGTGGTTGTTCGGTCGGCCACGTGTCCACCTGTCCACCTTGCTGCCCGTGTTGCTGCCCGCTGGCCGCCTCCTGGCCGCCCGCTGGCCGCCCCGCCCGTCGACAAGCACCGGTCGGTCACAGGTCGAACAGGCGCATCAATTGATTGATCTGCTATCTGGCTGGTTGGATGGCTGTCATCAATCTCTTTGTCCTCTCTCGCTCCTCTGCCTGTTTTGGCTGCCTCGAGCTCTTTCGGCTCGGTTTTGACGGCCCAGCCGTATGATCTTGGAGACGGCGGCACTCATGATGATAATGACAATAATAATAATAATATTGATGATGGGGATGATGATGAGGATGATGCTGATGACGGCGGCGGCGGCAATCATGGTGGTGATATTGGCGGTGGTGGTGGTGGTAATGGCGACGGCACCAGCCCAACCAAGACGAGATAGACTTAGATTGATGATGATGATAATGTTGATGCTGATAGTCTATTATTATTGTTATCTAGGAAAAGTGTTGTTATATGATCATAGAAATAATAATAATAATAATAACAGTACTACGACTACTACTACTATTATGAACTATGACAAATACACCTACATACAAAAATAAACACACGGACGGCCACACAGACACAGGGAAGCAGCCACAAATATCGACATCGAGAACGAAAACGAAATGAAATATAGCATACCACTATTAGGCAAGGGGTAGAAGGCGAGAAAGGCGAGCAAGAGAAATTTGTACCAAGAGGGCGAGCACAGTGTGGACAGCGACTAACAAACTTGACAATAGTTACGCAACAGTAATACTAAGGACAATTGTTGTGTGTTTTGTAATAATGGATTTGTTGATATGCTAAGTAAGTGATGTCGATATGATGGCGGCATCAATAATACCAACGACAACCACCACAACACAACAACAACGACAACAACAGCAGCGAAAAACAACGGCGATCAGGTCGATGAGACGAGAGCAGAATGATGTCATGTTAATTAATTTCCTGGTCGATTAATGTTATTGCGTCATGATGGCGACAATGATGATAACAATGAGGCACTCGAAAAATATTGTATTTAAGTGACTCTAGATGAAACGACGCTGGCAGTCCAGCGCAGTTTTCACGGATGCACCCTTCGTCATCTCTCTCTCTCTCTGCCTACCTCGAATACCTTGGTTCTGGGCCATTCGTAAAATCGGGTTTGATTGGTCATTTGCAATCATCGTGCTGCCACTGAATGAACACCGACGGTCAGTATGCAACCGGCAGGACGGTTTCACACCCGTCTCTGCAACCAAAAGATGTAGAGATGGAGCTATCTGAGAAGATACCCGACCACCACCTCACACACCGCCATCGACCGCATGGTACACTGACAGGTCGACTTCAGTTTGTTGTATACAGCTGCAGTACTCGATCCATGAGTGGTTGTCATAGTTTTGCTTGAAGTAATAGCTGTAGTGGTAGTAGTTGTAGTTGTTGTCGAAGAAGACTACCAGTTAAGGATGTCTCCGTTGTTGCGTTCCACAAGCGCCTCACGTCGATGGGTATACGCAGACGTGTTGTGCGCGTTTTTGCTGGATCGAGTGTTAAAAGATGCTGCGTGATTTTAGCCTAGCCAGCCAGCCAGCCAGCATTGCTTTCTAGTGGGTGTTGTCTACTTGAAACGACCGGCCACCAAGCTCTGAGGGATCCGGCAAGAGATTCATAGTATCCCTCTCAAGCAGCGTACAAACACACAGACACACAAACACACACACACAGGTCGATCGACTTACGTTAAAAGGAGATTGGGGAGTGGGATGAGATAGATCGAATAAGAAATGCTCGTACAAGCAGGCTGCGTGTACCGCTTCACCCTAACGCTGATCCGCAGCTCTGCCTAATGGCAGTATCATTGCACGGCCGTACGCAAAATGTACGCAGTGGTTCCATACTTACTGTACTTATTTAGACTCCGTTACGTTGAACTCGCCTGAGCGGAAGGAGAAGGCAGGGAAGAAAAAGTGTCGATTGTCTTAGTTTTATTGTCTAAACATATAACTATTAAGTGAATATTAGGTATATATATATATATATATATATATATATATATATATATATATATATATATATTCCATCAAAGAGCAGTCCGTTTGAATTAACTTTTTCATTTATACATGTATTATTGGTAGGGACCTTTCTCTCCAACTACATGGTTGCACGTACGATACGATCAATCAGTTCGAGTGATTTTCGGTGATGGACCAGTAGAATGACAAATTCCAGCTGTTCACTTGTCAGTTAGTTAAACAACCGACCAACCGACCGATTAATCAATAGCGCGTCACAATTCATCGCATATCTGCGTGTATCTTTTTCTGCCCTTCACATGTAGTGGTCGTTTGTGTTTGGTGGACTATAAATTGTGTTCGTCGCCGACAGTGCGTGCCGAAGCAGTCAAACGTGGATTACATGTCTATGGGGCATGTGTTTCTTGTTAGTCTATGTGGGTGTGTGTGTGTAGGTGTACATGCGTGCGTACAGGGGGGTCAATTGTTCTGCCCGAGAGATATACGTGTCGACATGATGAGGAGGAGAGGCGGGTTCTGATTGCGTTACGTCCGTTAGCGAGGTCGGTGGCGACATTGTCGACAGGGCGGTAACCGACTGGTTACCGTGCTGGCGGACCAGCCCTGCCGACACCCCACAAACATGTGCTAAGCCGGCGACATCGCGAGCAGTATTGGCGGCTTCGAACTGACAAATCTGCTTCATGCGTTTTGTAGCTTACATTGACATCCGGTAACACATACACACCACCAAAACGTAGCTCTGCTTAGTGTCTTCAAGGTCCATTGTCTGGTTGCTTGCAAAGAACGTACCCAGTCGTAACCCTGTCTGATGGCAGACGGATGACGAAGTAAAAAAGAACAGCGACAAAACTGACTGTGTCCGTTCGCTTACCCTGTTTCGTTATGTTACGTTGTGATTGTGATTTCAATGCTATATTATGTTCCTTTGCTCTCTTTTAGTTCAACGACGACAAAACTACGAACGATCGAACTGGCTATAACGAATGTGACACATATGATAATAAAGTATTTTCTCTATTTCAGTGTCTTTTGTTTTGTATTGCTGTTTGTGTTGTTCTGCTTGCGTTAAGCGTTGGACAAAAATCAAGTCTAATTTTTCAGCAGGTATAGTTTCTTGCGTTGCTGTAAGCTGAGTTCGGCATGATATCTTCTCTCTCTAAAAGAATCGTTGTTGTTAGCAGCTGTGCTGTCCAGACCCCGTAGCACAGGCGGGTCTTCGATGGAGAATAAACACTACGAGAAGGCAGAAGGATCAGAGCAGTGAGGTGGTCGGGTATGCCACGTTCCTTGCCGTGTTGTAGAGGCGTGTTGCGTGTTCGCACATTTTTGCACCGACGACGTCGAAGGCTTCGTTGCTGTCTCGAAATGCAGCTCGGGAAGGAGGCCTCACACACGTCTCCCTCTCGCCGACCAGAATTTTTCAGCTTCAGCTGGTGAAAGTACCGAGTTTGATAATTATGCAGATTTGTGATATCTTGTGCAGACTTTTGTCATCCTATATACCCGTGTCGCGTGTTCTCCATCTGTACCTCTTTGAGCAATTTGTGGAAGCAGGAATGCCTAAACAGCACTGTTTAAGGCACAAATAATTAGATGATTCCTTATATAAACTACTAAGATTTGTAGACTTCCTCTGGTAGATAACATCTAAGCCAGTCTGAAGACAGTAACACTTTTTCTGTAACTACGGTTGTATGTTCAGGACCTAGAAGTAAATTAGGACATTCTCCGGGCACCCACTTTCGTCTACAGACAAGCAAAGAGTAACGAACAATGCGCTGTTCATAATTGCGTTCAAAAGGCCGTCTAAACATCGAAAGGCATTTTGGCTCTTACACAGTATATGACAAGAACATTTGATGCGTGCAGAAGTCGTAGTGAATGCAATGGTAATTTCGGTTATATCGCGATATCCGGCCATAGCAAGATGGAACGTTTTTTCGCCAGAGGAAATTTCGCGATCGAACTCAATGATACTACGAAGGCATCCGCAGCAGCTCGCATCAAAGCGGGATAACCTTATAACGTGTGATCGTGTACTGTATTTTGTTGGTATGTGTGTTGAGCTTGAGCGGCGTCTAATCCTGAGTAGTTTGTCCGCACGAAATTAATACGTGTGAAGTACGAATATGTGTATGGTTGGTTGCAAATGTAGATAGATCTAGGATAAGTGATAGCATCGATGATCGTGGTATTACTAGGGTAGGAACAATAATAACAATAATAATACAAGTAATAATTACAATGACAATAATCTCAATGATTGCACCCAGCAGCCAGCGTTGGTGGTGGTACTCATGGCAAGGCTTGATGACTATGAATCAAAATGGATGACCGTGAAGATTTCAATAGTTAGCAGAATAATTGCAGCGTATGGAGATTGCAGCCGTTATAGAAGGATACGTCGTGATAACTCAGTGATCCCTAATGAAGAAAAGGCAGTCCTCTCTCTCCAGGAATGGCGTTAATGCTTAGAAGCTCACTTTAAAGCCTGCTGTTACAGTATGTAAGTACAGGAATATAAAGTCGAGGAAAAAGGAGTAAATGTAACCACAAGCAGCAACGACAACAATGACATCAAACCAACAGCAATATTGGCAGGAGCAACAGCAAGGATTATGTGTACTGCCATCTTCGTCCTGTATAGCTAGTTTCGCTCTACCTCAGTGAGCCCCTGCGCTGGGTAATGCGTTATAACAAACTTTAATAAAAAGCCGCTTCACGTAAAAGCACTGCTTTAATGGGTGCATATGAGCTATATATATATATATATATATATATATACGCGAGTGCAGCGTAACCCCATGTGCGTTTAAGTGTGTGAGCTAAATCGTTATACTGTGTATTCAGTCCCATTCAATCGCCAAGAGATTAATACGAAGCCGAGAGATTGGCCGTCGGGTCTCTTTGTGACCGGGAGACGATGATCTGTCAGCTTCGCCTGCAAGTCTCTACGTCGTGAGTCATACGCCGGGTTCAGACAGCCCCAACCGAAAACTTCGACTTAGAGATGGTCGGGAGAATGGCAATCATGTGATCAACTATACATTTTGAATCGAATAGATCCGTAAAAGCCATAGGTATACTTAACACACACATATATATATATATATATATATAATATATATAAACACACATATGTAGATACAGGCACAAGTGATGTCACTAACATAAACCGAGAACATGTTCACTAATGAAGTTAACGCGAACGGGTATGCGGCAGTTTGTTAGAGCCGATTTACTGTATTCTACAAAGATATATAGTTTATACCTACAGTTAAAGACTCTTGACATGGTCTATCCTGCAGATCCACAGTTGCACGGAAGCATGGTAGGATCGTCAAACGACGGGACCCACCATTCTCTCAGAGCCGTCAGAGGAGAGAACGGGCCATCCGAACTCCATCAGGCAAGTTCACAACGAATTGTTGACGCACTTGGATCATCATCGACCTCATCTAGCTTATAACATCACTCATTATTCCTATACGTACAACTAACCCGCTTAAAGCTGCCTGATCCATTGCGTTAGGCGTCTGGACGAAATGCGCCGCTGGTTATAACGTAGCCGTGTCGCGGCTCAAGTAGGTCAAGGCTGTAAAGAATTCAACGGAGAAAAGCCGATGGTAGGTCTACCGCAACTGAAACAACCGATGACACAATCGTTTTGTCGTTGAAGAAACTGGACAGTTTGTTTCCCTATGCAGCAGCAGTAGTAGTGTTAGCCTCAGCCCGCCGAGCAGAGCCATCCAGCGAAGATGTTGGCGAGTCACGGCGAAGTGATCCATGGGTATGTTCTTTGGGAGAACAAGTTTGCAGCCCTAGATGGGTGCTAGGTCGTTTTTTAGACATGCCAAAATTCGTAAAATGTTACGACATATACTGCTAGAGGTTAGCGACACTTTGGAGGAAGTCGGATAGGTCAGTAATAACGCATGATACTGTTTTCGTCGTTAGATACCTACAGAGCATCTTGCTGCATACGACAACCTGCTACACCAACTAGGTTATTAACCCCACTCTCTGCGATAATCTAAAATACTGAAAATTGTGCATCAGTGAAATCATGCAGAATGTGCGGCTCACAAAGAATCTACTACAAAAACTACCATACTTGCAGCATTACGGACAGAAATAAAAATTGAGAAAAACAGCAAATTTTTTCCCAGGCAAGCCGTTATTCGTGTGTGCCTTGGTTAGACAGGGTGGTTAAACAGATATTTGGTAAATGTGTGGCACATACTTTGCTTCCAGTTGGGCCAGGCTGTTTAACCATCTCTATTGTGCGTTAACTCGATGTAATTAGTTGCTCTTCTCGCACTACCGTCAAGAAGTATGCACACAATTGCGACAACACGTATACACTCACACTCATATTCCACACATATTACGCACAGGAATACATATATATATATATATATATATATATATATATATATATATATTACAAGAAGAAGAAGAAGGAAAAATACGCCAAACGCGGAATCAGCGAGCACAGACAAAGCTACACACAGAAAACTAATGTTGTATTCGTTGATATTGTTAAACTCATGCAACAGCAACAGATCAAAATACTGATGATGATGATAATAACGATACGAATAAGAATAATAATAATAATATGAGTAGTAATAATATTTCTGACGATCACAACAAAAGGTATCATTCATCATTGATACAACTACCACCACTATCCCACTATTACCCTCCTACGACGACCGATAATAATATTGCCGATATTGATAATACAATAGTAACGAGTAGTACTGTTAGGATAACAGTAATGTTGAGCGTAAATGGAACACGACGCGCTGCGCAAAACGAGTAAGTTGGATTATGATGAATAAGTAAATAAATTTACAATCTATATTTCGACAGAGGTAAACGGGGGAGAAAGGGAGAGGGAGAGAGAGACAAAACAATATAGAGAAATTCACAGTTTCTCGTGACAAAGCTCGATGTGTCGGGTGTTGGCCTGACTGATGGCCCCGTTGTTCGAAACGATGTGCAAGCGAGAGTACTTCGAGCTAAGTAAGCGCCACACGTATGCCACGTTTCCACTGCAGAGAGACACATTCAACTATACCAACACACACACACTCTCGTATACATTCATACACAGCCACTAACACCCTTACGAATTAACCTGAATGAATCGAGCGAGCAAGAAGAGCGCACGAAAGGAAGCCAGATGAAGAGAAAGATCATAGGCCGGTACCCAAGGTGGTACGAACGGCCAGAGGCTAAAGATATAGAGATAAGCAGGCGAATGAAATGAACATCAACAAAATGTAATATATATAAAATCCAGTTTTTCTCTTTTTTCCAATAAACATCTTTTTTAACACAATGCAAACTGTTGTATTCTCTGTGCATAAAGTCCGTAGCTATTCACTCATATATAAATATATACATAAATATATATTATATATATATATATATATATATATATATATATATATATATTATATATATATATATATATATATATATATATATCTATATAAATATATAATACCCTAATATGCATATATATATCTATATACATATATACATATATCCTATATCTATTCTCTCTATAAATATACTATACATCTCTCTACTATAACATATATTTCTCCTCTCTATATCTATATCTATCATATATATATATAGACGCCGTGGCGATTGTCACACGCAAGACCAGACCAGTGGTTGTGAAAGGCCCTGAAAACATCCAGGTCTCCGACCTCTCGTCGGACTTGTTCACTACTTTATTTTCCCATTCCGAGATAAAAGCTCTCGAATGGCACTGTACGCGCGTCTTCAACCTCAATCGAATGATTTCACCAACTGGTGCACAGCCTGACATTAGGTTACACAAAGCGGCTCCTTGCCCGCATTGACAGCAAAGTACTCGCTTCATGTACATTGTAAAACACCTTTCAAGCAAACCAAAGTTTGCCCAGTGAGGTGTTCCCATCTCTGTCAAGACCATACATCAGCGCCGGAACAACCTTGAGGTAGAAAAGCGCGCACTGCCGTCGGGACGGACAGTCGCCGGACATTGCCTATTTCTCCATAAAGAAAAATTAGGGCTGCGCGTTGTCTCGACGATGTGAGCAGTGAAGGTCGTCCCAGTATAATGAATCCGAAGCCCCAGATACCGGAAAGAGTTAACGAATTCCAAGGATTGGCCGCCGCAACGTATAACGTCTTTAGCAGCCAATCGACCTCCTCTTCCGAATTTCATAGCCTTGGTCTTCATGGCGTTTATTTCCAGCCCTCTTGAGACAAGGAACACCTCCGCCAGAGAAGTGATGAGCTTGATGGCACCCACGTCGTGATGAGCGACCACTATGTCATCTGCGTACATCACAACTGTGGCTTTCTGAAACTCTTGTCGAATATAATCAACAAAATCGGCAAGCAGAAGAGTGAAGGAGACGCAGCTCAATGAGTCGCCTTGCGGGGTTCCCACATTTTGTCTTACCTGCAACACTTCCTGCTCACCTTGTACCAGTAAGGTGTCCTCATCAAAGAAACTGGAAATTACGCTCAGAAGAGAGCCACCAACCCCTGCGTATCGGAATGACTTGAGATGAGATCTCGAGGTGCTTTGTCGAAAGCCTTGACGCAGTCTATAAAGACTGCGTACAAATGGCATCCGGGCTTTGCCACAGCTCGCTCTATCTCTGACTGAAGCACATGGATTGCACCACGCACCACCTCTTCGAAAGCCGAATTGCTCCGGTGGAAGGGTCTGGTCGACAACGTACTCGATCCGTTTTATAACCAATTTGCAGAAGATCTTCTTCAGCGTCCTTTCAGACGCTATACCGCGGTATAAGTTTGGGTCTCTTCCGTCATCACCATGCTTACCCTTAAATAAAAGAGAAAGCCTGGCGATATGCCAGGCTCCTGGCATTTGTCCCCTCTTCATGATCTCGTTGAAGAAATCACAAAGATGGTTTGCCGAAAGTGGCTCAGACTGCACCCAGTGCTCATAGTACACTTGGTCTGGCCCCGCACTCTTTCCTCTCGGAAGAGAGTGCAGAACCTGACTTACTTCTTCTACCTCAAAGGGCAGATTCATAGTATCCTGCTCCAACGTGAGCGGGTGCTCAATCATTGGAGCTAGGCGTACCGTCTCGCGGTTATATAGAAGACCGGTCAGGTGACTCGTTACCTGTTCGTCGCTGAGCAGGTGGTTCGCCCCCCTACGAGGCCGTACGACGTAGGCTGAGGGCTTGCGCTCCGCTTTTTCGAGCAGTCGGATTTCCTCCCGCCTAGCGTATTCACGCTTGTGGTCAAGGCATAGCTTTATGTAAGCTTTTCTACTATTGAAGTAGTCAAGCCTGCGTCTGGCTAGCAGCTGTGGTGGTGCCTTTACCCTCGCTTGGCGCAAAAGCTCGAACACCACACGGTGGGCGAGATAGCAACCACCGACGATGGTTGGCATAGACAGGTCGAAACCTGATATACCGGAACTCACCGTGTCAGCGACCTCTGCCGAGTCAAGATGTGGTGGGAGGTAGAAGACGGCTATGTTCACCCTCATAGACGAGAGACCCACATAGAAATCGTTCTTCCTCACACATTGCGCCGGCGGTAAACGTTTATGTAGGTAGATTGATAATCCACCCACTGGTCTACCACGGCCTCCAGCAGGTAGAACTGCCAGCTGGTGGAAACCTCGCAAATTATTGATATGCAGTTCCTCCCGCCGGTAGGTCTTCGTAAGAGTGCAATGTCCACCGACGTAAGCATGTCAACTGGCGCTAGATGTATTGCTCCTCTTAGTCCCTCACAGTTCCAAAGAAGCAGCCGCAGAGACCTAGTAGTCTCCACGTTAGCATCTCTAGATCTGTTCAGTCACTTGCGAAGAGCCGGACCGCCAGACGCGATAAAGCTTTCCATAACCATTTTCTCGTAGGGAGCACCACCAGCCCAACGACGAAATAGGATACCTTTGCACTTTGCGTACTCGCCGTCACCCAGCACTACACAGAACACGGCATCATTTCCCTGCGTTCGCATTTTGAATACTGCCTTTACACAAATGCTTCTGTTAAGGAGCCATGTGTGTAGGTTGACAGCTGACATTTTCGCCGCCAGCCGTGCTACTCTCAGCGCGCTGAACCTGCCTGGCCCAGCATACACTTCAAGATCTCCTACTCCATCAGCTGCACTGTCTTTCTGCATACGATGCTTTGTTTTGCCGCTCGTCCTCCGTTGGACGGTGACAAAACCATCGTTGTCTTCCTCGTCTTTCCTCGCCTCTGCGGTTGTCTCCGTTGGCGACGTTGCGGCCGCTGCCGCTTCCCTTGCCGTTGGCGTGTTGTCATCCATCGGCTCATTTTCTTCGAGGGTAGTGGCGGTGTTGTTGTTGCCGCCGCTACTGCTACCGCTGCTGTTAAGACCAGCTGCTGTAGCACTGCGCTTGCCGCCGCAGAGACCGACCTTGCCGTTCCCTCCGGTGGCGCTGTCGTCGATCGGCTTTGTTGGTACAAGCAGATCTCCGCCTTCCGTCAATATATATATATATATATATTTTTTTTTTATGTATAAGTATATATATATATAAAGCAAAAATGCAATAAAGATTTTTAAGTGTCCGGACCAGTCCTGCTACTAAGATGACTGCGCGTCCCTCACAACTATGACATCTTGCACAAATTTATGTTCAAAGGCATGCGTCACCCTCATGCATGCGAAAGTCTAAGACCAACAGGGTATATGGTAAAACCCGAATCACTGCGGAACGTATGACTATATGTTTATTTAGTTAGCCCCCGCCGGCGTGGGACCACGAATTTTGCAAATACTGGTAGCTATCCTGAGAGCAAACCTAGTTATCCTAGAGGACGGCATTTAGGAATACCGGCCTTTCTTGCAACGTTATTCTCAGCCCGCCTCTATTCTCAGGCATACTCAGTGATCTACCGGGCCTTCTCAATGACCACTATTCTTGTGCTCGCGTAACTCTCTATGCCGATGACTTTGTGATATATAGTAGATTGTTCATGGATCTAAAAATATCTCTAGGAATGCTAAAGACATACAGCAAGTACAATGGTTAAACGATGGTTAAACGATTAACGTATTGAAGGCTAAGGCTATGAAAAAACCCCTGAAGAGATGTGATAGGCTAAGCTTGGGTGGTGCATCTATAGAATTTATTATCTGATTGTTAAGTTAACGCAAAGCGGTAAGTTTTTTTCGGTCCACATATCTCACTAATAGCACTTAATAGCAGCATCGTCGTTATGACCTCAATCCCGGCTCCACAGAAGCTCTCAGTGAAGACAGCGATTGTTGCTGTCAATATCGCTGTTGGTGTGATGTTATTGTTGTCTGTTTGTGGTTTAAGTTGTTCCCTTTTCCCTCCGCTTCATATTCATGCATACTGTAGCAGCAGGCTATAAAATGAGCCAGTAAACATTAAGCCGTCTGTGGGGATGGAAGGAGGGGGTAACGAACAGACTTCTATTCGTTAATGACTATTAAGCTATCATGACATAACCCTCGATAACGGCTGCGTTTTCCATACGCTGCCATTTCTTCTGTTTTGTGATTATAGATATGTTTTATTTACATAACTACGTTATGTTAACTCTAGTCTAGACGAAGCGGACACGTGATAGTCAAAATACACACCCGCTAGGCCCATTGGCATACCTAATCTTCTGTAATATGTGTCCCACATACATATTGTAATATACGAAGAATAAATATATGTTAACACCTTGGAGAGCACGCGTGGTCATGGGTTCTCTAACCCAGGATTAGCCTTGTTCAACAATGCGCCCCGAACAGGTGCTGTGTTTCCTCATTGATTGTCGAGCGACAGCTTCTGACGCAAAAATGCCTATGCTTTTGAGTGTCCCGTCGAAAGGTTAAGTCTTCTACCCACGCGCTGTATCAGTGTGCGCGAATGGTAGTGAAGATTGGTGCGGACGCCAGAGTATTTTCTGCAGTTGTTAGTCTCTGCTAACCTGACCTGATTGGTCCTTGTCTGCACCGACCATCGAAGAGGCTACTAATTAGGTTAAAGTTGCGTCCCAAACAAGCATGCGGCGGAGGTTCCAGTAAACATGGAAAGCCAGCCAATCTCAGTGCTCGACTTAAAGAGCCATTCAAAACCGAATGGAGTGCTTTTCGGCCTGCACTTGAGGCGCATTACAAGTCATGATGGGCCAACGCGTTTACGAGGTAACCACAACATCGGTGGGAAACGACCAAGCCGCAGTCCTAAAATAATGCATGTCGTCTCGTGTTCTAAGAGACTTTCTATTCGTGGACAGGGTAGGGCATGTAACCAAGGTCCAGCTCCTTGACGACTAACGGAATAAAGCCTGGCTTTATTAGATAGGGTAAGTGCTCTATCAATCAGGCTTGCTAATGCCCAGCTGTTTCGTTTAGTTCTATCATCGGGAGGGGAGTTGAAAAAATACGACAATCTGTCGGTCCGCCTTTGCAGCTCTATATTATAAGCTTCTTACCCATCTTTATCCAATAATGCCCTAACGCTGTCCGCAGCCTGAGTCAATGATGACACGATTGTGGGTCCTGCCATCATGACTGTGTCCGGCATACCCAAGCCGCATAGAGTGCCGCAGCGGTAAGCTGAAGATTTAGTATCTCATCTAAAGTGTCTAAGCTAAGGTTGTTAAACGGCTGTAAAAGTTCAGGCGATGAGGGCAGGCTGCAACCTCGTGTCTAAAAAGCAAGATCTAAGAAAGAGCAGGCCACAGTGGGTTCCCAATTGGAGTAGCTAGCTTGTGGCAAAGTACAGTTTGTCTTTCCCGCTGCCTAGTGCTTTTGTGATGCCATCCGGCAACAAGGGCACACCTAGAAGCTCCAGGTCAACCTTGTAAACAACGCGATAGCCAGGAAGTAAGACAATGAACTCCGTGAAATCTAATGGCTCAATTCCGGTGTGGGCTGTAACATATACTTGACGCTTGCCCGGATTCAGAGCCAGGCCACTATTCACACCAAAGTCAATAACCTTTCGAATATCGTTCAGTACTGTCGGGAGGTCTCCGCCCAAAACGTCGTCATCTAGGCACGAG
>QVRM01007137.1:540000-645329 GCA_003439945.1 Dermanyssus gallinae | reverse complement strand
TGATGTAAGAAGTTATTTTTTCGTCGATAGAACGTAACGACAGGAATCTTAGGCGAATCTCTCCGAAGACGGTGCACAGCCGAAGATCGCAGTAATTTATCATTGATTTGGCGAAATATTATATTAGTACACGCGAGGAGCTATATATATATACATATATATATATATATATATATATATATATATATATATATATATATATATATATATATATATATATACGGAAGTAAGAAGTGCTTTTACGTCGGCATTGTGTAAGACGGTAACGATAACGGAGATCTAATATATAATAAGCGGCCCGTTAGATAGCCGGTCATCAAAGTGAAACTGACCGATCGAAGGTTTACTGAAGTGATTCCGAAGTCCGTCGACCCGCGATCGGCGTCGTCCAAAATCAAGTATCGGCAGGGGACGGTATGGTGCTAATTATAGCATAGACTAAATTACACATAACAGTGTAATTATTGGGATCTTGCCGAGGTGCTGACACTATTTCAGTCTTTCATAAGGGAACATAGAGATAGTGTTCGTCAGTCTAAAGCTTCCCTATCCAGGTGAACATTATTGTGATGCATCGTTGATGGCGTGGATCGACATATATATATATATATATTTTTTTTTTTTTGAGATATGACAAGCTTATGTGCGCGACGCACACCGGGCGTATTGTTCAAGCTTTTAGTTTTTCTTACCCTGCTGCCTTGGGTAAGAGGCATAATGAGGAACTCTGTTTTCTTCGAATAGGAGTAACAAAGCCGCTAAAATCAAGTCGTTTTTTGCCCCTTGTCAAGGCTGATGGCAGTAGTGTACCTAGCCTATATATATATATATATATATATATATATATATCTTTAGGAAGGCTCGGGAGCAGCAGCCAGCGTAAATAAGTGACCTAATAAATAGCCTAAAATGAAACAGTCACGGCTATCACCACAATAAAATTGCCCTTGAGAGTAAATCTGCATGCATGTATATAGGATGTGAGTTGAGAGACAAGCCGAATACATAGCAATCGACGTAAATTGACTGCCTATAAATCTAGTTCGTGTCAGCCTCTAGCGGGAGCGGTGCGCAATGGTAAAGCCGCAGACGAATCCTGCAGACGGTGGCCGGGAGCAATAACAGAATGAAGGACAGCGTTTTCTCAGTCAGAGATCGTGTTGAGCACGAATTGAACAGTTCATGAACACAGTTCATGAAGTGCTAGTATTAGTAATATTAAAATAATAATAATAATAATAATAATAATAATAATAATAATAATAATAATAATAATGATGATGATAACAGGTAAAAACAGTCAATGCAGGCGAGCGGGCGACAAAATAATCAAGAGTTAGACCGTTTTTCCGCGTAAGGCAATGTAAATGTTGTGCAGCTCATTAGGCGGGTTGGCAAATCGCATCTGCATAATCGTATGGGATTCTTGTCCATTGAGGCGAACTACCGCTGGTACTTGTACCACCACCAATACAATACTACAATACTTCCACGACTTGCTCCACTACGAGAAGCTGACAGGCCCGTTGCCTTTTGAGGGCTTGGCTTCATTGGCCAATTGTCAATGATTCCTAATTGGGTAGCGGTAATGACTAAGGTATCATAGCTAATTAGACTTTCTCCAAAGCGTGACCGAGGGTAACGTCGCGAGCACACAGATATATATATATATATATATATATATATATATATATATATATATATATATATATATATATGCACCTTGTACGTTTCGACAAATTAAAGGAGTGTCACTCTAGCAAAAGGGAATCATCTACGTGCAGGAACAAGCCTCCGTTTTTTTATTTTTGCATAGGTCGTATAGTCGTCCGGTTCACGAATGGTGATTATACCAAAATTAATTGTATGCTAGTAATCATTAGCATCAGTAAAATAGATATAATTACCTATCTAGGTTCTGTTAACACACGTCTGCTCGGAAGGTATGAATTAGAAGGTTAACTGTTATTAGTGATAATTATTGCTTTAGAATTGCCAAAGCTGCATTTGTATTTATGGGGGTCCGTCTATGAAGCAATGTGAAAAACAGTTCCGTGGACGTTAAATCTTGGCTGAGGGTCAGACCGAAAACTTTACTTTTTTAGAATTGCCAAAGCGTTATCTGGAACTCTACAGTTAGCACTAGTACGCTTGTTTGAAAGTCTAGACATTGTACTCTTGACGGAAACTTTAATGCGAGAAGAACTGCATTTTGATAAGATGCGAGGTTTCCATCTGCTAGCAAGTCTTCTACCTGCCACCTCATTACGATGATGTCGATGTTACCGATGCGGTCAGTACGGGTCTAACGGGCTGAATTTCCAGCTATCCGTTCTGATCGGCGGTGACTTCAACTGTCGTATTGATAGCGGCTACATCGACAGAAAGGGCGATGGGCTTCTTGAGCTTTCTTTCCTTCATGAGCTTAACGCTGGGGCTCCTTCATCAACCAGACACTCTACATCCCGATCCCCAGATATCTTGCTGATCGTAAAGCGTTCCGTGGCCGACAGAGGTCAACCTACAGGGAACTGCTTATCAATAGTAAGCGCCGGTTTGATGAGCGAGGAGGAGATATGCTTGACAGCAAAACGCGAACCCCATGTCTACATTGTTTGCCGACAAAAACAGCATGCACAGCATGAAAAAAACAAAAATGATTCAGAACAATCGCAAGACGGCCTTTATTCTACTGGCTAACAAAATATCTGCTAGTAGGTTGCGAACGGGCACTGGAGCCTAGGTCACCTATTACAGGGCCATTTTGGCAATTTTTCTTGAAGACATCTTGCGAAGTAAACATTCATTAATTAGATGAGTAATCGAGGAGATTTTATGTACAGGCACGTATAATACATAAAATTGCAACCAAGCCTCCCCAAAGTGACTTTTGCACCATATGAAAGTCTACCACGGCATCGTATGATTATATATTAAAAGTTGTTTTCACACATATATATATATATATATATATATATATATATATATATATATATATATATATATATATATAAGAGAATCAGAACCAAGAAAGAATCACTTTGTATATATAAGATAGATAGATCGGTGGTCATGCTGAACTTGTACCTCTAATATGAGGGGCATTGTCTAGTATCTGGGATGATTAGACCAAGAGGAGCACTATTTTTTAGTAAGCATCTGCGCTCATTGCTGCTTTTTTATTTATCGGTCATGGCCGACTATTCCACTTCGGCATTGATCATGACTAGAGTAGAAATCGTAAAAACAATATATATATATATATATATATATATATATATATATATATATATATATATATATATATATATATATAAATATATTTAAGCTAGGCACATTTAAAAGTATAATGTAGTTTTTACCAGGAGCAATGCTAATTAGTTGATCGACAGAACAGTATATTTCTGCTATTGTATATACATATATATATATATATTTCTAATCCCCCTACATATATGAGAACATTTAAGTAACTAGTGTTCGGATGTCGTTGTAAGCATTTCTTTTTTTTACTAAGCTATTGTCGTTCTTGTGACCTTTTCATGCCCTCTGTGTTGTTGCTGTTTGGTGATGATGATAATGGTGACTGAATACTCGTGAAGGATGCCGAAACGCAACGAACCCTCGAGATGCGGCATCGAATGGAAGAGGACGACCTGTACCGACAATTCGCCAAGAAACGCGTCGAAGAGGAGAATGTCATTCAGCACCAGATCAGGGTATGAAGCATATGATCACATCACAGCTGCTAATACTAAATTGGCCACGTGCACACATATATGCGGTATATACTAAGTCTAACCATATAAAACCGGATTTTTTCGAGCACAAACGAATCTCTCTCATTATATATGCATATATAGTGTGCACGTTCAAGCAATCGCTTAATTTGCTATTGAAAAACAATCAAATTTACATATGACCGAGTATATATAGTTTTGCATATGCAAGCGTTCCGATTCAGATTTTTTCTACACCAATATAAATTCATGAAAAAAGCATATGGATATATATATCTTTTTGGCGTGTGGGCCGTTGGCAAATTTGCTTAATTACGTTGTCATTACAAAATTTGAACACTGTTCGTATATCATGCATAAGTCAGTCGCCGGCCGGGGCAGTCCAGGACTGGCCCTATTTTACCACCAACGACCCAGCCCTCGCCGCTGCGTTGCCTCGTTGGATTAAAATTAAAATCCTCTGCCGAAGAAATTCCTCTGATCACTTATTTCTTGTGATGTTACTCAGCTTAGCGCGGATGCGATTAGGCGATCTTTTCGTCATGGGGCCCAAGGCCCAAACGTCTCTCAAAGGCGAACAGTGTGAATTTGTACTTGTGGCCAACATTTGAGTGCTTACGACGTTTCCTCTTCTCCGCCTCCTCTGCTACGTGCCCGTCTGAAAAGCACTGCGTCATCATAGCTGCAATTTTAATAATTTGTAATTCTAGAAGATCCTATATATATAATCTTCTAGAAGTACAAATTATTATACAATACTCCTGGCGGATGCACCTGTTGGGTTTTCTGAGATTATATTTAACTTATTACATATCGTACTGCCTTTACTTTGCTGTTGCGTTTGCGCAGGAAGAGTGGGAGAAAGAACTGGAAAAGCTGACATCGCGATACCACCAGGAAATTCGCAGGAAGCGAAACAATTTCGCGGTATCTCCTGACGAGGAGCGGGCTATGACAATGCGCCATCAGAAGGACAAGGATGACCTTGAGAAGAACATGACAGTTAAACTCGACAGGTTAGTAGTATCTTATTGTTACCGATGTTGCTGAGCTTGTGGTTGTTGTGTATTTAGTATTAAAATCTAAACTATAAAGTAACAAAAAGAAAAATATTGCGCCCAATTATTTTTTTTTTAAATATACTATCTTCTTTTTCGCTATTACGCTACATTTGTTTTTACAGAAATCGTATATGTCATTTAGACATATATTAAATGCCATACATTGCGTATCAGTTATATACGACTTTTTTCGTTAGGCTGCTTTGGCTCAAACCGAACAAAAATCTATTTCCAATTTATTTTTTGGTTTGAGCCAAAGCAGCCACGACGCGAATGATGTTATGATTGCGAAGATGAAAAAAGACGGCAGTGAGTTTTTGGTTAATGTACTATATGCTCGACCGGTGTCCTGCACGGCAATCGTTTCTTCTTTTCTTTTGGCATGCCTTTTAGATATTCAGAAACTATTGTGTGACCAATTCATTGCAATTCGTTTGTTCCAAAAACTGTTACTTTTCTGAATAATTGAAATAGATCATTAATTTGCATACATGTTGACATGATCATACTACGTTCAGTATGATCAGTTATGCATAGTCAACACTATAACGACACGTTCAATTTAAGTTACATCGATATTTGCAAATTAATGTCAGTTACACATATACCTACCTACACAGATAGATACTACGACTCATTAAGCTATGAGCTCACCACACGCCACAAACAATGGTATGCTATGTCCGCGAATATTAAAGTTGGCAGATGTATAGCACAATAGGCAAAACAATGGTTAGTCATGTCCACGAGGATTCTTAAAGTTGGCAGACGTATTGCAAAATAGGCACGGCTTGTTGTCAGCGTAGTTTAGTTGGAAGACTAAGCAACTCTTTATTGCTAACAATAACGAGCGTAGCTATTACATATCGGCAAATTTAAACTGACATCATTTTGATACGACGTCTCTCGGGTACGTTAGGGTTTTACCGCTATTCACAAGAATCACTTTTGCATTGTTCCAATAATTCAAGGTCACGATTAGGTTTCGCTTCTGACACCCGTAATATAGAGGTAATACGATATGAGATTTATACATTTTGACATATTAAGCACTACGGACTAAAAATGAACAAAAACAGGATTTGCTTTCATACTATTGAACATGGACGCAACGTGTGTTACTTCTCCCTCGCTTACGGTAGATGCTGTCGAGAATCGTATCTTTCATTCCTTATTTATGTTACATTAGTATATAGATATTACAGCACTACATTCCACTTCGAGTAGATCACGTTTTCATATATATATATATATATAATTGTATATATATATATATATATATATATATATATATATATATATATAAATGTATATATATATATATATGTTTAAAAAGTAATCGCCGTGAGACATATCTTCCGTGAGGCCTAAGGGCCGGGCATGTACTGAGATATCTATGGTTACTCGGACAGTCTTAGTGGCAGCTGCGACAACTAATAATACCTATACTAATAGTAAATGTCAAAAGAAGCAGTAACAGTTACTATGCTTGTCACAGCACTGAAAAGTTGAGTGAATTTCACCAACTCCTGCTAGTTGGAGACACTAAACGAGAGAAGTGTGTTCATTCAGGAGCGTTTCGCCATCGTTCATCGCAGTGCGGACGATTGAGCAGCGGCGGTTGCGGTACTTCCTTACACCTAGCATAGAGTAGGTAAACTTTGACACAGCTTGGAGAAGCAGCCGCCCCTTATAGCCAGACCCACAACTCGTTCCGGTGTTGCTGATGGTGTCATGTGTTGACCGATTGTACACCACACCGGTTGTGGTTCTAAGCGAAGCGTGCTGCGGCCCCGTCCGCACAGGATTGAGGAGGAAATGATTCGTTCGTTGTCGAATCACAGCAACCTTCTTACAGCAATCGGTCAGCCTGGCCTCTCGCTTTTGCAGCCCTCCTGCCTTCAGCAGAAGTTACCTCGTGTTTTCTCGGTCTCTCTCTCTCTCTCTCTCTCTGTTGTTCACATTGCTAGTACTTTTCTCTCCCTGTGCTGTCGCTGCTCCCAGGCATTCACGTTCATTCCGATTTCCATATGTATGTATATATATATATAGGGGCAAAAGTTCCTGCCTTTTTGCCTAACGCGAAAACAAGATTTTGCAAGAGCAGGCTGGGTTTTTAAATCTTTAAGATACTCTCCCCCTCTCTTAAAGACATCTTGCCAACGATCAGCCAGATTGTTTTTGATCCCTTTTTCGTAAAAATCTTGCTTCTTAGAGATGATAAAGTGTTGTACGATCTGGACGCCTTTGAAACGCTTATATTTTGCAGTCAAAACCTCTTGGAGAGATCGGAATAATAATGATACTCGAGGTGCAAGGTCCAGAGAGTACGGTGGGTGGTGCTCGATAGGGTTTTCCCTCAGGCGTTCTGACATTGATTGCTTGGTCAACTTGAACTTCTTCTGCGAATTCTCGACCGGACTTAGGTTTATCGTTCCGATTAAAATCGTCACCACGTTACGTGACAAACCATTTTTGGCAGGTCCGTTCGTTGACGTCCCCGAAGATCGTAAGGGTCTTTCGACAAGCTACAGCAATGTTGCAGTCTATTTGCATATATATATATATATATATATATATATATATATAGTGCCTATATGATATGCCGCGTTCTTTCAATAGCCAATGACATCGTCTGCCTCAAAAACATCGCCTCGCGTTTCTCGCCCATGAAGTCATCCGTACGATTTGCGATGTGCCTCAAAAAATATCGGTGAAGATACTTATCGAACCCAGTGTCGTCAAAGCAATTGGCACGAATGGTAGCTCCTTGACAGCTCGAAGTACTTCCTTCGCTTTTCCGAATCTGCGTGTCTTGCAAGCCATTTACAGTTGATAAGCTGTGGCAAAGGCATGAGATCGCTGCCATGCATGAGACAAGACATCCTAGACAGGGTTTTGCCGCATGAGCACAAAAATATAGTAACCTGATCAGATCCTAACGCATTGCTTCCACTCAGACCTTAGGGCTCGCATGTGAATGGCATTCCTTCTCTATTCCACTCTTTGCAGTGCCCTTTGTCCTAATCGTCGCATCTGCCAACACGGTAGTTGAATTTTTGCATCTTCATTAACAAGTGATTCTGCCAGGGAACCAAATTTGTTTAACGATGCAGTATAACATACTGCAGCGATTAGTAGCCCTTCTAAACGTATGTATTATTATAGAAGATATATATGTATATATATACACACACATATTTTTATTACATGTTAATTAATGTTACAATTGTGAGGTCTGAACGTATTATTGCAAACAATTATTATTATTATTCATTTATTTGTATGAAACTGTTGACTTAAAAACAATATCTCCGCTGGACGGTAGAGAAAATCTTGCTCCCGGGTAATCCGGGTAATCATTATAAACTCATTCAGTTACTGCCTTAAATCTGCATTTGAAGCGTAAGCACGCCAATGTCGTCTCAATGGCGGCTCTTATGGATATTTTAAGGTCAAACGTCCTTTACAAACCAGCCACATTGTTTAGTCTTGTGAAAGCTTTGCTCAACTCAGTCTTGCTGTAAAATATTCAGCAAATTAGTGGTTCTCGGAGTGGTCCGCCATGGGTTTATTTGGCGACCAAAAATCACTGGTTATAGTACCTTCTTTGTTCGATAGGAATGAGGCAGCACAGCATCGCTCTCACAAGAGACGACACTTGAAGCGTAGATGTTGATTAGAATTTTTTTTAGCTACTATGCGAGCATTGTTCTAATCACATATACGTTAATGATATGTCTTGTGGCGCACTTTTATCGATCCTCTAAAAAATCCTTAGAAATTGATTTAACGCATCTCGCTGCATGGTGTTTCAACACGATTACAAGCAACTTACAGATGACTACCTTTTTACAATCTTAGCAATCTCAGATAGTATCACCTTTCGCACCTTGTCTATATATATATATATATATATATATATATATATATATATATATATATATATATATAGCTGATAACTAATATTGTCCCCTTAGGCTTTGAAAAGTTGCACTAGATAAGGCCGCAAAACGATAGGCTGCTCAGAGATTTGACACTTCATGTAGTCACTGTGGGGCACACCGTAGAGTCTATCCTCCTTGTTACATTACTATAATACGTAATAATAATATAATGCGAAACAAAGACGTGCTGCTACACTTTTTAGAACCATCACGGTCTACTGATACATTGTGGTCTCTGAATGCATTTTTAGAGTCATCTTAATTTAGCACATACTATATATGCCAAATAATTGTTTAAATGACCGACAGCCGATTCAAATATATATATATATATATATATATATATATATATATATATATATATATATATTAATTATATGACTGTAATTTCCCCTGCATCTACGTGCGTTAGAAGCTTATCTTCATGGTTTATTTCCAATGAACGAGCACTGACGAAACTTGAAGCCTAATATTATAAACAATATATATATATATATATATATATATATATAGTTTGCACTTGTTTATTGTCGTACTTTCGGACATAACATTTGTATATCTTTAACGGTTATGTCTAAAGATATATATATATATATATATATATATATGTTCAGTGCACCGGAAGAGAAGAGTTAAAGAATCAATTCTCTTTAGCAGTACAAATGCTGTACAAGGACAAATATAGTCAGCTTCTGACGGGTATATTCAAGACGCCAAACCAAGCGTCGGCATTGCAGTAGAAGAAATGCATTCATGCATAGTATACAGAATTATCGCAGCTGGTAGTTTCAGATAGTTATTAAACAGCTAACAACACACGACAGAAACTTTAGTGTTTTGGACGGGTTGGCGGTTCCATTGTTAGCCGTGTGTGTGTGTCGTGTGTCGGCGCGCATTTGTGGGCGGATGTGTGCCGGTGCATTTGCTAACATAATTCTATTGTAGCGTGCAAAACAAAAGCCGAGCGACTAAGCCTTCATATATATATATATATATATATATATATATATATATATATATATATATATATATATATATATACGATGAAGCGGAGGTGCCCGCGCATTGTCATTGAATAGAATGAATGAAGAAATTGCGTTGGTCAGAGAATTTCTTTGCTCCTCATCATCTCATTGTCTCGCTCTCTCTCTCTAGCCTGCCGTCCCCCACTCGATTTCTCTTTTTCTTCTCCTCTCTCCCTCTGGCTATATATATATATATATATAGATATATAGATATATATATATATATATATATATATATAGGCTGCGGCAAGAGTCACATGAGGGTTTGTTTCGAAATTTGCCGCCATCCCGCTCGAGATGGCGGCATACTTCGTCCCTTTCTGCCCCTGTTTTACGTAGCGCTTTTTCTTTCTTTGCTTTCTGTCAACCTCTCTCGTTCTCTCTCTCTCTTGCTCTCTCTCTCTCTCTCTCTCGCATTCGCTTGAATTAACTGGTTCTCTCGCATGCTGCCTCCACCCCCCTTGTGCGCCGCTCTTCCGCATGGAATTATAGGATGGAATTGTTCTAGCCTGATGTCCCCCGCTCTTCCCCAATTCCCGCGCTTTTTGCGGTGTTTCGGCTCTCGTTCTAGACAGATAGGTAGATAGATAGGTTTTATTATTATTAGTATCATGAGTGGTTTACATTTGTACAGAGGTTCACAGCTCCTCAAAGCCATCCTCAAAAGCTAGCTAGTATGGAGTGTTTATATTGCACGTCTTCTTAAAATTGTGATTATTGTCATTATGATGATTATCGTGATTGACTTTTGACGATTTGGACGTGCGGCTGCTTCCTTTTCCCTACGCTTTTCCGCTCTCTCTCTCTCTTGAGGTCTCTCTCTTCTCTAATATGATGATGGCCGCCGCTAGAGGTGGATAGACAACTAGCGAGCAACTCGATCAGTAGCGAGACTGGCTGCATACGATCGCGCACGACATTGAGGCGATGGGGACGACGAACACATGGCATCGTATAGAGACACACTCACTCACTCAGCTCACCGCAGTAACACAGAGACATTCTGCGGCGGCAGAATTGCGATGCGCGTAGCTCGTTGTTACAAACCGAACACGCACTAAATCGAATGCAGACAGTCCACCACCAGAATTTCCACCACGCTCCGGTGGGCGCCCGGACTGGCGCCCCTGTCTGCTAGTCCGCCGATCCGCCGGTCCATTCGCCGGTTCGTCCGTTGTCAGCAACAGCTGACTATGCCGTCGACTGCTAGTGCTACTGTTGTTGTTGCGTTGCATTGTTGTTGTTGCTGTTGCGTTGCATTGTTGTTGGGTTGCATTGTTGTTGCGTTGCGTTGTTGTTACGTTGCATTGTTGCTGTTGTTGTTGTTGTTGTTGCGTTTTACGGCACTGCACGCTCGCTGGCTGACGCGAACTATGATGACGTCTCGCCAGCTGAGCGTCTCTGACTTGTCTGTTGGCGGGTGATGATGATGAACTGAATCTTCTTCTATGATTCAACGACCACTTCAACTTTTTCAAAGTCGCGCTACTAAATGGCAACATAAGGACTTGGGCATGGC
Organism: Dermanyssus gallinae; assembly: GCA_003439945.1. NCBI lineage: Eukaryota > Metazoa > Arthropoda > Arachnida > Mesostigmata > Dermanyssidae > Dermanyssus > Dermanyssus gallinae. Next base: position 634,037 of record QVRM01007137.1, on the reverse strand, counting down.
TATGTCTGCATAGATAACTCTTACTATTACTACTACTTCTACTAGTACTGCTGCTGCTACGATAAGATGCAAACAACGGGACATCGTTCACAAATTCCTAGCAAACCAGCCCGTCGCGAAGGCATTGTCACGGTCATCACGAAGTTGGCACGAGTGCTTTCTGTTCTTCCACTCTTGTTCATCCGGCCTTATGTATATATATATATATATATATATATATATATATGGGATTCTATGTGTGCGTACGCCTAGAGCGCCCCAACAGAGAAAATTGTTGGAAATATTCATTGTACTGGTGCAACTTAATGCTGCCGTACATACATGCCGGTACTGCGTTTGGTTGTATTTTAAAGTGAGGGATTTACGTATGAAATGAAATATATGTAGTTACATGAAAATATATATATATATATATATATATATATATATATATAAACTATTCAGTTTGGAGAAGTTAAGGAAATCAGAGACCGGGAGTTTTGCAGAAGATATGCCAGAAAGTTAAATGTCGAGTCAAATAAGAAAGATTGCGATAGCTGTCCTGGTACTCTTTTGTTCTAGTAATAGGACGATGGTTCACTTGGCCGTGTGTTACTTTCAAGCGGCGAAGAGATCACGCCGTTTAGTTTTGAGTTATATATATATATATATATATATATATATATGTATATATATATATATATATATATATATATATATGCTGTACATTTACGTATAAAGTTATATACACATATTTATATGCATTATGTTGTTTCAAGTTTATTCACCATAAATTGGTAGTGTATTACAAAAGTTCACATATCATTTTGTAGGCTAATAATATCGTTAACACGTGCTTGTAGTGACGGTGTTTCGATTATATGCATTATTGCAATGCAAGTACAGAAGCAAAAATATATTTTTTATACTATTATCGGCATGTGATTTTCCCACTGATCGGTACAACGTGTGAAACAGGTTTTGGTGCGACCTTTTAATGGTCCATCAAGAGAATCGGTGTCCAGTAGGTCATTACAAACAGGGCATAGTTCTGCTATAAGTATCAAACATTTTACAGCTTTTGGTGCGCATGATACGTTCACAAGTGCGCTAATGGAGAAGAGTCTCTTACTGTTTTGGAATGGCTAAGTATCTTCGGAAGGTCACACTGGAGTTCCATTAGCCAACGTTTTGTTTCGTATGTGATTTAATCCAGCCCATGCAACGCAAATGAAGGCCAGTCGAGATGCTAAAGAGCTGTGGCATGTCTCTTCGCACAGAAGATGGCAGTACAAACGTCGATCGTTTTGTTTAGATAAAAACGAGAGCCCTATATAAGAAAAACAGCTGTTTGAGGAACAGAAGCGATTGACGGAAAGTCTAGTTAGGGTTTATGCTGTCATTATTGCTGCTCGTGCCGCCTGTTGCTGCAAATTTTTTAACTGCTTTTGTTGTTGTTGTCGTATGTTTTTGCAATACATTGGATTCTGTACTGATTATTTGCAAGTCCAATCTATATTGAATATGTCCACATCTCTGACCTCCCGTCTGTCCGTTTGACTTTGGCTTCCAAACTCTGAAAGACTGTAGGCGATATCTTCAGTCATAGTCGGATTGATTCAGTTGTTGGTGAACAGGATGACATGAGATACGCAAAGGGGCTTCTTGCTCGCATCGGCAAAATAAAGCACTCGCTTCATACGCAATCAAAAACACCTCTCAAGCTCGTTGAGATTCGCCAGCAGTAGATGGCTGCATATCCTGTCAACACCACACATCAGCCTCGGAACAATCTGAATTTCTGTCGGACGTAACCGACAAGGTCAGCGATGAGAAGGACAAACGGGACTCAGCTTAGCGGGCCTCCTTGCGGAGTTCCCACATATTGTTTAATCTCCACAACACCACGCTCACCGTCTATAAATAAGGGGTCCTCATCAAAGAAACTTGCTATTACACCCAGAAGAGAGTCACCCCCGCATGCTTGTTCGGATGATTCAACCAGCAGATGATGAGGGGCCTTGTTAAAGGTCTTGCAGTCACGCAGTCTAGAAGACTGCATAGAAGGATTGCAGTGTCTAGCACTGTATTTCGGTGCGAATCGATTTTGTTGTTCCAGCTTGGCGAAATAATTTCTCTGTAAGCATTAGGAAGCATGCATTTTGCTGCACTTTCTGTCGTCTTTCTGCGCACTTTGACTGACAGCCTTCGTCTCTATTTCTGGCTAGGGTGTTGCTCGTTAGAAATAATGCCGAAGTGGTTGTTATTACTGTTGCGTCTGCCGCTGTTGCTGCTGTTACTTCTGCGATTGTTACTATTGTTGCTGTTATTACTCGAATGACTAAGTAATCTCTTTCTGTATCGGAAATTAAATTCACTTCGTAATCCCTCCTGAAAAGTCTTTCGAGCTAGAGGAAATCAAACAAGGTAAAATATTACACACAGAGCCTCTACGACGCAAACATATTATAGGTATATATGGAAAGGAAAAGCGGGAAACGGGCAGGGTAAGAATGGGCATACGAGCTATTGGCAGGTGCCAGGGCAGGGAAGTTGTATACAAGGATGTAACGAGCTAAACATAGGGAGGGGAAGTACAGAATGTCTGTGGGGTTAGGGAATGAGTCAATTGTACTTTGGGGCCAAATGTTAGAAAAGACAAGGTCGATATGACAAGGGTCGCTTTGTTTTTACCTGCGCAGGATCCCTTTAGCGAAGGCTGGCTCAAAGCCCTGCCCTCGCCTCAACACTCAGTATCATGCTGGATCTTAATTCTTTCCGATTGGCGTGCGCGCTGAGGATAGGTGCGCCTGTCTGCGAACCATTCGTATGCAAATTTTGTGGAGAGGCTGGGGATTCCGGCGGCAAGATCAGATGACGGCCGTTGCGTTACTGTTGATTATGACGATATTGGTGATATTGGCCCCGTACAGACATCATGCTTCCATCGTTGGCTTTTCAGTCGACGGAAGCAATAATCATGACAACTGTTATTATGCTAACGACTACGACGGAGAAAAGATAGTGGAGTTTTGTTCTTCGTGGTGGTGATGATGATGATGATTATAAGACGACAAAGTGAGAATTATTGTTGCGGAGTAACAATGACTCTCTTACCGGCTTGGTCTGCTGGTGCGCGACTTCCGCGCGCTGCGGGGACCTTCACGAGCCCCCATGTAAGTTACTCAGACGGTGTAAACTCCCAATAGTAACTCTCCCCAGGGTCACCATTTGTTGACGGGAAGGCAGGGCATACGATATTGATTGAGTGTCAACGAATTCATATTGTCACTCTGTCGTGGCCTATTCGAGGGCTGTTAAGGCTACTTAACCGACGGGGAAGGTGTGCGGCCCCGGGCCACATGGTTAATGCCCGGGCTTTAGCAACCTGGGAGTACCGTGTGGGACGCCTGCTTTGGCTTAATAGGCAAAATGAAGAGCGAGTCGCCACATGAAGCAGACCGGCGGTCGGGAGGACCATCTAGCTTCGAAGCTGCCCTTCGCAGCGGCGAGGCACCTTGCCTTGGAGTGGTCGAGCACCCTGTAATGGGGGGTATTGTATATTCTGAGGTGTAACGCGGAATCGCGAGGTGATGGGGTCTAACCGGTACGGCGGAGTAGTGTGGTACCCCCATACGGAACCTCGATAGGGGGAAAGATGGGGGTCTGTCGGCCTGTAATGGGCCGGCGGGCACTTCCGTAAAGGTCCGCGCGGAAATCGCGGGCGGCGGGAGTGTAAGTATCTCTCTCTTTTGTTAGCCAACTTGGCCTGCGATACGGGGGGACTGTGCTGCACAAGGACCCGCGGGCCGGACGGTTAATGCCACGGGTGACACCCGGTGGTACCGTCCGGGACGCCTGCTGTCTTGGCTTAATAGGCAAAATGAGTGAGAAGTGGCCACATGAACGCAGACCGCCGGTCGAGAGGACCTTCTGGCCCCGTATTTTTTTTATTTGCGGGGAACCCCTGCGCTGGAGTGGGTCAAACTCCCCTTCGGGGGGGGGGGGGGGGGGGGAGGGGGGCGCGTAATATTCTGGTGTGTAACGCGGAATCGCGAGGTGAACGCGTCTAATCGGTACGGCGGAGTAGTGTGGTACCTCCGTTCCGAACCTCGATAGGGGGGAGGGTGGGGGAACTGCTGGCCTGTCTATTCGGGCTAGCGGGCACTCCCGTCAAAGGGCTCGCGCGTATTAAATCGCGGGCGGCGGGAGTGTAAGTATTTCTCTCTTTTCGTAGCCGCCTGTCACCGCGTATGTCACCAGTATATAAAGTATACAAAGATAAGCGAAATTAAACGCTTAAGAAAGGCGAATGAAAGACAGGCATAGAGTGTGAGAGAAGTGGCACAACAGTTAAGGCAAACGGAACGCTGATGGGCGGCGGAACGGGTAGTTTGATTCAGAAGTGGTGCGGTTTAAGGTAGGTAACCCCTAACGAACACTCATCACACATTTTCTTTTCTCCCGCCACTTTTTCTTTTATCCCCATAATTGAGTTCTGCAGTTGTTGCGCTTACACTAGCAAGCAGTTGCTGGGAGGAGTGCGTCGCTGTTTGTCTACGGTGTCGGTAGTGGTACGGGCGCACAAAATAATTTTTTAGTAGCAGCAGCAACAGCCGCATTAGTAAACCCGGCAACCACACCGCAAAGTAGACCCCGCTTCCCCTTTAAGCATCAAGCGGCCGCCTTCATAGCGCCACCTCCGACGTCAGTTGAGCAGCTAACTCAAAATGAGGTTGCTGGTGCGACGTGGACATCCGTTCTAAAGACAAAGTTTCCGACAAAGTTCCCCCTCGCCTGCCCGCGTGTTGGTAATGGCCCGGGCTTAGCTAGACTAGGTGGCTGATTACGGTTCGTGCTATTTTACCTCGCGCCGACCTTGGCCGACCTTTTGCTTGACAAGCACCTATAGGGTTTGCCAATATTTTGATCGATGTCGCGTTGTTCCTGTCGTCGTCGTCGCTGTATCTCTAGTTACCGACCTGGCTTTACACTACGTCGGATACGTGCATTCGCATCGCCCATAACCAGTGGTACGGTGCGCGCACGATGAGTGTGGGAGTAATGGCGACCAAAATGTAAAACACCTTTCGTGTAGTAGAAGACACACGTCTACATATGGTGAAGCCATTTGTGCCAGCTGTGACGGGACTCGACACGAACGAAAATGGTGGCAGGCAAATTGTCGTTGCGTCAAGCGACGACGTCGCTTCTCCTCGGAGGCTCTCGTTTGGTGAAGACGAACAACTTCAGGTCTACCGCGTCTTGCTTCCGCTGCTGATGAGGCTGGCACCGACGACGACGACAGCAATGAGCTTTCAGCAAAGCCTCATCGTGCGGCGCCAGCGGCAGCGACCAGCCTGCGGCGATGCTTCTTCCGAACCGCCTGACGACGCGCGAACCAGATGACGCGCTCGACGTCGAATGGCGGCGTCCCGTCTGAAAGGCACAAGGCAGAGGGGCACTGCGTCTGCCTTCTTCTGAATACTATGTGTGTGTCTTGCAACAAGTGCATGTGAGACTGTGCGTTACCCCACTCCACCCCTTGCGCCTTCGTTCTAGCCCAGCCCAGCCAGCCCAGTTTCCCCAAACTTTGATTGACGGAGTGCTGAGTGCTGATCGTGTGTTGATTGATCGTCAACCGCCGCCGTCGTCGTCGTCGTGGTCGTATTGTCGTGCCGTGACTGACGGGTTGTCGATACGTTGATTGTGTGCACGTTGATTTGATATGAATTGAAATGATGAGATCGATGTCACGAAGGACAGCTCATCAACTTAATGGCTAATGGCAAACATCGGCAGCAGCAACAACAACAACAACAACAGCAACAGCAATAACAACAACAGCAACAACAACAGCAACAACAACAACAACAACAACAACAACAATCGTAGCGCGTAGTAACAGCGCAACAGCAGCAGCAGCAGCACCGCAAGCAATCCCAGCAACGATGGATTCCGCCGATTCGACGATGCAGTTGCTTGTTGATTAGCTAACTGAAAATCAAAAACAAAGCCGTCATGAGCCGAGTGGGGAACTGGCGGCACAGTAGTGGCAGTGACGTGAGTCGCCGCGGTGTCAAAACGCGTCCATCTTCGATCGACCTGGGATTTGATGCGATGCGATGCGATCCGATCCGAACGTGTTTGTTTCGCGTCAGTGTTGTACAGCTGGAGCGATTGCGAGGATTGCTGCTGATTACGCGTTCGTCAGCGGGAGGGAAAGGCCCAATGACTTCGGCAGATGATTCTGTTTAAGTAGAGGAAGATTTACCACTGTCGTTCATGTATTCGTCTGTCCGTCGAAGGAACAGTCCGTACGTCTGTCCGTATGTACGTCGGCCGGTCCGTTTGTCTGTTGGTTGGATTCACGTTCAGTGACAACTATAAGGCATTGCGGTTTGGGGAGCGCCAGCATTCGCGCTACCAACAACATCACCACCATTACCAACATTACTACTACCACTACCATCACCATCATCACCACCAGAAGATCCCCGGGGCTGACATGAAAAAACCACACACACACGAGTCGCCGTGCTTCCGAGGCTCCAGTATCCCCTACCGCCAATGCGACTTTTGCTGCTACTTCTACTACTACTACAACTGCAAACAATATCAACAACAACAATATTAACAACAACACCAACAATATTAACAATAACACCAACAATACCACCACCAAAAACAACAATACCAACAACACCAACAACAACAACAGCGACAGCAACAATACCACCACCACCACCACCAACAACAACAACAATAACAACAACAATAACAACAACAGCAACAGCAACAACAACAACAACACCAACAACAACAGCAACAATACCAACAACAACAACAACAATACCAACAACAACAACAATACCAACAATACCAACAACAACAACAACAACAACAATAGCAACAACAACAACAACAACAACAACAACGACGCGATATGCTCAGTTAAAGGAGGGGCGACGCCCTCCGAGAAACGTCGGACGACCACGCCAACCACGGCAGCAGCAGCCCGCACGCTCAGCACGCCAGTGTAACGTGGCGGTGGCGGCATGACGTGGCACCATCATCATCGCCGGCGGCTTACTGGGGACACGCCGAGTCGGGAAACAACTTGACGTTGTTGGCGCCTCTACTGCTGTTGCAGCTGCTGCAGTAACTAGTTCTGCTACACGGACGTATGTCTATCGTATATGTATATGACAATGAAACGCGATGCCGCTCGATAGTGGCTGACTCGAGCAGCAGCAGCATCAGAAGCGGCAGCGGAGAATCAGACGTACAGAATTCGAGAAATAATCGAGCATGCAATATGCAATAAAACAGTGTACATAGTACCGTGATCAAGGTTTAGACTAATATATATACATATATATATATATATATATATATATATAATATATACATACATATATATGTATATATTTATATATATATATATATATATATATATCTATATAATAATATATACATACATATATATGTATATATATATATATATATATATATATAGAGAGAGAGAGAGAGAGAGAGAGAGAGAAAACGAGTAAAACCTCTGGTACTGCTAAAGCAATCTCAAGTCGATGATCATTGTCGAAGCATCAGTGATCGGCATCAACGTCTTGACGGCGCGGGGTTTGCGTGCCGTCTTACGCATTAAGTCGGTGTTGGTGTTGTTGTTGTTGTCGTTGTTGTTGTTGTTGTTGTTATTGTTGATGTTATTATTATTATTGTTGTTGTTGTTATTGTTGTTGTCGTTGTCGTCGTTGATATTGATTGTTGCTGATGCTGATGATGATGATGTGATCGGTTGACACTTATTGCAGCGAGCGGCTGGTTCTGTTGTTGTTTCTGAATCTTGTATTGATGCTGGTGTGCTGGTTGTTGTTGTTGTTGATGCTGATGCTGATGCTGAAGTTGTTGTTGTTGTTACTTCTGCTTCTGCTGCTGCTGTTATATGCTTCTGTCGTCGTGGTCGTCGTCTTGATGCGCTACCGCCGCCGCCACCGCCGGTCGGTGTTCGACGTCGCATTTTCTCCGTTGTCGTTCGTTGTGCATTCGTTTGTTCGCAACAACGCGTTGACGCGCGAACCACGCGTGGGTTGGGCTCGTGTCGTCGGCGGGCGACGACAACGACGACGACGACAACGACGACGATGACGCCGAGGACGACGACGACGAAATGACGTCTGATGCGTCCGACTCGACTAGCTCGATGGATGATGGCGGACGTGATGATGGTGATGATGTTGTTGATGATGCTGATTATGACGACGACGACGACAAACAACAACAACAACAACAACGTCAATGATGATGATGATGATAATGCTGATGATGGTGATGATGATCAGCTCTCATAGCTCCGTAGACACCGGCAGCAGCAGCAGCAAAACCAGCTGGTAACGGTGGTACGACGGATCCGACGACGGATCGATGGTGGTCCATCATGACGACGCGTCGAGCTGGCATGTTGTTGTTGTTGTTCTGATTGTTGTTGCTGTGGTTGTTGCTGTTGTTGTTGTTGCCTTTGTCGCCATCGTCTTCAATGTTGTTGCCGCCATTGCCACTGCCACCAGCGCTGTCGCTGTTCTCTCCTTCATCTAAAAACAGCCCGCGAGGCTCTCCGGAGAAAACCACACTACTATTACTACTACTACTACTACTACTACTACTGTGTGCCTGTCTCAGCCGTTCCTTCGGCGGCGGCTCTGACGGCCCCTCGTCGTCGTCACCATCATCATCACCATCATCATCATCGCTGCGTCTCAAGACGACGTCAAGAAGCAGTCGAATCATCGACTGGATCTCTGCTTGTTCGTTGGGAGTTGTTGTTGCATGCATGCATGTATGCAGTCTGTCTGTTTGTTACCACCAATAAGTTCGTTGCATCGCCGGCCGAGCTGTGCTTGGTGTTCGTTCTCCTGTTCGAAGACGACTTCTTCGACTTTTTCGTTGTCGTTGTCGTCGTCGTCGTCGGCTTCTGTGTATCTGGACGCGATCAGTCAGCCGATCGTGCGACGGTTGGTTACGGTGCTTCAAGCAGGCAGCCGGCGTGCAGACGAAGTGCAACGAGCTCAGCGCGGTGGTCGAAGAACCTCCTCGACGACGTCGGTGAGGGCGACAAGGACTTCAAGTCCGTCTACGAGGCCCTCAAGACGAGGACCTCAGTGACGAACACCTCAGCCATGAGAACCGCTAGACGATGTGAACTTTAATCGACGAGGAGTTCGACAGACCACGACGACACCGCGACGAACACGGACGGTGGCAATAGAAGGAAAAGGGAAGGAACGGAAGGTTGAAAACTCGACGTGCAAAAATCGACGTCGTACAAGAACGACAACGTACAAGACAGTCATTGGCCAACAGACAGAATCTGGCTCGACTCATTGGAGACGCAAACTCTCGACTCCGCTTGCAATGGAACCGAACCTCAACGACGAAACCGTTACAACTCCCAACGAGGAACTGTGCAAGCTGCAGCTATTGTAGTAGTTATAGCATCAACAGCGCCTCCGGTGGTGACGACGGGCATCACCTCGAGTACCAACCCAACCTCGGATACCAACCCAACGTCGATTGTACCAATACAACTTTTCAGCCTACAGAGGCCAGCCTTTAGCCTACAGGTGCCCAATACAACTTTTCAGCCTACAGAGCCGAGCCACCTTACTACTAGTGTTGATCGATTTTGAGGATTTCGTTCCTTTTTCTGCTGGAAGGTGTTCCCGGACCCCAAGGGTCGCTGACAAGCCCAGTTTCGTTCGACATGGTACGCACGCGGTTCAATTTCCAATTGAGCACGACATCTTCTGTCATTGGACGACGTTCGAGAAACAGGACAGGCCTATAGACAGCCGGTCGATAGTTGTAGTCAAGCGCGCAGGTTTTTTTCGCGCAGGATTTGCGTCACGGAACCGCGCGATCTCAGAAGAGCGTTAGCAGCAGGTGCTCTAGAGCTCATTTTGTCCTTTGTTCTCCTCTCATTCTCGAGTGTATTGGACGGTGGTGTGTTAATGCACGGCTGGTTTTCTTGCTTCGTTATTCGTCGCCAATACAAACTCGTATTGCACGCACCTCTACTGCGGCCAGTACTGCGGTTGACGATCTGTTACAGTACATCGACACGTGCACCATCAGCGTAACATCCTGCCCGTTCGTTCCTGCCTGCCTCGTTAAACTCGAAATCTGGGGACTCGTCCAAGAAACGTCGCTCAAGTTCGGCACCAAGATCAACGTGCGCAGAGGCGGAAACGGGATGCTCCTAGCCACGCAGGGTCTGCGGCCAGGCGGCAGATAGATTTGTTTGTGAACGTCTGTGTTTGCCTTGGATCTCCTCATTTTTTGTGGATATTACTGTGGCTGCGTATTTTTGAAGTGCTGGAGTCACTACTTCGTCGAGTTCCACTCGTTGACCTGTATAGGCTGTGTGTGGAGTGCAGTGGGGCTACAGCTGGCTGCTGTTTATTCCTCTGAGAACATCAACTATTAGTGGCAAAGATGCTAAAAATGTTTCTACCGTCGTCGGTTCATGAACCAATCACAGCCCTCGGCTGGGTGCGCCAAAGATACCCGTCGTTCGTGACGTCGGCTTACGATGACTTTGAATACCTTGGCGTGCCCGCCGTACCGGAGTACCGCGTTACACTGTACGTACGACATCGGATCTGTTTATAAATCGCACGCGATCAAACCCGAGACTTTATTGTGTATACATAGACATGTGTTGGGTTGGCATTTATTTGGAATCTATATATACATTTATATATACTATATATACTTATCTTTGATACCAATTGCATAAAACGGGTACACAACAAATTACATTGCTTACCTGTATATCTGGCATTATCTTACACAGTTCGTTCTAATGATTATACAGTTTACTCGGTAAGTAGACTGCTAACGATATATTACGATATCAGCGTTTTTAGGCGCAATGAAGACTTTTTATCATTTATGTGTACGCATCATTGCTGCAAGTAATCGTGTTAGCTTTAGATAGCATACTTCAATGTGATAGAAGATTTAGCCACTGCTCTTCTTGATCACCGTATTATGTCCGAATGGAACGATACGGACCTACGGTCTACTATGGTTACTTAGAATTAGTATAATACTACGGATTTTACTTCATTTCTGAATATTGGACACGTTGGCAATATTTTTTTTCTAGTGTGCCGGTACCTGCAAATAATTTGTTGCTTTAAATATCCAAGTGATTGCCTCTAGGTGGCACGCTGGCTTATTTATATATATATATATATATATATATATATATATATATATATATATATATATATATATATCATCAAAACAAACACACATAGATAATATTTGTTATCGTAAATGTAATCAAAATGTTTGCTTTTTTGCTTATGTTTAAGCAGGCGGGCATGCTTTTTAGCGGAGCTTCTAAAGGGCACCAAAATATGTTTTTTACTGACTGTGTCTCTTTCAACATAAATAAGGTATCATAGAATCTCAATTTTTTATACGAATGCTTATTACGGCCCTTCTTATTTGTTAGTAACGTTGGACGCCTGTATTAAATAACGTGTTCTCTTGCAACCGCAAGTTTTGTAAAGTTATGCTCGACCAGCCACATAACAAAAGTTTGCAATTTTACTGTTACTCCTAAACAAGATGCTTGTAGCCATTGAACACCTCATACAGGTATATATAGGGTGACCAACCCCAGTTTGCGATCATATGTTCTCAGCAGTATGAGTGGGTGGCTTCCATTGTTCGAGACTCAGTGTGGCGGTTTAATGTGCTCAGCTCAAATGTCCCTCTTAAGAACAGTGCCAGCTACAGGCACGGGGCTACACGACCTTCCATGTGTCCCGACATAATGAAATTTGCCGAACGGCTATATGTTATATATATATATATATATATTTTTATATATATACCGAGCAAAGCCTTTGCCTTGCATTCGGGAGGACTGGGTTCGAGACCTAGACTGGCCACTCTTAGATTGGTTTGCATGGTTTCCAATTTAGACAAGGTAAATGCCGGAGTGGATTAAAATTAGCCATGGCGGAAAAAAACGGGCAATAGCCTTACGAAAAATCTTTTTTTAAAAAGCTGTTTGCCAGTGGCATCCATAATAAAAAAAAACATGCGTTGCTACAATATTTATAATAGGAGATGCATTTTCGTACCGTCGGGGACCCCGGGGACCCATCAATACCTCAAATATTTAAGAGATCACAGGAGATCGACGCGAGGTCGTCTCTGAGGAAGATACTGCCTAAAAGATTGCTTCGCGTCGTTCAGGACCAGAATACATTAGCTATGCGGTTTCTCTGACTGGTGGCATTAGCTTAACGGAACCTTAGCCTGATCAGGCCACTCAGCGTGCCTACGTACTCCATTCTTATGATACAATTAACGGAAGAATGCATGCCGTTCATACAGGCTGCATGCCGGTATCGTTGAAAGCCAGTAGAAATTAAGTCGTAGTTGAGACAGTGCAAGTTATGAAATGTCATTTTTTTTCGAAAACTTAAGCATTTGTAATGCAGTTTCGCAAATAAACCACGTTCTGAATCTGAATCTGAAAAGTTAGGTCCTAAGGTTAGCGTTGTTAACTCGGTTTGTCGCTGTGTGAATTGATATCCCCTCACAGGAGGAAGGAGGCTCTCACTCACAAATTGATTGAAGCAGAGCGTGCTGCGACTGCAGATCTCGTCGAAAAGCACGCTGAGGAAATGCTAAACCTCATCAACGAGAAGCGCGAGGAAATTGTTAAGGTAAGTGGCAAATTATTAATATGCATGTATGACTATATATATTATATATATATATATATATATATATCTAAAGTATAGTACATCCAGAACAAACGGAGGCAACATTTGCAATGAGATCTATGAGGGTGAAACAAGTGCTGCTACACGGGGAAGCGTTCATACTGCTGGTATCTCGTAGCGTGTACAGCATGGCATACTGGGCATGCCGTGGATACAAATACACTTGATCGTCTCGGCACACGTGTTCACTTGCCATCATTGACAATCCCCATCCGTACACGCAGTGTGTGTCTATCTATCTATCTATCTATAGTTCATCGCCAAAAGTACCGTCGGCGTACGGTCTTTTCGTACGCCGCCCAACTCGATGAGTTTGACGTGCGGGCCCATTGGCATGCCAACTAGGTCGTGGGGGTTTTGCTGTCCCCTTTGCTACGGTTAACGTTACGGGATTATGATCGCTTCTACTATTACTATTTGCTATTACTACTGGCATTGCCGCTATGACTAGTGGCGGGGTGGTCTAGGAAAGGAGGGGGGGGGGGGTGCTAGTACGCATTAGTACACAAATGGTATATGCCATGTGTCGGGGGTTGCCGGTTCGATTCCTGCTGTTGTTGATTGCATTTTCTGTGAGCGATGATGCTCATTAAGGGCAGATGGGAAACTATTCCACCGACAGACAGCTGTCACCATGCTTTGAGCTTCTGCGTTAGCTAGCCGTTAAAGTTCACGTTGTCGTCGGTACCATTGACGCTACGCAAGGGCCAATGGCCCAGCTTGCTGTTCAGCACGCTTGATCCAGACAGACGACCCAAACGTAGCGGGCGTACTACGCTGTAAGCGCATTGTCTTCTGTTTAGTTCGAACAAGATTGATATGTGTATATATATATATATACTTGTTTTATATGTTTTCAAATTGATTTAATCAAAATAGTGATTGGAACATCAAGTTTTCTACGGAATCTCTATGTATTTGTATATAACCAATATATATATATATATATATATATATATATATATATAAATTTAAAGAGAGAGAGAGGAAGAGAGATGGACAGGCAAGGGGAAGACGTCGGGGAAAAATGGAAACGCCCGTCGATTTGACAGCCGGCAAATCGAGATGATCGTAGTCGTGGTAAGGTAGATTTTGATTTGCAAACGACAACCAACCCCACACGCAATCCCATCTCTTCACCTCCCCACCCCAACCGTATGGCCGTGCGAAATATTCATGTTGACGTCGATGTAGTGGCTTTCTATGTTTATTTCGGCATCGTCGCTGTCGTCGTCGTCGTTGCCAGCGTCTTCTCATTCTCTTTCTTCGCCTGCTTTATCTTATTCAGAACATCTCGACATCGCTGACGGGCGATGTCTGCAGACCCTTGAGGCTGTTTTCTCCCTTCAGCTGGTGTGTTTGTTGTCGTTGTTGCTGTTGTTGCTGTTGTTTTTGTTGTTGTTGTTGTTGCTGTTGTTGTTTTTGTTGTTGTTGCTGCGGTTGCTGTTTCAACTAATAATGTTTGTGTTGCCGTTAGTACTATTCAGACAAAAGTTTGTGTTTATAGAGAAGCTGCTGAGAGTTGTTGTTATTGTTGTCTTGATGCTGCCATTTTTCACTGCTCTTTTTCTGCTATTATTCTTATTATCATCAGTGTTTTTTTGTATTACCATTGTTGTTGCTGTTATTATTATTGTTGTTGTTTTTGTTGTTGTCACTATTGCTAGTATTGCGATGTCTGCCATTACTGTCGCTGTTGTTTGTATTGCTATCGTGGTTGTTACGGTGGTTGATAGTGGTTGTGTTGACGATGCCCGCGGAGCTACTGGATGGATGCTCGTCGTCGATATCTTAGCAGGCGGAATAACAATAGACCGCTACGTCGTTGGCGTTACATTTGACTCTGTTCAATAAGTAGTTTCTATAAGTCTCCTTTCCTCTGTCCCCTGCTCCCCTCGGCGTTATTTCGCGCCAGTTGTACACGTTTCCCTTTAAAGCTTTTCGTTTGTTCTTGTGCTTGCGAAAGCTTCAGACAATTCACGCAAGTGATGTCAGCAACGCCGACTAACGGCGAGCAGCACTAAGGCCGTCGTCGCTCGTCACCTAAAGCGTAAACGCTTTCTTTCCTTGCCCTGTCCCGTCACAACGGAAAGCTGGTAGTGGTTCGGTTTTGTTGCTGTTATAAGGGTCGATATGATACGCATATATATATACTTGGAGTTAGGAACTGCAGCACATTATTGTCGTGGGGGAGCACATAACGCAACAAGTTAGACCGTATATGAGCTTGAGCAACTTGACAGCTAAGGGCCGTTATTATTCGTCTCGGAGTTTGCTACGCTGTTCAGCCGTACATGTCATGTTTAGTCACGCGACGTTTTTCCAGTTGAAGTCGCTTGACGGCTGGGGGGGGGGACTGAGAATCAATCGCTCGGAGATGAAGGTAGGGGAAAATTCAATAAATGGCGACGCTCAGAGAATCAGAGAGAGAGAGAGAGAGGAGGGGTGTGGAGGGAGGGAGCTGTCTGAAGATCTGAGTGGAAGAGACGCGAGCACGAAGAGGTCACCTGCTAACGAACGACTATGAAGAACACGATCATGAATGGCGATGGCAGTTAGCAGAACGCCTCTGTCAAGCAGCTGCAAGCAAGCTGATTTTAGTTTATAAAATTTAAATCTTTCTGTATACATACATCCAAACTGAGGGACATTAATTTATATACTTCTCGGTCCATTTATATATATATAAAGGTGTGTATATGCACACACCTATGCATCATGGCGCGTCTCGGCGACAACTACAACAACAACAACAATCAATTCCATCGGCAGAGATACAGGGTGTATGACAGATACAGCCTGTATATGACAGATCCTGTAGCCGCTTGAGGCCGAGCAGAAGGTGGTGGCCCGTTCCACAAGATCCGCCTGGGTGGTGGGTGGTTGATGTCACTCATACGATACGACGAGCTGCAGCACACTTCACCGACTGCCAGCAGTGAATGACACGTTCATTTTTTGCCGTGACTGCTGTTTTTTCCTGGGTCGCGGTGCTCCGTTCCACCTATACACCACGTTCCGCGTTCAGGTGCAGGTGCAGGAGGGAGAGTATCTTCCCGTAAGCAGCGTGTTTCATCGACGCGATGTCGAGACAAGTCGACTATGCTCGTTCTGTTTTTCCTCGGCTGTCAAGTGAACGAAGGTACGAAGGCAGTGGTGGTGGTGGTAGCCGCCCAAAGTAACGGACAAGAAAGAACAGGGAGAATGGGAGAAACGATATTTTCGATCAGCATCTAGTCGTATTATCAGCGGGTTGGCTGGTTGCCTTCACCACCCTTCATTCTCCCCCCGCATCCTCTGGAATTCAACAGTTTCTTTGAGAGGGATACGACAGTCAGAACCACGGCGGCCGTAACGAGCGAACTCCCGCTGGTCGTGGAAGTCGAAGTTTATTGAAGGTACAGTAATGGCACCAATCCAGGTACTATAGTATACATAGTACCTGTCGCCCGTCCGTCAGCCCGTCATGTGGTTTGCCATCAATCGAATAAAGAAATGATTGAGGAACGAACGACGCGAACGGATGCCCCGTTGTTTGTCATCAATCATGAACTGATTGATGAACGAACGCAAACGTGCTGCATATTGAGTGTGTTTCTTGTAAACTAAGCGAGCGGACTTTGCGGCGGCACCTAAGCGGTTGAGGTTAATAATAATAATCATGTGTTGGTCTACGGTTCGACAAGCATGTGAATGAATGGACAAGCATTTGAATGTGGCGTGAAAAATTTGAAGAGAAGACGAAAAGCGAAAAGTACTCTACATGAAAGCCTCCACGAGGAAAGCATGCCTATCGAGCTTGGAGCGTTCGTGTTTGCGAGCATACAGCACGGCAAAACCGTGGCCGACAGCGTTCGGACTTCGGAAGGGAGTCCATTGGGAATGAGTTGCTGTTGTGGGCAGCAATAGGCGTTTTTAAAAACAGCTGGGATCTGTTTATAATGCATCAGGTCACACATCTGCCAAAACGCCGTTGTGTTCGTCATCAGCGCTATCTATGGCAGTTAAGCAGCGCTTCTCCTGTTATCTACAGTTGACCTGTAGAGCCCTTTTTTCCATTTAAGTTCGACCATTAGTTGATTTGTAGCGTTATCTTATATAACGCCAAACTGGATGCATGTTTGGTGGGTCGGGCAGCCGTCGTTAAGACACAATATGAATAATAACCGAAAACCGTATAAGTTTACGGAGGCGGTCAGGTCTGGTATGAAGACGTCTAGGCTAGGTAAATATAGCTGATAAGGCAAGAAACGATTTAGCCGTACAATTTCAAAGGCAACAGCTACGTTATACCATGTTATAACAACAAAATCAGTGACAACAGCAATAAGCATTTCGTTTAGGGCATCAACGACAACGGACATTTTTAATAACAACAGCAATATACCAGAAACTCTACAGCGTTATCAATAATAAACGCAGCAGGAGGAGAGAGCTGCAATAGAGCAACAACAACAACAACAACAACAACAAATTGCGGCCACTAATATTTGTTTTTTGATAGCAACTTGGATTACCGTAGGTGTCGTTTAACCAAAAGTGCAGTATTACGTTTCTACTGTTAATTCTAACAGTACTATTCTAACTAGTATGGTCGATTGATCGATATGTATAATTCTAGAAAAGTTGTACGCAAGAATATTAGCGGCATGACTTACAGCATAGCACAGGTGACGCATGTTCCTAGTTGCGTCCCACTTGGCGTATGAACATAAAAACAACGCAACAATAAAACAACAAATACTTACATCAACAATCACAACGATAAAAACAGCAACAGCGGTAGTGACAAAAACGATAACAATTATTACGACACCACCCACAACAACAACAATAACAACAAACGCAGCAAAAGGAACAACAACAAATGAAGCTGCTAATAGCGTCAAATTCTTGCTCATCTTGGGACGCTGTTGCTGCTGTTTTCCTCACTTTGGACACTGATGCTGACTCGGTCGAGTTCTGTGTGTCGTTGTTGTTTTTGTTGTTGTTGTTGTTTTAATGTTGTTGTTGTTGTTTTAATGTTGTTGTTGGGGGGACATAGTGGTCGATGATGCCGGGCATAGTGATCTCTAAATGTTTTGCTACTTGCCTATATACGGGCAACCGACCAACACAGGCGCCATTCAACGAAGAACAGTAAACTCTAAAATGCAAAAGCAGCGAACAAATCAGCAAATGGTCGTCTTTACGATTGTTCTTTCGTTGGTGCGTCCTGTCAGCGTATCGCTCGATTGATTTGCGAACGCCTCGTTGACTACTACCGTGTATGTCCGTACGGCAAAACGCCAAGCACGCCTCTGTTCTATGACTGCGTCGTTACTCTCTCTCTTTTGCCATGCATTTGACCTCACAGACTCACATTAAGTAAGTAGAAGAAACTAGCTACTTCATTGCGTTTACTCACAGATTACTAGGTGTTCTTCCACAACCGCTATTGCTCTCAATTAGTTCGGCTGAGTAACCACGAACCGAACAACTTCAACAATTCCACGTACTATTACACGTTTCTCCCTAATGACGAGAAAAGTGTGATAATTTTTGTTATTACTTCTAGTAGTAACAAACCTACTTACAACTCTAGTAGTTCTGTAGGTGAATCTGCGACGACTACTTTATGGCTAGTATTTCTTATCTTATTCTCACCGCTATCGAAGCATCATTGAAAAACGGCTGTGTGGCTCTACAGACGTTGACTACAGGGCATATGCTATATGAACACCATGGATTTGCTTCTCGAGGCAGGAGTTGTCTCAGAAACTGACCTCAACAACTTCTCATACAACTTCTCTCTTGCTAATCCTCTTTATTCTGCTATAGACGTGTTGCCAACAAACACAAAAAAATATATTTATTCATGTCTTAGGAACAGCTTTCAACACCTATATCCGAATTCGTTTTGCTGTCGACACGATGAGACATGAAAAAGGTGCCTGTCAACTCTCATTTTGACAACAGAAAAATCGTCGCGAGTTCGATACTGGCGCCACCCACTCATCATACTCTTTTGAATCAGACAAAAGTGTTTTTTTTTTCGCATTTGCAGTTTTGCTTTAAGACTGAGATATACGATTCTCGATATCAATTTTAATAACAGCGCATATTAGACATCAGCGGAAACCGCGTCACAGAATGTTTTTGATGCCAAAATTGCTGATCGGTTTTCTCAGTAAGAAATTTTGCATACAGACTGGCTACTTGGCCAATATTTGTTAAGATGACTATAGTAGGTTTTCTTTTCGTGTTTCGGACAAATTTATGCAATCATACTTTACGACTGCCACAAAAGAGAATCCCATAAATAGTCGTAACAGGAGAAGATTATAAATTACTTAAGGATTTATTAATACAGTACGCTCTCTTTCGTATAATTAATTCAATTTAATAATTATTTAAGGCAATGCAGATCCTGCTTGGGGAGATCTCAATTGCTGTATGGATACAACTGCATTGCATCTAAGGGTAGAAGTTTTGATGCAGTCCGAAAACTTTCAGCGTGCTTAAGGATGCGTTCGTAAATATGATCATTATATCTCTTCCTACCTCTCTCTCTCGTGTTGTCTCATTGGTGGCGTTTGCAAGGCAAACCGTTGAATGCGCGGAGACGCCCGATCGTGTGATAAGGCGATACCGTTAATAATAACAAAGGTTAACAACGTGAGCACCGTTGGTTCAGAGCGACAATAACCCCGACAGCAGTACCAGCAAACGAAATAATATTTAATGCAGAAGCAGCAACAGCAGCACTAACGCCAACAACAATAACAATATCGAACAATAAAACAATAATCACTCTGTTATAACAATGCCATAACATGCCCAAACCAAATGACAACAACAACGAGGCGCATGACAACATTAAACAAAATGAAATAACAATGCTAATATTAAAAGTACTAATGACAGCAATCTTTGGGATAGCAACGATACGACAGTGAGCTCATAGTGGCGATTTTCTCTAGTGTTGTGATGGCGATAGTAATAATAATAATAATAATAATAGCAATAATACTAATTATAATTAGTATTAAACACCGAAACAGAATAGACGAATAGTCATAGACTGCCAGACGGCGAGTATAAGGTTCTGTCCTTATGCTCGTCCTTCTGGTTCTGTTCGCCAAACATTGTTGTGCATTGTGTGTAGTTGATGTTGATCGATCACGTCAAACGAACTGTCGTGATGGTGATGAATAATAACATAGATAGATGTCTGTGCAAGCATACGATAACGAATACTTGAATTTATCATATACAAACCGGGTGGCGGGGGGGAGAGCATAGGAACACGGTCTGACGTGCCCCAATTCAAGACGGTTAGACAAAAAACGTCTACATGTTCCTTCCATAAAAAAAAAAACGAGAGAATTGCAGGGACATAGCGTTGTCTAAGCGCGTACCGGTTACGGCGGCAATGTGTAATTATCATTATGAACGCATGCTGCATTAATACTAACCGTTGTATTAATACTGCCACAACATTACCGCTAATTGTCGCGAATGTATGAATAAATGATTTATGCGTGGAGCAAGTTTCTCGATTGCTTATATACGATATGGAATGAATATCTCTGCATGTAATGATGAAGATCAACATGAAAACGAATCCGCGTCCCACACTTCAGCATAAATCCGAAATGCAGTCGATCGTCCTGATGCCTCCAAGTAGTCCAAGCATTCATTGTTTACTAATCTATTTTATCTAGAGCAATTTTTCACGAAATGGTCAAAGGTCGCCAATACGGAATGTCACTGTCAGCCCTTAATCATTAGGCTTTAAACATGAAGGCGCAGGGTCTTAGAGGAAGTTAGAAGGAGAGAAGTGTATAAGATTAGTATCGGGTTGCCGTTGAGATGGTAGACATGTCAAAATGTATACAAAGGGAAACACAAAGTAGGTTTAAGTTTAGTATTAGGATTACGAATATCACAGGGAAAAGGTGGGTTAAACAGATTCAGGCGGCGAAGACGGCGCTAGGGTTAAAAACGAAGTGGGACCGCAGGGTCGCAGCTAGGGAGATGGGGATCGGAAGATGAAATTCGCTGCTAGGGAGGCAATGAGCAGGAGCAAAGGTATCGGAAGCAATGGTCAAATCGAGGTTGAAAAGGCATATGCCGGCAAATTAAGCTATATATATATATATATATATATATATATATATATGGAAAATAAAACGGTAAATGGGCAAGGTAGCATAGGTATGCAATAATTCAAGAGGGTGTGGGGGCTATTTGGAGGCGCCACGAAGGATGCAAGGGCACAGCGAGCTTAATATAAGGAGGGGAAAATAAAGTCTATGGGCTTATTAGTTAGGAGATAAATCAATGTGTGGTGTAAATATGTCAATGGGGTTGTAATTTAGGGGATAAATCAATTAAACATATTGTAAAAAAGTGCACAATTTTAAGGGAAGAGGATTAGATAGATCCGTCGGAGACACTACCTTTAGGACTGAAGGTTAGATCGGACCAGATCGATATTTCAACGAAAAGGTTGTCTAAGTGGGATGCACTTATTCGCTAGGTATTGAAAAATGATACGTTGCTGCTTATATATATATATATATATATATACATATATATATATATATATATATATATATATATATATATATATATATATATATATATATACATATATATATATATATATATGCTTAGGTAACATCTATGCTTTAAGCGCCCTGAAAAGCAGGATTTGTGTGCTCGCTCAGTTGCCTGTGAGGACATCATAACTTTTACGCTGCAAAATTCGAGAATTGAGCAGCAGCGAGGTGTTATCAGATTTCTGACTGCGGGAAATGTTCAACCGGTCTCTACTTATCGTTGAATAGTATCGGTATACGGGGAAGACTATATGCCCGACAAGACAGTGAGGAAGTGCTTAGACAGTCAGTGAGGAGATGTTAGACAGTCACTGTAATTGCCGCCAAATTCATCGATAAGGTGAACAACCTGGTGGGACGTGATCGGCCTGTCACAATGCGGTAAATTGGTTGGCAGTGATGCTGGGTGCCAATGCTGGAACAGTGTAGACAAACGAAACCTACTGCGCACGTCAGGTAGGGTTACCGACAGGTATGCGCGCAGTGGGTTCCGAAGAAACTCAGCGAACCGCAAAAGTGACTGCATCTAGAGCAGTCCCTTGTTTCTTCTCAAGTTAGCACTGCAGCACGTGGCCGCCGTGGTATCATGAAGACCTCGCTTGTTTTTGGAACGCGCCGTCACCGACGACAAGAAGTGGTGCCTTCACTTCGAGCCAGAGACAGAGCGGGACAGCATGCGATGGAAGTATGCGGCGTCACCTCCCCTTAAAAATTTCAAAGCTGTGCCCACAGCAGTCAAGGTGATGCTTTTACTGTCTTTTCGACGTCCGAAGTCCGATAGATACTCATTGAGTTCGTTGAGTACGGAAAAACCGTTAACAGTGGCCTGTACTGTGAGGCACTCCGTAGCCGTAACGAAACTTCATCAAGAACAACTTCAATACGGAAGACAAACTCAATTATACAATGGCGTACTGGATCTTGTCACAGCCGCAGGAATTCTGTGGTGTCATTCGCGGTGTCATTTCGTACATTTATATATATATATATATATATATATATGGTAATCAGGGGGGCAGTTATCTACCGGGGTGTCGCCAGTTTGATTCCTGTTGTCTATTGAAGTTTTGTTGAGCGATGCTCATTGAGAATAGATGATAAACCACATCACTGGGAGTCAGCCATTATGTTGCCACAAGGACTGTTGGGGAAACCCTATATACCTCACCATGTCCGCTTAGGCTATTTTTCTCTAAGCGCCCCTGACATAGAAGGGTGACATGTGTATTTATGTATATAAATATATATATATATATATATATATATATATATATATATATATATATGCACCTTACAATGTGTAGGCAAAGACATATATGTGTGCATGTATACATTCATAAGTGACATCATGGCAATATAAATATATATATATATATATATGTGTGTGTGTGCGTGTCTGTATCGAAAGTACTAATTGTGACTCATTTGAAACGATTGCTAATTATTCTAGCGTGATGGCGAGGTGCACGACTCATCGTACCCACTTCATCCACCGTTGCCCGGATACGCCTCGATCTCGAAGCTGGACATCTATGTCGACCCGTCGGTGTTCCGCGAGCTCGATCAGCAAGCGATCAACGTGGCTCAAGCTGATCAGCGGACGTTTACCGATCTCGTCCGCCAGCTAACTCACAACTGTGAGACCGACGTCGAAAAGGCCAGGTTTGTCGGCGAAGGCGTATACATTTATAAAAATATGTATATTTTTATAGATCTTTATAGATACCATAATTTCACTATCGGTCATCATCGATGATGGGGCGGACTCTATCCCTACCTCTCTTGGTTTCCTTCCGTTTGTTTATTTGCTTGTTGCTCTTTGCTTAGTGTCAGTACAAATGAGAATGCCCTACGTTCTCCATAGTGTAAAGTGGCAGAGACTTTTAAAGAACATTCAGTGCATCCATTCCGATGCTAAGAGTTCGGAGTTTTTCTGTTCTGATAACTACGGATGTTTTCTCCAATATCTCTGCTCTTTATTTGATGGGCACCATTATTGGTAGATTTTCACAATATTTACGGATTATTCTGCTCAGGCACGTCAATTACAGTTGTTAGCTGGTGCTCAGTTCTAAAAATTTTATCACGTGATGTCGGTCGATGTCAATATTTACAAACACATTCGTTGATTTGGGAAAAAATCCCTTCAGACAACTTTATATATATATATATATTATATAAATATATATATATATATATATATATATATATATATATATATATATACGATAATTTTTTGCCACACATTTTAGACAAAAACATAAGGGCAATTAATATGCGCGCCGTTCTGGTAATTAATTCGGCGTTACGTCTGATCGAAATATTGCTCAGTGGTGCGGCTTAAGCTCAACCGACCGACCAACCAACGCCTTTTGTGTCTGTTTCGATACACTCTGTGCGCAGAGCAGCCGACAATAGCGCGACCGACAGCGCAGTGGTTCCTCTTGTCTCGTGTTTTCTTTTTTTTAAAGTAGATTTTTGTCGACGGGTGTCCGTTTTCCTACCTGTCCGCGGTACAAATCCATATGTTTGTATAGTTTTTATCTCGGCGGGAAACCGCAGACGCGTCGAGCTACTGCCGTGGCGGCACGGAAGTGATGCTGCCTTTTGGCCCGACGGAAAGTGATTAAGTAAGCAGGTGAAAGCTCTACTTTTGCTCAAGCTTTTTGCTCGTGGCGCCGCGGTTTCGACCGTGTTCAATGCAAACATAGGCGAATGTCAGGGCAGCAACAAAAACTGCCTCGGCAGCAACAACAACAACAGGAACAGCAGCAGTCACTTTGTACCCGAGCAAATTTACATTACACATCTTCCATGAGGGTGCGCTTTTTATATATATATATACGTAAAGGCTTTCAGTGAACTTTAAGATTTCTAAGCTAGGTGACATTAATATGTATGTGTGTACACACATATAGTATATGTATGCAAATAAAGTGACTTATTTAATTGATGGCAAAATATACGGATACGTAGATGGCATCTTACGTACTCGATATATATATATATATATATATATATATTTAAGCGAAGCGGACACGTGATTGTCACCATACACGCCAGCTAGGCACATCGGCGTAGCTTATTTTTCGTGATATATGTAACATACATATAATACATTATACGAAAATTATATTATAAAATTTGTATATATGCGTGGTGTGTTCGGACGCCGCCTTTCACTAGTATTACACGTGCCGGTTCTGCCATGTACCATGCAGCAGTAATGCGCAGTACTGGAGCATAAATCGTTGCACTACATTTCTTGCCAGAAAGGTGAAGCCAGATAATGTGATTATGAGGACATTATTTTGCATTAAGTATTATGATTATTATATGACACTTCGTTTAAGTGACATCATATACACACCTTCTTTACCTTTACGTACCTTTAAATGTGTACATATATATCTGTTTCAACGTGAAAAATTTATGTCTATCTATGTTCGCAGGGCTATCTTCCGTTGGATTACGGTGAAGAACCTCAACCAGATGACGTTCGATGAGACCGTGAACGCCGACACGCCGATGGGCATCCTACGTGGCATCAAACATGGCACCGAGAGCTATCATGTCCTGTTCAAGCGTCTTTGCAGCTACGCCGGCCTGCACTGTGTCGTCATTAAAGGCTACTCCAAGAGCGCCGGCTATCTGCCCGGAATTCGGTAAGGTTCTTCGAGCCAGGTCTTCACCTCATTCATACGTTTGAAGAATTGTTATTATTATTATTATTATTGGTATGATTATTATTATTATTAATATTATTATTATTGAATAAATAAGATTATTTATTTTTTGTATATTACAATATGTATGTGGGACACATATTGCGGAAGATTAGTTATAACGATAATGCTGACGGATTGGGTGATTTCCTATTATATAGACTCATAGAATAGGCTATTTAGATGCTTACATTTAGGAAGCACAGGTATAATGGCAATGCTTAGAGAAAATTAAGTTGTCACACACACACGCACACACACACACACAAACCGAAAAGATGTGTTTATCAGTTCAACTTCTGTTTACTCGAGTTACTGCCTGGATTGGGTGAAGGCATAGATCGCTCACAGGCTTGTGTCTAAAATATGCTTATCGATCTTCGCAAATGCCTGCTTAATAGAGACTGCTAAATATCCTTGATAGTAAGGGAGTCGATGTTGTCATGCCGATATTTATTGGGCTCGCGCGTAACTACACCCTTTGCTTAGTAATCCTAGGCTATTCGACCATTTCTTTGTCACGGTTTTACCGTTCTGAACGAAGTGTAGTGCCATAAGGTCTCCCTCTGTGGACACAACACTAAGGACGTGCACATAAGCACTAAGCTTCTCCCACAACTGGTACATTTAGTGGATCGTGGGAAAGAGGGCGGTCATTCCTTCCATTTATTTTTTCGAAAGACTGCTACCTGAGGTCTTTGAAGACAATCCGGCTAATGGTGCCTCATAAAGGAGCGTTAGAGAGTCTAACGAAGTAAGAGAATCGTCAAATGAACATTACTGCACCGCTCCAAATAATGCTAGAATGCTTACATAGAAATCCATTATAGATGTTTTTTTATATCCATTATAGAGACGCATGTACTTGTATGTGTTTTAAATCAATATGAAACGAGTTTTCATCTGCTACCAAGGTTGGCGAATAAATGCAACGCTAATACGATGTGTAATAATAATAATATAATAATATGTGTAATATAAAATATGTAAAGCTTATACAGTGTGCTGTTATCATATAATGTGTTTTAATCTAAATTGATGCAATGTGTGCCGTCTACAGCTACAAAAAACAGCCAAATGATGACCGTATGTCTGTATATAAACTGCGCCAAATTCAAAGACGCCTTGACTGATATATATATATAGAGAGTATTTATGTTTTCGTCATCGATCTATAATATCTGTAGCATATGTTGTCTGTTTGGTTGTTGCTAATGAGTCTAGGAAGAAGCATGCTTAAATGCGCATCCAGGAATCTAAGTAGTCTAGAACCGTCAATGCACCAAAAAGCTGGCATTCATCCGCATGGCCAACCTAACGATTGGGAATCGTTGACTTGATTTCGTTGCGTCTTTTTTTTTTCTTTAATCACAAAACACGATTACTTGATTGTTTACATTCGCTACACAGGTTTGACGACAGCCGGTTCCGGAACTCGTGGAATGCCGTCTATGTAGCGGGTGCTTGGCGTTTCGTGCAGTGCAACTGGGGAGCCCGGCACCTTGTCAACGCGAAGGAGGTAGGCGACGTACTTTGTCACAACCTAGTAAAGACCGAGCGATCAGGAGAAAAGACGACCAAGATTCTAAGCGACGTTAAATTGATTTCCGAAATGTTATACCTCTGTATTGTATTGATAAGTTCAGCAAACATAATTTGCTCTCAATCTAGGTGTAAACAGATTTTTCGCCCAGCAAGAGGGGAACAATGGAAATGCAGCGCAGAAGCAATAGCAAAAAAAGCGAACTGTAGTGATAAAACTAGAAAACATATAATAGTAACGACACCGAGCAATGCAGATCGAGAGTCACAATGGCGCTTACCACCAAAGCAGCGGACTAAAAATAACGTTTGATTTGATTTGTCTGCGCTCAGGTGCCGAGAAACGGCTCGCGAAGTGAGTCGGACAAACTTCGCTACGAGTATGACGATCACTACTTTCTCACCGACGCCCGCGAATTCATCTACGAGTTCTTCCCGCAGAATCCCGAGTGGCAACTTCTCAAGCGTCCCATCACACTTCGTGACTTTGAAGAGTTGCCGTTTGTGAGGTCGCTGTTCTTCAGGTACGAGGAAGACGAGGGGCAGGTGTGGACATCTGCTTCTGTTGAACTGCCTCAATGAGTTTCAGTCATGCCCTCACGAATTTGTCAGCGAGCTGGCTTAACCCGTTATTGCCCTCTCTCTTTTCTACGTCTAGTGCATTTCTAAGTTACTCCCAAAACTATGAGAAATGGTAGAATTATAAGAGAAAGGTTGACACTGAAACAACATTTTTAACTCAGGGTCGTCGATATGATTTGCGCGGGGTCTCCGTATGGTTCAGCCAGTTGGTTGGTTGTCACTTTTTTTTTTATTTATTTTTTTGTTCTGGAAGGTTTCGGGAATGCATGATGCACATGCGCCACTAGCAGCCTGCGTGACTAGTGTGAGACTCGCCCGCTCTAAACCCTTTAGCTGCACTCGCACTTCAATATGTATTTCGACTGATAAATTCTGCACACAGTTAATAAAGCTAGATTTCCACGAAAATACAAAACAGGATAGCCTAAAAAGGATTTTGAACACACATATATATATATATATATATATATAATTTGTTTATTTTTTCGATTGAAGCATCTATGCTGCATGATTTATGTTATATCCGATTACGCTCTACCCCGACAAGCACCTAGTCTAGATTAGAAACCACTAAAACGAGCCGATAAAGGATTTGATCCACGACCTCCTGTAATGTAAATGTAAGGAACTGGTTTTGCTACTAAGCCATTCAATATATATATATATATATATATATATATATATATATATATAGTCTACAAAAAAGTTGTTTCTGTTTTTTTTAATGAATCTCTGCGGACAAAACCGAAAAAAACTTTTTTTGTAGCCCTATATATATATATATATATATATATATATATATGTGAAAGAAAACTCCAAGTAACCAACTCTGACAGTAACGGAACGGTAGTGGTAGCGTTGTCGTGCTAACTGCTCGCTTGTGTTGTGCTTTTGCTTGCGGAATCAGATATGGCCTGTACTTCCCCGATCCGGAGACGAAGGCGACGCTGTACACTGACCATACGGGCGGGGCCACAGTACGCGTCGCCATGCCGCACGAGCCACGTCATTCGCTCATCTTCCACTACGCTCTCAAGTATCTCGACGGATACAGCGAGCAAACAGTCGATGCGTTCGATGGCGTCTCTCTGAAACGTTTCGTCATGCAGTCAGTTGTCGACAACGTTGTTGCCTTCAGGTAGGACTTCGATCAAATACGCGATGAATTGCGGCGTCAAACGTCGGTAATCACTCAATCATTAGTGAGTGTACATATTTATTGTGATGCCAATATAGCCAAATGTTTCTCGCCTTCTCTAGAGCAGAATAGATAGAGGGCGCTTAGTGCCAGATGAGTGTCGAGCCCGGTGACGTGGTGGGTCCATTAGTCTGCGCCTCGCAACCGGAGGAGACACATAGCAGGTGCGCGGGTTCGAGCCCTACCGTTGCACATTTGTATTTATGGGGGTCCGTCTATGAAGCAATGCAAAAAGCAGTCGCGTGAACGTTAAATCTTGGCTGAGGGTCAGCCCGAAAACGTTTTTAGTATCAGATGAGTAGCAGACGGGACCAATGACCATTACAACAAATGTAGGAACAATAGCAACAATGGCCATAATAAGCTTGCAAATAACGAATGCGCTCGCATTTACGCAATTCGCCGCTGTTTTCTTCTGCTGTCCATCCAGGGTGCACGCTCCCTGCAGCGGGACATTCCTGTTGGATATATTCGCTAATTCGGTGTCGCCCGAGGAGTACCTGACTGGCGAACCGATGAAGTTTAAAAGCGTGACGAAGTTCCGCATTGTCTGTGAAGATCTACAGACGGTCATGGTGCCGCTTCCCGAGTGTGCGGGCGGTGAATGGGGCCCAGAGAAGGCCTTAAGGCTGTTCGGCCTTGACCCAGTCAGCCATGAGGATGCGCTCATATTTTCCGGTGCGTGCATATACATACAGTAGCTATCTAGTACGTTTTAGACTTTGTGTTCTATATATATTCCTAGGGACGTATTTTTTTAATGCAGCTGCTGTTTGCTTAAATCGCCATTTAGATTTCAGACCTAAACCGCATGCAGGTATCCTTTTACACCTGTCTATTAATCTTTGCAAATGTCTGCTTAACGGCTGTAAGCGAGTCTGTGTTCTTATGTCGTGGTTTGTTAGACACTCTCGCTTAATAACTTCCCACATATTCCCACACGTAGCAATCCAGGGAACTACTGAGTTTGGACAGCTAGAAGACCACGAGTGTCTTTCCCAGAACATGCGTAGAATTTGCGTAGTATGACATTCGTGCCAAAATCCCTAACCTCTCTTAAACTGATAGTGCGATATTTTCTTTGCGTGGTCTAAATGCCGCCGCCATTGCCGGCACCACCATCACCTCCACGACCGTGTGATTCTGCGTTGACTCTCAAATGGGTGTGTTTTGTGCGTGCAGGTCGTGAGCTCCAGATTCAGTTTCGGATGACGCGGCCGCTGTCCGACTTTCTGGCTGCGCTCCACATGAACGGATGCGACGAGAAGAAGCTATCGAAGTTCGTGTCGCACTCGGCAAGCGGCGATCTGGTCACGTTCTTCCTCAGCTTCCCGGAGGACGGCCAGTACGGACTCGACATCTACACACGGGATCCCAACGAGCCTCATTCGAACGGAGGGACCGGCAGTAGCGCCGGCAACCACTACGACTCACGCGGAAAGGATAAGCAGTTGTTGACGCATTGCTGCAAGTACCTCATCAACGTGTGCAAACGCTGAGCTGATGGCTGACCCTCGAATGATCGCCCGCACACAGCCGCCTACTTGTGAATCCATCATGGTATGCGCGAGCGGAGTGCAGTCGTGCAGCCGCCCACGCCCTCTCGTCGTGCTCCAGAGATTCGAAATCCTACTGCTAGCCTTGATCAGGTCAATATGATAAGGTTCAAGATTGTCCTCCTCGTAGCGGCGTTGCCGTCGACGAGTTGTGCACCCAGCAAGAAAAGGAGGGTCCTAAAATGTGCCCAGACGGTGCAACATGGTTGATATATATATATAACTATATATATATATATATATAAACGCTTTCGCCTCTCTCCAGTCCAGTATATATATATATATATATATATATATATATATCGTGTCTCCATTTACTGTTGACGTCAGCCATTCCGTCTACTACCCAATTGAATGAATATAACTTCATCATCATAGATTCATAGCGACTAATGACCAAGGCCTTTCATCTTCATCTCATGACTTTTGCGGCAGCGACTCGATCGCGCCGATCACCTGTGTGTGCATTACGCTTCTAGACTGGCGGGCAAACTCCTTGACGGCCGATTGCACCAATCGAACGATCGATTGCACCAATCGAAGCCAACTGGACCGATTGCACACCGGACGACGGCCGGTGGCCGGGCGGGCGTAATGACGATGACGCTGACGATCAGTATGCTGATGCGTAACTAGATAGATGACAATGCTGTACATACTTCGACGCCCCTGGCTAGCACACAGACATATATGGGCTACTGTAAGTAGGGTTGACGCCCACACGGGTTACCGCCCACGAGTCATCGCATAGTCAGAGCAGGTCGAATCTACATCGGTGTTACATTGGCGCAGTGAGTCAATGCTGCTGCAGCTGCTGCTGCGTCATTGCTGTTGTTGTTGTTCACACGATGTGATATATATGCACGATACGGTAGCGGCGGGCTTTCGTACAATCGTAACGAATGGCTACGACGCCCACAGCGTTGCTAGTGCTGACTCGTGACGAGGCAGAGCCGCCCGACAGATCCACAGGCGTTCTGTGTGGTGAGTGTGTTGGCGTTGTTTTTCCTCGTGTCTTGTTTTCGTCCACACACTTTTGTTCGCT
Source organism: Dermanyssus gallinae (assembly GCA_003439945.1). Lineage (NCBI taxonomy): Eukaryota > Metazoa > Arthropoda > Arachnida > Mesostigmata > Dermanyssidae > Dermanyssus > Dermanyssus gallinae. The sequence goes on along the minus strand of QVRM01007137.1, from coordinate 602,977 downwards.
AACACACTGTCATCTCGAATGCTCAACCTTAACTCCCCCTGTTCCCATGCCGACAAGGCAAGACGAAAGCCGCACTGTTTGGCGATTGCGTTTGCAGAGTCTTCCGTACATACAGGTATATAGATATCAAAAGCGGAGCTATAGAGAGAGAGGAATAGCGACCCACATCCGGTGTGCGCCCATCGGATAGCACTTTCCCAGTGAGTGGGTTGTCTACTTACTACTACCATACACGTACATCGTTTATTCGTTTGGTCATTCATCATGCTTACAGGTGTCCTCCGATATATGATTATAGAGACCGTCGTGATAATACAATAGCTATACATGACATTGCAGACCTCCGACAAGAAGGGCGTTCACTATATTCGGGGTTTCCGCTCAAAGCCTAGCCAGTTGGTTATGCTTATTGGCAAGCGGTATCTTCAGGTAAAAAAAACAAGACACATGGAAGCATGCAGATAAGAGTAGCGTCCATGAGCGATCGATCCGGACTGGTACAAGCAGTTCCGTTGTGTAGCTGGATCGTGTCATGATGGGCGTATACGGCCCACCTGGGGGAGTCATGACATACATGACTCCCCCAGGCGCATGTCCTAGGGGAGTCATGTATGTCATGTCATGCGTCATGACGAGCGTGCGGCTATACAGCTCATGCGTGTTGTAAGTTGTTGGCATCTGCAGAATGCTTAGTCTATTCTGTACGTTGCCACGTGGAAATGAGCCCACGACATTATGACGACGCCAGTCATCCCTGTCCCTAAACTCGCGGGCAACACGGCAAGCATACTGGGCAGATCGTAAGAAGCACAAAGAAGAGCTGGGTACGGAGAAGTCAAGTTCAAGTGTCGGATACGTGCCCCTGAGCAATGTATTTTTTTCACACACACACATGTTGAGTTTAGACTCGCAGCCCCAATGATCATATTTGGACAACGCAGGTATAAGATAAATAAATATAAATGTACTGTAAATGCATGTACTGATGCTTGCGGCAATCTGCTTGTATACGAATACTAAAATATACATACTGACAATGCGGGCAATGTTCACCGTCGAAGCCGATACTTACGACATGAACGATTATGACAGGATCATCGTAGGAGCATCTAGTTAGAATCTGTAGTTACTGTGTTCCCAGTAATAATGAGATGACTATACTGTACTAATAATAGTAATAAAAGATCGTCGGTATATATTTGTTGTTATAACACTGACTGTGTCCTTTCTCATCACTTAATGCCCTTGTGGGTACGCCGGCATAGATGCCCGCGGTATATACAGATAGATATTTGCATGTGCTATACATATACGGGATAAACAGTTCATCACATTTGGTTAATTCGCATATTTTATACTCACAATACAAATGCTATTACTATTAAAAGGAACGCACCCTGATCGAGTCTTGCGTTCGATGATAAGTGACAGCGAAGCTACGTTTTGTCCCATCTCACCCTTCCTCCCGTCCCCACCCCCTGGCTTACACTCACTTCATCCCTCTTCTTTTCTCCCTGTCCGAGCAGCCGCTTCTACTAGCACCAAAGCCTAAGGAAGCTACACTCCTAGATGAAGCTATGGAAAAAAAACACACTCCTAGAAGAAGCAGAATACGGTTAGGCCTGCCTCCCTTACGAAGAAAGCTAGTCAAATCCCCAAGGCCGATCAAAACAAAGACTGAAACTGTAGATGTTCTTTAAGCAGTATATCTTACAGGGTTACAAAAAAAAAATCTCGCCAATTCCATTCCTTTTAGATCACATTCAGAAAGCCACGAGAAATAGCGCTGGCCATTTGAACGGAACTTTCTGACTTCCGGCAGAAGTTTGACAACACTCGTTGACGATTCCTCCCGCATCTACTTTAGTAGCCGGTTCCAAGTCTATATCGCAGCTTCGGTGAGCTTCTTCGGTACAAACACTGTTTGAAAGTCATCTCAGAGCTTAATTATATTCATTCGTCGCTCGATTTTCGTTAGCGGCAACAGCTATATATATATATATATATATATATATATATATATATAGCCCGTCGGACTAGACAGAGAGGGCGGGAAGAGACCTGACGGTCTGACCTTAACTCCGTTCGAGCGCGGATGCATGCTGGTTTGGGACGCGGCAGTTACTGACTCATTAGCCCCTTCAATGGTCAGTGCTGGCGCGGCTCAGGCTGGTCATGCATCGGCTCTCGCCGAGGCAGGCAAGGTTAGAAAGTACCAGAACATCGGTTACCCGTACGAGTTTCACCCACTTGCCTTCGAGACCCTTGGCGGGCCGGGTCCGTCTACTCGCTGTTTGCTACAGAATGTCGGGAAGCGGCTAATTCTAGCCAGCGGAAATAAGCGAGCAAGTGATTTCCTCAGACAGCGTCTGTCGCTGGATGTGCCACGGGGCAATGCGGCCTCAGTTCGAGGAACCCTCCAGAAATAGCTAATCCCTACACTGGACCCCCCGTAATGGTGCACACGTTCGCAGAGACCCAAATGTCATGGTCCGACCGTGAATGAAATATATATATATATATATATATATATATATAATATGCTAAAAACTTCAAAAAGTCACGCAGAAACTCAGGAGAAGTTCCATAAGTAAATGCCAAGCTTACATCAAGACACGACAGGGGCCTTAAAGTAATCGCGCGGAGCGTAGCCTGAAGTGCGTTACAACTTATTTAAGCCCATTTTGAGAGGAAAATACTAAAACGTACGATCTATTAACATAGCTCCAACTACGGGCTTTCCAGGTGAATACTGTTGATATATCTGATTTGGTAGATTTCAAAACAACTTGTTTTTCCTTAAACATACTTAGTTGTATTTTGAGCAAACAAAATGTGGTCAAAACCTTACGTACGGCTTTTTAGGATTAAATGAAACGTGTTGACCGACGCGAATTATAAATGCATGAGCACGAACGCGTCAGCACCAAAGGAAGTTACACGTAAGTTAGGGGATGCGTCGTCTAATGCCCTAAGAGGAACTTTCATATACGTTTGCAACAAAACAGACCCCTCTAACCTAGAGTCTGCTATGAAGCTAAGTGGAGGAAACACAAACTACGAGCTTTTCAAGTCCATAGCGATGTACTTTTGGCACATATCATGCCGCTGGAAATGAAGTGAATTAGAGATGCTAACAGGTTGCCGTCTGGTATTTGCTCGAACGAAGAAACAGTTGTTCCCCATGAACATGTACCCCTACCAATTCTAGTCCCTCTTTTTACCTGACATCTCAGTTAAAATGACCGAGCAAATCGCATTCGGTCAAAGTACCGAGCACTGCTGCTGCATTTCTGCCCTTGAATCACCCGTAATGTTTTCGACGCTATCTATTTCGTTGGGAAGTTTCGGGAAGTGCCTTAGGCACTGTCGATACTGACAGCTATCGGCACTTTCTGTGTGATTCGGACCGACTAAACCCCGAGTACATATTTTTACCTTTAGAATCACAGGCTCAGAATTGCACGGCATTACTTCAAAACTCTTAGGGAATCTCACATTTTAGCGCTCTCGCGTAACGTCAATATGTGAGAGAATGCATCGAGATATACTGCAAAGCCTATTTTTATAATTTTTTTAAGTAAGTGGTTTTTAATTCGAGATCACCTTCCGTGCCCTACGGGCTTGGAAGTGCCGTGAGACATTTCTTCAGTGCACCGAGGGCCGGACATGTTGAGGTAAGTAGGGTTTCCTCACCAGTCCTTGCGGCAGCATGGCCGCTGACTCTGAGCGGTATGGTTTATCATCTATATCCAATAAGCATCGCTCTAAAAAAAATCTACCAGCAACGGGAATCGAACCGGCCACACCCTGGTGGATAAAAACCATGACTAGCGCACTTGCCCCCTAGACTATGCCATGATGTGCTGGAGAGCCAATCTGCTGCCCGCCCTCCTTCCGTGGCCTCTTTTCTCGACTGCGACTCCAAGGGTTATAATCCTCCCAGTTAGAGCGACGAGCGTCTTTGAGCGGTGTTTTAGCGTTCGTAATGGCGTCCAGGTGGCACACCTTTCCGCTCACGCCGAGGTCATCATGTGTGCTCCTACGGCGGCTAATGTTTGGCCTAGTCCCATGGACGTCAAACTTTGGCTGAGTGTCAGCCCCGAAAAGATTTTTTTTTTGCAAAGTCTATCCGCCGCCTATGCTAGCACCGCACAGTGCAGCACCGTGTGCTCTACGTAGTCTGTGTACCCTCAGGTGCAGAGTACACAGACTGTGTACTCTGCACCTGAGGTACGGCGCTTATCTGAGGTGCAGCTTATGAAAGAAGTATTCGTAATAATCTTGACAATCCTCATCATGTACAACTGTAACTGTCCATGTCCGGTGAGTACCTGTGAGATCCTGTACATTACTTCTTCACATGGACAGTTGTACCGTGCCCGAATGTTCGGGATGAGCAGCCGCGTCTATTTGACATTTTGCAGAGGGGATGCTCGCTTTCCTCTGCCCACGCTTTCATTGTTGCTTCCTTGACTCTCCAAGGCTCCAGATCCCTGTTGAGGAATGGCTCACTGACCGGCTTGTAAGCCCTAGGGCAGAAGGCGGTCCAGTGCCAACAAAACATCCCGGATGAAGTGTCTTACACTCCCTCACTCCCCCCCCCCCCACCCTCTTTACTACATGTTTGATATGCGGTGTCCTGAAAAACACTAGTCAAGAATAACTTCCAAGTTCTCGACAGTGTAGAGGAGTGTTTCCGGCCCGTAAGATACAAGACCTCCGATCTACGAAGGGCGAGCCGGAGCCGGTTGTTGGCCACCTCAAGGCGTGATTTGCCGTTTCCTGTAGCGATACATGGCTGCGGTCCATGACGATCGTAGCTAGATCATCAGCATGCGCGATAATCCCTACGCCAGGGGTAATTCAGGGATTCGGAAAACATCGTCGTCTGTCGAAACGTTTAAATAACTGGCTCCAAACCTGACTTTCGGAGGACCCCTGCCATTACACTGTATGATGTCCCGCCAGAATGGAAGGGTGGATCACTAAGATAGAACGATAGGTTCCTCCGAAAGTAGCGAGAAATTCCGCAGCCTTAAGTGCGCTCAATATCATTACCCATTTGGTCGTATTTAAGGTACGCTTAGCGTCCGATAAAGAAATACTAAGGAGCGCGTCTTGGATCTCTCCACTCTGGCTCGGAGTAACCCCGCTAAAGCGCATCCATCATTGATCGGCCCTGTCGAGGAGGAAATTGTTCCTCCCATAGAATGTTGACGAAGGCCTCCGCTACCATTTGACGATGCCGCTTTGCTAGTCCCCGCATGACCTCGCGAGGAATCCCGTCCAATCATGGTGCCTTTCCGGGGTGAGCCTCTGTCTCGCGCTTTCAAAGCTCACACAGGACTGTTGAGGAAACGCTAGATATCTCAGCATATCCGGCCTTCGGTGATTTGAAGATATGCCTCACGGTGAGTTCCAAGCCCGTAAGGGACGGAAGATTGTCTAGAATTAAAAACAACCTCCCTAAAAATGTGTATTAATGTAGAACATGCAGTACACTTTAAGATATCTATTTTAGGTAAGTGTGTGGTCATGGTCTATGTTCGAAGACAATTCTCCATAGTTCCCTTTTGTCATATTTACAGTCAACCTGATCGACGCCGTAGAGCGTAATAAGTAATATAAAGTATATCATTATCCATTATCCAAAATAGGTGGTTTTATTTAATATTACCCTTTATCCAAAATAGGTGGTTTTATTTAATATTACCCTTTATCCAAAATAGGTAATTTTATAAAGCTTACTTATAAAGTTGCCCCATATTTATAAAAGAAACTTTTTCAATCGCTGGACACTCAGCGGGGTAACGCCGCCTCGGTGCGCGGAACTCTGCTAGACTAAACGTGTGCGAACCTAGAGGATATGTGACATTTTCACTTATTTTATCCGGTGTACACGTTCATAAGGAGACAATTGTTACGTCTAATATATAGGCAAATCAAATTATGCCATTAAAATGTTAAAAAAAGTTCTTCTGCCACAGACCTTACTGGGTCGACGTCCTGCCCCCTAAACGAAAGCCTGTGATTTTACGCTTTACCGAGGAAAATGGCTTAGTGGCAAAGCCTTTGCCTTGCATTCGGGACGCCTGGGCTTGAGCCCCAGACCGGCCACTCTTAAATTGGTTTGCATGGTTTCCAATGTAGACAAGGTAAATGCCGGAGTGGATTAAAAATTAGCTCTGTAATAAATGAAAAAAAAAACGTGGTAAGCAATCTGCCGGACAAAATCCAGCGTCTCCACTTGCAAGATAGTCCATTATGCACGCTGAATACCTTCTCGTCTACTCTCGGAGTCGATTTCACCTGCAAATATCGCTTGTATAAGTGCAAACGTTTGTTGACCTTAGTGCGCTTGTGATAACTGTACCAAATAATAGAGCAATAAAGTTTTGCCGCGGACTTAGGCTCGCCGAAAAAGATTAAGTACGCTTCAGCACTAATAAATTTTGTTCAGTATATTTCATATTTTGCCGTAGCCTCTTTATAGCAGGGACTAAATTTTACTAAACATATTGAGGCAAGAGCTCGCAAGAGTATTCTGTTGTCTCATACTATCCCAGTGCTTCAGCGGTTGTCGCTCTCAACCGCTCTCCACCAATTCATACAAAAATTGCACCGACCGGTACTTATGAAATGCCACACCTATCGAGAGCGAATCTAAAAGTACTCGACAAAATCGGAGCCAGTTTTCTAAAAAGAATCCTAGTAGTCCACAGCACTAGCCAAAACCGGCTTGTCTATCTTTTGGGCTCGACACCACCCTTTGTATAGGATCTCGGAAAGACTTCTGTTTTACCGAGAACGAAGACCTTCGAGTATCATCTTGGTGAATGAAAGTATACGTTTGCAGATGTTAATTGGCGTTCCTCTTGTGAGACTAGAGCGATGACCTCAAACTACTCGAAGCTTTCATGCTGAAACAACAGGTACTTCGTTACAGGCGTGTGCAATACATGGATTTCACATGAAGATATGTATACAAAACGGTTTGCATGAAATATCGACCGAATACGATTGCACGTTAGGCGGAACATCGTGTGATCTGTGTAATCTCCGACAGTGCACACGAGACATATCGCTGATGAAAGTCGTGTATGGAAGAACATATGTATATAAAACAATACATTCAATTCAGTTTTTCGCTCCTGTTGGGACACTGTTAAGAGGCATGACGAAGCGACGTAGGATTACAACCCGAATCACCATCTATGTGTTTGTAGCCTTGAGAACGCTGTTTCTCTTAGCATGCTTGTAACCCTTGAATTTTCCTAATATGATTCAGTTGGTTCTTTCCCAGTGAGTTTCATTTAATTTTCGTTGCTCTTTATTAGAAATTATGATATGTGTATGTAATTATTGCAGTCCCCAGATTTATATATACATACATATAATTTTTTTGGTGAAATTCTATTGGAGTTAGAAGTATAGTTAAGGATAATCATACTTATTAGATTCAAGATGCTTGGATTAAGCACTCATTCTTCACATACACTTCATAGTATAATATTGCTAAATTAAACCTTTTCCATTTTGTTTTGTGGCAGGGCACTTTGGTTGTATTTGATATGTTTTCTTCTTTATTAAATATATGTTACGACCATTTCCATCGGAACTACTTCTGTTTTACTTCGCTGAAAATGGAGTCTCTTTGGTGTGCTCCGTTTATTATTGTTCCTTATTAATGCTGGTTTTCAGCCGCCATTCCGTCTCTCTGTCGGCTCGGCCTTCAATGTGTGCTACTTACTACTGCTTCTACTTAAAAATACCCACGCTGTTTTAGGCTGGAAATTGCTATTATATAAACGAGTTTGTTGCTCTGAGGGGATGTTCGTTCTGTATGTAGAATTAGCGATATTGAAAGCGCTTACAAGAAGTTACACTATCAATGCCTCACACAAATAAAACATACTTGATTACAAACAGTACACACAATATAATATATACACTAACTCAATTTAAATTAGGTAAGCACCGTGCACAACGGTATATACCTAAAATGAACATTTTTATTTAAACTGTATATATGCAAACTGTTTGGTGTATTTTCTATATATGTACACTACAACCAGTGGCTTGTAATACGTTGGCTACAGAGAATATGCGCTAATTGAATTATATATATATATATATATATATATATATATATATATATATATATAACGTATAGATATTTCAGACGTCCTATCGTTTGCTTTACGCTTGACATTGCTCGCAGCCGTTCTATAAGCCGGTGTGTTATGCTTGCTTGTTTTTTGCAAGGTTGCTTAATACATGTTTACATTACTACGTCTAAATAGTCTACCATTTTCCCTTATATATTATGATATTCGCTTTGATGCTGTTTTTGCAATTTACTGTAACTTTGTAACAAGTAAACGTTAACATACTTAACGTTATGAGCTCTAGTTAAGTACTCTGATGTATGAGAACAAGGATGATGCCATTTTTCAGCCGAAGGTAACTAGTTTGTGTCAATGTAATAGTGAATCATCTTGGATTTCTACTAGTTATGCGTGTCAAAAAACAGATGGAAACAGAACTTTGGCCTAAAAAAGAATATACATCGGCATTGGCCGTTCGTCATTCATTGCCGAACAGGAATCATGCATAGAGATATAGAGATATATCAGACGTACAGTACGTCCATACGATTTGTCTCTCTACTGTGCGTGTGCAACTCTTGATATCACATCACAGATGCATCAAGGTCATCATTATCTTCATTATCCTACAAGTTCTACGAGTTCATCAAACATATCACGTGCAACATACGTACATGGTGCTACTCAAACTGGCTTTCTACTGTTCCCTAATCTCCGTCCTCCCGCCTACCTAGACGAGTAGGTTTTTTGCATTCTTTTCTGGCCTTTTTTTGTTCAAATATTCTGCCGGCCGGGCCGGTCGTCCCCTACCTGCTAAGGCTGCTAATTCGCAACTTTCTCGTTCGTACAAATACGCCCAAATTAAGGGCGACTTGACAATCTTAAAAGGCTGGCTTAAAATTCGCTGAAGCCCCGCGTCTACTACTGAAGTGTCTCGGCTCATTTCTAGAGGTGAGATGTAGTATGATAGTATATATATATATATATATATATATGCGTAAACGCGCGCTGGAAAACTAGTTGTGGGCTCGGTCACTCTTGCCGTTTTCCATGGGCGTCTTCTCCGTGGTGACTGTGACGCTATCAAGTTTGTTTGCCTCGTTACCGAGCCGAATCAAAATGGTTCGATATGTAGAATGCATCGAATGGTGGCAATTGGTAGCGGTGTTGTTGGAGTAGCTCGTGATTCGGCTGTTGTTGTTGCTGCTGCTGCTGCTGTGGGTCATGTTGCTGAAGATGCTCTTGTTGTTGTGGTTGCTCTTGATGAAGGCGATAGTGCTGCTGCTGTTGTTGTTGTTGCTGATGATGTTGATGTTGTTGCTGCTGATGCTCATGTTGTTGCTGATGTTGATGTTGTTGCTGCTGATGCTGTTGTTGTTGCTGATGTTGATGTTGTTGTTGCTGAGCATGATGTTGCTGCTGCTGATGCTGATGTTGTTGTTGCTGAGCATGATGATGATGTTGTTGTTGTTGCTGCTGCTGCTGTTCCATCACGGAGCAGTGGTTTCCGAATGTGAACAACTCGCCTTTATAGGTAGTTGTCACCTCATCGAACGTGCAACCCCGGTCAAGCTCGAAACTTAACCCAGCATCGCTAACGCTCAGAGCGGCCAATAGGTCATCGGCAGACTTGTCCGGTAACAATGGTCTTAACAACCCCGTACCATTGTGAGTCGTCGCCATAGACGCGGCGAAGCCAAGGGGAACACTGCTGTTATTGTTGCTAATGTTGCTGTTGTTCGTGTTGTTGTTATTGTTATTGCTGCTGCTGCTGCTGCTGCTGCCGCCGCCGCCGCCTCGGTTGTTGTTGGTGTTCCCGTTACTGATGTTGGTGGCACCGTTGTTGTTGTTGTTGCTGTTACGACTGGTGATTGTCCCAACTGTGGCGGTGGTACGATACATTGAACCGGTGTGTCTGTTAGCGTTACCGTTGTTATCTGTACAAATCGCACTGGCCCAAGCAGCGGGAGCAATTTGCCCGGAATGGACACCAATTGCGCTACAGTTGACAGTTGACGCGGAGGATGTGGCAAACATACGGGCCCTACTGGTAGGAACGGTGGCAGCTGCAGTGGCAGCAGCTGCAGCAGCAGCAGCGGTATTCATGGTATTTGCCGTAGACGATGGCGTTGTTCTTGCAGCTGTGTTTGCCGCCGCCGACGCTGATGTCGACGTCGTTGTTGTTGTCGTCAAAGTCGTTGTCATTAGGGAACCAGCAGAACCAGCTGCGGTATCGCTCATGCTCATCTGCTCGTATGGAGAGCTTAGGCGTGAGTGGCCGAATCGATTTGTTAGTCCCGCCAGTGCTATGCCCACGTCTGGGTCGAGTCTCCGGTCGCTGGAACCGGCTAGAGCAGCTGGGTAGGCTGTTGCCGTATAGCTGCACTGTTGCTGTTGTTGTTGCTGCTGCTGTTGTTGTTGATGCTGCTGCCGGCCGGTCATTATTGTTGTTGTTGCTGCTGCTGTTGCTGTTGCTGCTGGTGACGAAGACGTTCGGCGGCCCAAGTCGGTGGCTTCGGACAGTTCTGTCTGCCGTGTTCGTGGTGCTCGTCGAGGCGACGAGATGTTGGCCGAATTGGAGGCGGCCGCCGTGGTAACACATGTACTAGCGGCAGATGTAGAGGTAGGCGGAGTGGTGGTGGATAGCAAAGCAGTGCTGATTGCAGCGCTGTTGGCGAGTGAACCTGCGCACATAGCACGTACATAGCATAAGTACGCAATCAGACCAGATCAGAGCGCACAGATAGAGTGTAGCTAGAGCGGGGAGGAGGTGCTAACAGAGTATGCTATGCATCCGTAGTATGTGCTAAGTAAAGTTTTCGGGCTGACCCTCAGCCAAGATTTAACGTCCACGGAACTATTTTTCACATTGCTTCATAGACAGACCCCCATAAATATAAATGTGCAACGGAGGGGCTCGAACCCGCGCACCTATGTGTCTCCTCCGGTTGCGAGACGCAGACTTAATCCACTACGCCACCGGGCTCGACCCGTAGGATGTGCTAGACCAACTAATCTTACCGAAATGATTCTCTGCTGTAGTAATACGTAAGGTTCGCTGGCTCTCTTCACCAGCTAATGAAGCTTTGTTCATTCGGTTCCGGTTCATTCGGGACTCAGGACGCTGCTCACTCTCGAAGAGATGGGTGCTTCTGTTTGGCGGTCGGCAACCTATTGTCGGCTTGTTGATTGATACGTTACTAAAGTATTGCAGAAGGCTCTGCAATACGTGTTAGTCGATCTATGTTCTTCCTATCGATGCGTAGGTCTCTATGTTTGGTGGTTGGTCACTATCTTTTGAGTGAAATTCAATAAAGATCGGAGGCCAATATGCCTACACATTTACTTCGTATATATATATATATATATATATATATATATATATATATATACATACATACATATATATATATACATATATATATATATATATATATATATATATATATATATACATACATACATATATATATATATATACATATATATATATATATACATATATAATATATATATATATATATATATACATATACATATACATATACATATATATATATACATACATACATACATATATACGGTCGATACTTACTCGGTGAGGCCAGTGAAGGTGTGCCCGGAGACCGCTCAAAGTTGGAGACAGTGTCGCTACCTTGATCAGGGCCTCCGTCCTGTTGAGGTGTTGCAAGGTGGTACGAGGGACTTCCGCTTGAAGCCTCTTCAAAGTGGTCTGCCAACTTCAAATCTGAGCCGCACTCCGATGATTCCACTGGTTTCATCTAGGGAGCAATCAAGGGCAGAAGAAGAGCGTCGGATTGTTTATTCACACTTTTTCCCATAACGTCCGATCACAGAGAAGGCATTGAATTGTCACTTAAGTTAGTTACCTACGTGCTGCTCTTTCTAGCGGGGTCCTAGCTTTATCCTATACAGTTCAATTATTATCAATAATAATTGAGCCCATGAAGCGTAGGTTATTTGCGATGATCTTACACCATGCCTTATTGCACTACGATCATTTTCTGGAAAAATTATGTCTGCTGGTTTTGGAATAGAACCTTATTTTGGCGCAATTCGACTTTTGATTTGGAATGAAATGGGAGTTCATTTATTGACACACTCTCATAAGGACTCAAACGTTTTACGTTAGAATTACTAGGGAAACTATTACTCTATTCGATAAACAAAGGCGAAACTTAACATATTTATATGAGAAACATTTTTGAAGGTCGATGATTCTTTTGTTGGGTGCAATTTTTTTGTGTAGAGGAGTAACTAGAAAATGCGGTTTGCACACGCGGACACCACTGCAGCAAACTCGTCTGCAAGTGTGGGCCGGTAATGTGGGGCTCTAACCTACTAAAAACCAATCATCTGCCCATCCTCCCAACCGACCGGGAATTTTCATGTGCAAGTACCTCAAACAGTCTTGGTGTGTGCACTGCATAAGTAATACGTGCGATAGGTCACCAACCTTCTTCCGGGTGCCGTCGCTTACGTTGTGGCCTTTTAGGTGTTTTCTCAGCGAGCTGGGATCCGTGTATCGCTTTGTACAGCCTGGTATCGTGCAGGCGTATGGTTTCTAGAACAGCCAAATTAAGATGCATAAATCGTAGTTTAGTAGCTGATCGTATACCACTAATGTTTTGAAGCCAAATGCATTTAATATATATATATATATATATACATACATGTATACACATATATAGAATATAATAGAAGGATATATATATACATAAAATCGTATAACAAAGAGAAGCAAAGGAACCGGGAACAAAAAGAGAAACAAAGGTACTGAGAAATGAAAGCGTGGGCAGCAATAAGAGGGGACGCCTACATACATGGCTGAGGCGGAAGGGAAGGAGACAATGTTCAGTAGAGACGGGCAGGCTAGTCGCACATTTCGGAATGCTATTGGCTGGGTCGGATACAACCCCGAAAGCGCTGCTAGATTATGAAGGCTCCTGAGATTAGACGACAGAGGAAGCTAGGGTCTGGATAATGAGGGCAATCTCTCTCGGGGAAGTGATGGAGGAGAACGCATGAAAGTTACACTGGTTCTCGCACTATGCTGACAAGCCCTATTTAATGAATACTTAAGCACTGCAGAGGTTCCACAGGCCTGGGGAGAAGAGACCTTAATAGTGATTCCCACAAGAAATGGAGTAGAAACGAAACCAAATAATTGGAGGAGAATAGCAATCAAAAGCGGCCTGTACAAGAGATGCTCAGGACTAATAGCGAGGAGACTGGGGTCTGTCTTGGCGGAAATGGAAGCAATACCAGAAGAGCAACACGAATTTTAGAAAAGAAGAGCAACTCGCTATTCAGGCCGAAGAGTTGCCTATATGCTGTGTTTGTGGTTTTAAAGGCGGCGTTTGACATGGTATCACCGGAAAAATAGTTGAAGAGCTGGCAAAAACGGGAGGGCCGGGTGCAATGCTGATATTACTTATCAACATTCTAAAAGAAAACACAGTGCTGATTGATAACGGGGTCGGTATTGCGGGGGAGGTAACTCAAACCACACGTGTCTCGCAGGGCGATAGACTGAGTCCATTGTTGTTTCCGTATTTCTGGGTGGACTGCCAGTGCGGTACATCTGCCTATTTACTATACGCAGATGCTGTGGTTAACTTTTCAGAGTAGCAGCCTTTTCAGAGAGAAACAACTCATGGATCGACCAGTTACATTCATGGATAAAATGGACTTGAAGGTTAATTGGGAAAAGACAGTAGCCATTAAATTTCAAAGGGGCATCCGTCTGACCAGGGGCCCAAGAGAGGGTCTGGAAGGCCATCATCGCAACTGCGGCAACTAAATGCCTACATATGCTTTCGGTTCATGCAGCAGCCGCTCTGTTCCGAATACAGATGCCACAGATGACTTATGGCATTTCTCTAATATGGGATAAAGTGCAAGTGCATGAAATGCTTTTATTTGACGGAATGAGGTTTTGCTTTCTAAAGAGGGTTTTCGCTCTATCGAATACGTGCAGAAATAGGATGGTCCACGCGCTGAAAAGTGGCCCATATGTGGTAGATACCATGCCGCGGTATGTCCGGCGACACGGTCCATAACAGAACTAGCAATACGCTAGATTGACGGTTGGCTCGGAACAGTTTGATGTAACATAAACACACTTAGCCAGCCTATATATATATGCGCGCATGTTTTTGGAAGACCTAGGGGTTTGAGTGTTTTTAAGCATGATGAGTTAATGATGAACATACGTTTACCATGTGATTAATTGTAACTGGTTATATATGGCAATTATAAAAATAGCATACACAAAAGATGCACAAATACCAACGCATACCTTAATACATTCGTAGGTGGAAATGTCATATAGTTAAACTCTCCTATTTCTATATGACATTTGTTGTGCGCCTGTAGTTTCAGCAAGAACAAAGTCAACAAAAGTAGTAACTCTGCCAGGTAGTTCTTGTATTTGCCGCATAGTTTTTTTCTTCATTACCATGTCAAAGGGTGAGAATAATACTTATAATTGACGATAATTCGTTGTAAAATTTTTATAACGCTAGGAAACAAGGTATGCTCTGCTTTTTTTTATCAGTTTGTTTAGTCTTAATTTAAAGTGTGCTCCTATGTGAACACGCAAGAGTTGACGAAGCACGAAGGTTACCAGGTCTATTAAATGGATGAGTTGTGAGAATGGTAACTCACGACTGTACACGATACATTTGGAATACTGTTAGTACTATCAATATTTCAATGGTCTTACACCACATCCACACATAAATATATGCACGAGTGTATGAACAGGTTGTGCATGCTGAATGCATGTATTACGTCATTGCAGTTTACAAGCAGTAACATTGGCTTCAATCCCGCTATCCCTGTAGCACCAATGCGTAACTCGGCCATGCGCCAAGATTTCGACATAGTCTCTATAGCATCAACTACGTTTTTTTTTTACCAAATCTTCAATATTTTTGCGTAAACGACCCGGTAGTCCGTTAATTTGCTTAACCTCCAAAGATTGACTAATATAGCATAAAATTTGCTTTGGCACATGCAACCCGTTAGGATCACGGTGACACTGACAGTTTCCAGGACCCTTTACCTTGTTGGATAGGAAACCTCAACGTGAACTACCGTATTGCAGGCCAAACAAAAATAAATAAAATATCGCTGAAGATTCTCTAATCTGACAAATGACGCCCTATGAACTAAACACTGGAAATCTTTGTGTGAGTGCTCCTATGCGGCCTGCTGACTACGGTAAAACATTACACATGCTACGGCGTGTAAAATAATCTGCGTATTATGCAACATAGCGAAAGGTAGTAAATCGTGTACAAATATCAGCAAAACCAAACGATGTGGATGTACTGGTAACGCTAGTATTATTGTACACAACTGTGCTGTTTTGCTTTGTTATAGCTAAACATATATATATATATATATATATATATATATATGCGGGTGTGCAGTGTACACGATTGTCTTACGGTATCGTGATGTGTTCGCTGGTGTTTGGCTCGGTCGGACGAGTTACTAAAGGCGCGTTGGCACATAGCAAACTGACAGAGGTAGGGCCGTTCACCCGTGTGCGACCTCAGATGGATTTTGAGGTTTTCCAGCCGAGAGAATGCTTTGTTGCACCCGTCCACCTGACCGGCATACATACGGAAACCGAAAACGACAAAGCAACACCGTTATGGATCAAAGCGTCTTGCCGGAACACACGGCCAGCTGCACGTAGCTGTTCTGCCTAGTTGTTGGTGATATTTTTCAAGCAACGTTTCTCCCTTCTCACTTTCTTTGCGTTCGTTTACATCAATTTCTCTCCTCATGATTATGTCCTCAGCTTTTTATACTCGTCGTTACTCAACACTGCTGTTTGGCGTTCCACTAGCAAGCGTCGCGATCACGCTAGTGATCAATATTCAATATGTATCGTTACATATACTTATACGTGTTACGCTTATTACCGTGCACTTGTTGGGTTTCTCTCCCGAGTGGACTCTCATATGAATGACGAGCTTGTAACGCGCGCTGAACGGCTTCTTCTTGCGTGGACAGCCGGCCCAGTGGCAGACAAATTCGTCGGTCAGGCCCGGTGCGGCTCCCGGTGGCCCGACGAGAGACCCCGAGCCATGAATCGTGCCCGTTACAGCCCCAGTGATCGGACCAATACGCTGGCCTTCAACGTGCACACGCTCGATGTGTCGAACCAATTCGTCCTGATCGTCGAACGGAAGACCGCAGTCTTCCCACAGACAGTCGTAACATCTGCAATCGACCGAGGACAGTTACACATACAACACCCATACATCAGAGCAAACATTTATTGCACGACAACGAAACTAAGGGTTGGTTGTTCAAGGATTATGTTGTTGTCGTTGTTGTTGTTGTTGTTGTTGCTGTGTGATGCCTATGTGATGAATCAACGAAATTCATGTTTGTTCGCATATTGCTACTACTTGATAGAGACAGAGACGGCGGCTTGTAGTATGCACGTTTAGCCATGATCTCCTTGATTTTTAAGTTTTTATTGAGGTCACCATAAATATATATATTATATATATATATATATATATATATATATATATATATATATATATATAAATCTCTGCACTACTTGCATTTAATTAGATTGAGAGAAGTGTTGATGCAGTTCACTACACTAAGTCGGGACTTGGGCACTAACTGCAGTTTTGCTTTAAACATATCGAGGAATGCAAATTTATATAAATAAATACGTTTCGTTTGCTATCGTTGATGATACTGTTTTGATTCTCGTCACACCTGGAGTAATCGAAGGACTTGAGGTTTGTTGTGTTGCTACTGATATGAGCGCTTCATCTACGTATTTGCTATGGCTATATTGTACAGCTGCGTATACATCTGTGCTATATGTATTGATTCGGGTAGGGCACGTAAATATACACATTTGTGAAAGTTTGACCTACAAGCGGACTACTTTTTGAAAATAGGGCAACACTCTTCAAGACAGAATCATTAATTGAAGAATAGTTTGTTTTGTAGACCTCTTGCCAGCTTGCCGGGTTTTCGGTTTTGTTCGAATATTACGGGCTGAAGGGTTCAGGGTCATGACATCTAGTAACGAACAATACCATATGTTCGTTGATTTCTTTCATCTAATTGATTTAAAGCACCGGCACAGGACGGTAACAGTATTTGTGCACAGTTGACAGGTTTTCAGGTTTGCGTTCATCGACTATGAATATTTTCAGTGAGCGGTATCAGTTCGATACGTTCAAGGCTTAGCGGGGATTCGTAATAAATGAAGTTGCGTTGATGATAACATCGAGCTCGGTCGGCACGGACTGGCACGGTTTTGCACTCTGTGAGCGAGCCTTATACTCGGCAGTACCGCTTCACGCGAATATACAGCAATATATAGTTCTTTATCCTCTAACTGTACATAGAAAAATGGTCAGCATGAAACGAGACATGATTAGCAGGGATACTGTTATCTACCTGCGTATGCCACTAATGCTTCGTTACTAGTGTGAGATAAGTAGTCCTTCAAGCAGAGCGGATAGTGACAGTGGCTATAAAAATAACAACGACTACAATCACAGCTTCAACGTCCTGACATATTCAAGGCTAATCACTTCTCGCTGGTGACATATAGAGACCGTAACGTGTCCAAGCGCTTTGATCGCCAATTTGATCCATTACAGGGATCGAATCGGCGACACGCTGGTAGATGATAACCATGTCTAGGGCACAACCCTAGACCACGCCACCACGAGGCCTGACTGTGAGGATCTATTTTTTTAAGGAGGTTGCTTTTAATCCTAGAACCTCATCCGTCCCCTACTTGCTTGTAATGGGCGTGCGGCATATTTTCAATGCACCGACAGGCGGACATGTTGAGATCTCTAGGGTTAAAGAAAATTCGATTAACATCGTGTGTAAAACCGGCGGTAGCCCGGAACATGACTAGCGAACTAGTCTCCTATATATATATTTCCTTACGTTAGTAAGTTTCCCTACTTGGGACTGCTGCTTCTAACGTCAAACGGTCGATGTTTCCTGCAGCATATCAAGGAAAGATGCAGAAAGGCGCTGGTAGCAATGACCACAATTACAAAGCCGCAGCTGTTGTCCATCCCAACGGCACTAAGACTGTTCGATCTAAAGATTGCTCCAATGGCCGCCTCCGGTATCGAAACAATCTGGAACAATCTCACCCTAACCAGCCTTGAGCATCTAAATAATCTGAAGGCAGCGTACCTCAAGCGAGTCCTGGGCCTCCATCGTTCAGCCCGCAACCGACTTGTCTATATCTTCACGGACACCCCCCTATTCGTCGAGGAGCTAAGACGACGTTTCGACTTGCCCTCATCTTCCAACTACGTCAACGTCCTCAAAAGTGGGAGTGCAAGGGAGCTGAAATGGATGCGGGTTTTCTTAGCACAGAAGCAATGCAAACCAGGCATGGAAAGGGCCGAGCCGATCTAACCGCCATGTGGTGACTAGGTTTGCCGTGCATGGTGTCCACCACGTGCTGTGCGCGAGATCCAGGTCCCACGATCTCTCGGACTCTTGTGTGTGTCAACGTTGTAAACTACCTTGCGGTAGAGACCATGCTGCCTCTTGCACCCTAGTCCCGTCTCTAGCTAGTCTAGATAACCAAGCTCGCGTCATAGCTTCATAGCTTTTACATATCTACAATATTTTATAAGTTCAAATGTGTGTATGTATACATTTGCAGATATTTTAACTGTACTTTTTCTACACAACATGTGTGATAATAAATCTGACAGAAAAAAATATTTATATATATATATATATATATATATATATATATATATGTGCGAGAATCACCAGAATTTGCCATATCTAAATTGGAAACCACAATAAGTGTGAGGGTCCTGCCGTTCACAGTGTGTCCAAGGTTATCGTGCAGCATTGGTGTCGCGACTAACTGCAGTTTAATGGGTTGCTCCGCGCCAGAGCACCTCTTTTGATTGGAGCTAGCAATCAAGCGCTCACAGTGCTCGTGTAGTGGCCATGGTTGCTACTAGTATTGGGTGCGTGTTCTGATATTATTATTATTCTATCTGATATAATTGTCGTTATTACTATTGACCGTCATTCCCATTGCTCGCCGGGCAATATTGTTTGTAGCTTCCTTACCACAGAGAGGCTAACCCCTGCGGCGCCGCAGAAAGTGTCATCCTCAGTCGAACTCCACTCAAAAAAGTGTAATTTTGATTTGATAAGGCATACTATGTGATTTGGTAAAGCATACTAAGTAAATGGACGTACTACCTTACTACGGAGAGGCCAGCCTCTGCTGTGCGGCAGAAGGTGTCGTCCCCAGACGAAACCCACTCGAAAAAGTGTAATTTTAATTTGATAAGCCATACTATGTGAGTTGATAAGGCTAACTGAGTAAACTGACGTGCTACCGCTTACGGCAAAGAGCCAAAATGGCAGATAGCGAAAGACTTAGTAGTAAACAACATGAGACCTTAGAAAATAATTGGATCAGATAAATTCAAGCTGGGCAGAGCTGTTTATTTGACGACCGCGCTGAAGAAAGTGTGCAGTCTTGTCGCTTCGATAGCTATGCTTCTAAACGACTTCGGCTTCGAGGGATCTCGTTGAACAGGTGATGGAAACAAGGCGAACCTGCTTTGAGTTCTAAGTAGCCTACGTGAACCTACGTGTACTTTACACCTAAAAGGAGTGATCCGTGCCGTTAACCCCCGGAGGTACAAGATAAGTAAGTAAGTGAGGCTGATGTTGCTCTAATGACCGTGTTTCATACAATAATGGAAACGAAAGCCACGCACTCCCTTTCAGCGAAACTGTTTGTCGTAGTTTCGGCGAAAGAACGCCTTCTACATGAGGCTCTTCACGAACGAGCCCAGCTAAACGTGTCGACTCCTCATTAGGGATCTTCAACTCTAGTTAGTTCAGTTGTCTTTGTGTTCAGCACAGAACTTTGCACTATACTCAATTTGAGTGCAATAAACGGAATTGAATTGGATAGTACGGGCCTTCACCACCTAATGTCCGACTCTGTACCAAAAGTTGTACGGGTCGCAATTAGCCGGAAACGAGAACCATCCCTTAAGAGTTCTCTTCTTCCAACAGGCCTCTACTTTGTAAGCGAGAAGGGGACGGCTTCTGCGACAAGTCAAATCACCAAATAGCTTTCTCGTTAACTCTGTAGAACTACTGGTGGATGTTGCAATATTTCCGTAGAACGCTGGTGAATGTTGCAACCTTTCTGTACAGCTTAACCACATGATAAGAATGAATAATCTCATTAATAATACATTAGACATTATCTAGAAAACCATGAAACAATTTGAATTCATTCTACGACCGAAAGCGGAAGCACCTAGTGAGCGTGTGAGGCACATGCTCCTATGGCAGTCATGATGAGTTTCAATTCAAGTTAAATGTAAACCTTTATGAAACGGGGAGATCCAATACAGATGTTGTGTAACGATGTACTTGTGGAGTGCATGTAGGCATAACGTAGCTGCATCGTTGTACTGTGTTGGATACAAAGCATTTCCCTATCAGAACACACAGAGTTTTACCGTAGCGGAAATCCTCGATTTTTCTATACATTAGTTCGTCGACTTAATGCCTATCTGGAGCTGATCATTGTTGCGTCAACAATGGAGGCGTAGCCGAGATGAGTGGTTACCGTATGGCGCGTAGTCACCATTCATTGCTATTCCGCTGCACTCGAAGTCTATGAGCGACTGACTCTAGTATGCTCTGTAGACTGTGACGTCTTACGAATAAGCTGTACGAGAGTATACCTTTCAATTGACAGATTATGCCAGCATCCGCGCAAATTGTTGTTCCTACGACGAAAAACAGTGCGCTGTAAGGTGAATTGTCAGCCGCCGTACGTGCAATAAGTGGTAGCTGATGAATGATTTTGATCTAAACCGACATTTATTTTACTGCTGTCCACAGCCTGCAGTCGGGCTGAAAACGCAATTTACTTGCGTTGCAATTACGCTAGTCGGTGTAGCCCTCATTGTGCAGCTTTGTTGATGATGTTGTTGTCATTGTTGTTGTTTCTGTCTGTTGTTGGTACTGCTGCTGTTGTTGTTGATTCTGTCTGTTGTTGCTTCTGTCCCACCACGAAGCAGTTGTTTCCAAATGTGAACAACTCGCCTTTATAGGTTGTCGTCACCTCATCAAACCTTCGTTCACGATCAACCACTAAACACAGCCAATAAGCTGTTGTTGTAGTTGTCGTTGTTGTTGTGTGTGTGACACTATCTTGATCTCGTCAACTTTCTTTGGCAGTAATGCGGCAGTTTTGGATAATGATAAAATGTATACTTTTCAAAATGCACATACAAGAATATGTTGCATCTTTAAATCTAAACAAAGCGTTTCTTGCCAGTTGTCAACTGTCAAGCAGCACAAAGCTCGCGCATCTTCTACTGAGCATCATATATTATCTGCACACTTACTATGTTTGTTTTGTTCTTGTACACAACTAACATCGACATGCGACGGGCGATCGATAATTTGCGTTGCTGTCTTACGTTTAACTGATTGCGAGCGATTGTGCGACTGCCGACACATATTGGATGTCCGTTTTTTTTTCGATTTTGTTGCCATAAGATATGATCCCACTGTACTAAAATGCAGCCAGCATCCGTCACCACGGCGATCCACCACCGTCACGACATTCGATCGAGCTTCGTCACGTTCGTCAAACGTCGAACTGCTTCGTCAAAGTCGTGTAGCGATGGATGATGATTAGGCGGTATTTTAGACCAATTTTAGCAAGCACCCGGCCTCGCTCGCTCGGTCAACTAAGTCAAAGCCGCATGTGTGGTCCATTTTCAAGACTGTGGCCACACTTCAGTCACCGTATCGGAGACTGTGTCGTACAGACTACGCCTCTGACCACCACCAGCTGACCAGCGCTCCTGTGCACTGACTGACCTCACTCCCCACCGTCAAATAAAGATGGCGTAAAGCATTTTTCCGAAGTTTTCTTCCTCCCTAATTGTTTTCCTCTTCCCCCCCCCCATCCCCTCCACTTGTTCGGCTGCTGCTGGTGCTCAGTGCGGGCCACACAACTTTCTCCGCAGAAGCAAGTGCTTCTTTCTTTTTCATTGCTTATGTGCCTATATGTTTGTCTGCCTGTCTGTCCACCCGTATTATCTGCCTTTATATCTGTTTGTCTGTTGATCTCTATCTCTCTCCCGCGCGACTCCTTCCGTGATAGCGTGGAAGCGTTTAGGAACTATCTATACCACCACCACCACATACATCTGTGTGCTTCGACGGGCACGAAACGACAAGCTTGCATTGGTAATAAATCTTTTGAGTTTGAAGTGCAACAACAACAACAACAACCCCAATGACAATAATAACAATAACAACACCAACAACAACAAGTCTACTACTAGACCCGACAACGGTTATCTTCAACCAGCTTGACAGCACTGCTGACGTTCATGGGGGCTCGCGCGCGTTCCAGCTGCTATCGCGCCACCATCTTACGCTCTGCTTCTTTCGCTTCATTTTCCTGTTTCTTTTCTAGATCGGCTTTGTCGTGCCGTACCTAGTGCTGACGTGAAAGTTCGTCAGCAGGACAGCGCGTGGGTTTGCCGACCGACCGGACGAGAGAGAGAGAGACGGGCGGGGGGGGGGGGGGGAGCGTTAGGCGATGAAATTGGCCAAATCAACATCAATTATTGGCACAGAGGCACACGTTCACATGATATAAATTCCCTATTGCTCGAACAAAAGCCAAAAGTATATGGGGAAGAGTTGTCGGTCAATCAATATTGGTAATTGGGAAAAGCGAAGTAGAAAGAAAGTAGATTGTGGACGCACTTGATTACTAGCGAGCTCACCGTTGCAATGCACGTGCCGGATATATATATATATATATATAAAAATATATATATATATACATATATATGCATATATATATATATATATATATATAAATATATATATATATATATATATATATATATATATATATATATATATATATATGCATATATATATATATATATATATATATATATATATATATATATATATATACATATGTAGAGTCAACAATAAATTACCCAGATTACATCTCTATTTCTTTAAAAGTAGATACAGTGTCGCGTTTTAATAGCTTTGGCAGCACAAGTGGAAAATAATAATCGATTGCCAACGTTGCGAATAAACAGTAACGTTGAAAAACCTCATGATGTAAAATCTTCATTTACGACACAGACGAAACGAAATAAATAATCCATCCCAAACATAAGAAATGCAGTAAGCAGCCGATGTAGCAAATAAGCAAGCGTTCCGTGTCGCTAACGGCGATGACCAGCAAACTTATCAAAAGCCTCATTGTGAATGCCGTATACGTATGCAAACACTAACGACCAATTGTACAATATCGGATGCTCGGCTTGTCTATCGCAAATGTTCAAGCACGACGCAGCAGCTCCTGGAAACCTAAATTGATTAGACAAAAATGTGCAGCGACCCGAATTGATTCGACGTCAAACCAACGCTCGAGTTAGTCACGGACTATAAACTGCTTCAAACTCTACCATACTTTTGATTTCGTTTGCAATAATTCCTTGCAACCTTGCAGCATCCATAAGTCAACCGGAACACGTTGGAGATAAGTACAGATCAAACAAAGGCAATGAAGTTTAGACGTAGAGGGAAATTGGCTGGAAATTGGCGACGAACTTCGCTTAGGTTAAAAATCTATAGAATGTGTCTCATACTTCTCCTACCTAGAGGTCATGTTCTCGTCTCAACGTGCTAACTTCTCGAGGCATTCGATTTGTGAACGAATTCGGAAAGAACTACAATCCTTTCATAGTATCCGAGACCTTCATAAACCATCAATGGCGGTTGTCGTTAATCTCTTCAACCTGAAGGCTGCGTCCACTGTTTCTTACGGTATACAGGTGATATGGCCTTACCTATCGAAGTTAAGCTTTAATGCGCTTGACCAAATCAAGGCCACTTTTCTGAAGAAAGCGCTAAGAGTCCACGGCACTAGTCTCGACATATTAGTCTATTTACTGGCGTCGTTTCCGCTATTTGTTGAGGATTTACAAAAAAATATACGTTTTACCAAAAACGACAGCTTTCAACGAGTACATATCTGAATGGGAGAATAAGATGGCAGACATTGACCGGCTATTTTATGAAATCCAAGCAATGACGTGTAGTTCGTGGAAGCTCTGCAATTATGGGAATATACACTTAATCGCATGATTTGCTGCACATGGTTTCCACATGAAAATCTGTATTCGAGAGGAGTTCCATAAAATTTCCTCGTTGTGCTTGTGCAAACTTTGCGGGGAACAGTGTGACATTCCCCAACAGTCCAACAATGCCATAGGGCAGTTCCGTTGACTCGATGATTGGAACCGTAATTTATGTGCGTATATGTAAATATATACTTTCTCTATACGCGCAATATTGTAAACCAACCATCGGTGTAAAAGCTAAATATAGAACATCATACATCGGAGTCAGAGAACGCATTATAAACTGGCTAACTACATTTCCTTAAGGAAGGTTAATCGGCAATATTCTACTGCAAAACCGAATGCCATCCGGCTCTCGGCATCGGACTATTGATGTATGCTCTATACACGGACTTATTAAAATATATAATTCCACACGAAACTGAAACCAAAGTATACGCAGGTTATGTCAAATTCAAAGCCCTGGGTGGACGTTCTTGATTTGGAACTGCCCATTTATAAATGTGGAGTCTTGCATTTCGGACATGGAAATGGGAGACATCCTACAGCATCGGGGATTGACGAGCCAAGCTAACTTTAGGGAGAGCTGTAACAGGCCCCGGAGTTCTCACGAGCAATAAATTAAGGTTCTCCGAAAATATACCCAATGTTGTCACGAGGGTCTCTCAACGTGCAAACAAGATCTTTTGATCACTTGCTGTACGTTCTCCTGACCTGTACATCCTACTGCATGCCACATACGCACTTCCACTACTGACATATGCAGCACCGGCGTGGTCTTCGTGTCTTATCAAGGATTCACGACGCGAATTGCATTTTGCTGCAATGTTGACTAGTGTTATGTGGGCATTTTCCAAATTTTTGACACGCTTAAGAAGCTAGATAAGAGGATGCTGCTCTAGGTGAGACAGAACCCGAGTCTGTTCAGCGAGATATTTGTGGAAATACAAACGACAACACGTTAGCCCAGCCACATTGATATTGTTTTCATTGCACGCAAGCGTTGCATCTGCGACCTACACTCATAGAGGATGTCTAGACATATCAAGGAGTAGTAGGGGCAGCAAGATACCCTATACAATATATGCATTGACCACAGGACAAACATGCATATTTGCATGTTCGTACTTTTCTTCGTTTTACCTTGAATAAACCGTTTCTGCCTTTATGATTAAACGCAGAAAACCCACTGCAACCAACCGATAAAGTATCAGAAAAATGCAAGTCCGCGTATGGCTGCAGCAAGGTTCTAACGACGTGCGGCGACACCAATATCAAGCCACGGGCATAGACGAACCAATCTCATTGAGGAGTATGGGCCAATAAGTTTGCATCCTTCATGAGTTAAAACTAACGGGCGAAATAACGTCAGCTAAATTAAAAGACGAGATGTGATACCGCACACCAAAAAGCATTTTAAAGATTGACGGTTTACGTTTCAGCAGGATACGGCGCCTTCTCATGGGGCCAAACAACCTCGGGCCTAGCTCGAGGTTCACGCACCGGGATTTTATCACATCTGAAGAATGGCCACGAGTACTAATCGGGGGTGATTCTGCCTCGATTATTCCTTGTGGGGGACGATTCTTGACGCCAATGGGTTTCACTGTCAGATACAGTTCCGTCAATACCTTACGAGTGGTACGAGAGCAACGCACACTTGCCCGTTCTGCATACCTCTGCGCATCACTGCCTGCCGATGTGGCATCGAGCTCCGAGGCGAAGTCGCTGCTCGTCGAACTGTCGAATGATGAGTAGTTGGACGGAAGCGAATCGGTCGAGTTGACGTCGGCAGCGTTCAGTGTCGCGCGCCCGGCCAGCCAACGACGCCGCTGCGCCATCTGACAGTGTTCGTCGTAGCTGGGCGGCGGTCGGGCGGTTTCAAGGGGCGCCAGCATGGATCCGGACGTCACCAGGGGCGCCGGCATGGGACCCAAAAGGGGCGGCGGTGGTGGAGGTGGCGGCGGCGGGGGCGCCAATGGCAGCAGTGAAGACCCCACAACGTGCGGTCGGCCAGCAATCGTAGACGCCGACGAAGGGTCTCGAAGCGTGTGCCTGAAGGTCTTGAAGGCTTGCGTCGTCGTCGTCGCCGCTGCTGCTCGCGATGCTGGGCTGAACGGGCCCTCGTTGTCAGCGGTGGCGTCTTCGCAGTTGGTGTTGTTGTTGCTGGTGTTGTTGTTGTTGTTGCCGTTGCCATTGCTGTTCGTATTACTGTTCTCGTTGTTGTCCTCGTCATCGTCGTCATCGTCCATATCGAAACTTATCTGTAGTTTGACACAGCAGAGCATAAGTACGCCTTATTAGGTAGTCGCCTTTGAGAGTAAGGGGTAAGCTATCTACTACGACACTTTTGGGTTCCCACTTGAGTAGCGTGCTAACTACTTGCGTGTCAAACTAGCACATGATAACGCAAGTAAAGTAATTTCACTAGAAGAACGCTGAAAGATAAGAAGCAAGCAGTCATATACATGTACCTAAAACTTTTTCGGGCTGCCCTTCAGCCAACATTTAACGTCCATGGGTTTGCTTTCGCATTGCTTCGTAAGACGGAACCCATAAATACAAATGTGCAACATTGGTGGGGACATCGAACCCGCGCACCTATGTGTCTCCTCTGGCCGCGGGGCGCACGCGAATGCACCACCCACCACCACGCCACCAGGCTCAACATATACAACGTACCTGACTCTTTGCGCTATGCCCAATTTGTAGAAATGTGACGTTGCTAAGCAGCCGGGTCGGATCCACCCGTCACGCCCGCACAAAGGTAGAGCACAGAGGCTTTTTTTCTGGGTGATAAATGCGTACCTGAGATCGAAGAATTCGCTCCATACTGGAACACGGCTGGAGAGGCAGCATATAGGGGTCGCGTCCGAGCGGCGGCGGCGGCGACAGCGCCGCTTGTTGTTGCAGGGACGGGCCGCCCACCCCGGCCTGGCTGAACTGGTGTTCGCCACCACCTATATGCATGGGTCGGCCTACATCCTCTCGGATGTCGCCCAGCAGCGGGTGCTGTAAGGGCTGCTGTTCGATGACGGCCAGGTTCGCGTCGACGAGCTGATCGCCACGATACGACGCCTGCTCGAGTTCCTGGATTGCTTGCAGGGCGAGATCGGGCGAGATCATGCCGCCGGCCCCTACGCCTCCGCTTCCTATGCCTATGCCGCCACCGCCGCCGCCGCTACACCCGCCGGAGGAGCCACTGCCTACGCCGGCAGTGAAGCTGAACCGCCTCGGGCCCTGTTCGGAGTTGGGCGAGTTCTGAAGCGAGTTTCTCGCCGACAGGTGGCCGTAAGAGCCGGACGCCGACACGAGCGAGCTGCGAGAGCTGCTGAGGTAGGCCGCCAGTGAGGTGGGCGACGTCCGGATGATGGTGTTGATGTCGAGCGAACTCGGCGACTCGCTGGGCGACTGCGACAGCGACCGCTTGTTGCGTGCCGACCCGGCGCGACCAAACGATGACCTCGCCGAGCTGCTCCGGGGGCTCGTGAACGTCGAGCTGGTGGGCGATGAAGCTGCCGAACCGTTGTTGTTGTTGATGTTGATGCTGCTGTTCATGTTGTTGTTGTTGCTGTTGTTGCTATTCTGCAGCTGCTGAATGACGGCGCTTACGTAGCTGTACGTTGAGTCGGCGCACGGTGTGATTGGTTCCTCTTCGTCCACTTCCTGACTCGACCAGCTCCGGCTTGTCATCTGCGAAAGCGCCTGCGGGACAGCACCGAGACCACAGGACGTCAACAATTCAAACATAGACAGCATATTGGAGCCGGAAATTAATGTTGTGTACGCTTAAAAACGTTAAAAGGGACGTTCAAGGGGACGACAATGTGAAAGTCGATCAAATTAAAATGTTCCGGCTCTGGAAAGATCCTGTTCTAAGTGGTTAAGCCGAAGGGCCCGGCATCCCTGCTTTGTCAGACTAGGAGCGCTGTATTTGGTATCCCTCAAATGTATGAAACGCTAGTCAATTTTGCACAGCTATTTGGTCACACTTAGACGTTTTCAGCCCGTAATTTTTTCCTATAGCGAAACAATACGTGTATCTGCATTTTTGTGACTAACATTAATCCTACATCTAGTTGAATGTTATCTATTTTTGTTAGGAAAACAACACTTCTACAGTGTAGTTGTTTCTTCTTGTAGAACCTCTAACATTATTAATAAAGCATTTTATAAGTATCGATAAGGATATGGCGCTTGATGTAGCATTTCTAGTCTTATTTTAATGGAAAGGCATACAGAATATTATTTTTTTTTAACGACGACCTGTTACATAAAGCCTTCTTGCTTTCTAACTTCTGAATAAACTTACTGATGCCCTTATTTTAAAACAATTGAAACAAATAGACTGCAATAAAAATTATCATTTTATTTGATGGATATAGTTGCGTTTTATAGTAGGGGAACATTAAAACTAAAACGTTCCATAATGTAAGTAAACTCGTCGCAGTGGCAAGCGGTGTAAATAAAACTGGTTCTAAACTGAACATGTAAATACCACGCTCGCTTCAAGATAGCGACAACGGCCTTACATGAAACGGGGACCCGATTACACAAATTGCCAAGTATTGGTATTTACAAAATGTGTATTGAGAGACAATGCCTGAAATTATGACGCGCTCTGCACGTATTTCACATTTGTGTTCATTATTTAGGGATCCTGTATATCCCTTTGAAATGCTTTGTTACAAAGGGAAATAGGGGATGTACAAAAAAGGTTCTAACGAATCACGTCATGTAGCCATATCCTTAACAAATAAATGACCACTGAATTTAGGAAATGCCATAGCACTAAATGAATTTAAAACTTTATGTTGACCAGATAACTTCTAATACATAGTAGTTTAACACTGTGGCTATGCAGTGCCTGAGAGGATGTCGAGACAAACGCCCTTTGTGTAACTTCTCTGCGCTTATACCTTAACAAACGTACGTTTCAAACACACAACTACTTTAATAATCGATTCGAAATGGAATAGAATATATACTATATAATTGTACGAATTGTACTCCGGTTACGAGCATTCGTACAATTGTATAGTAGTATAACATTTACGAATTACCGTATTTAGGCCTAACTAAGGCTAGGCCTAAATACGGTATTCTTCAGGCTCAACAAGGTCAGGCTATATACTTTCTTCTGGTGGAGCTCGTTTAACTAAAAAGTATAGATATCATAGATACCATCATGGTCTGTGTCTCTGTGGCGGTTTATCGATCGGCCGATAATGATCTTCACTCGCCTGTCGCCTGGCAGCCAAATCGACCTCACCTGATTGATTTCATCCGTGGTGGGTATGTACTCGCATGCGACACTGTGCGACGATGAGGGCCACGTGTGGAAGTCGCTGTCGCGATCCGAGGCCGCGTCTGGAAGAAACATCGAACTGGACGAACTCGAGGCCGCCGATCCGCTGCCCGCGGATGCATCGGGGCTGAGTTCGTGCTGTTGCTGCAGGTTCTGCTGGGAAATCATTCTCGACGCCAACGAGTACAGGTTCGCCTGACCCGCGCCAGCCTCCTCAGCAAACTCGCTCTCTGTAAGTAATGGAACGGCACTTGTCAAGTCAAGTCAAACCTACCTTTATTCAAGGATGCATGTATGCCTAAGTATACGCTGTTTTTTTATTAACAAAAAAGTCACATCTGAAAATAATTATGTGTTTATACAATTACATGTCACACACATGTATATATATATATATATATATATATATTCTAGTGAATACTTATGTTGTGTACGTTCATTTGCATTTAGATATATATATATATATATATATATAGAGAGAGAGAGAGAGAGAGATGTTCAGCTCGAAAAAGAGCTGGGTTGCAGTCTCTGATTTTGTGGAAGTCGTTATACGAGCAATGACGGCGATTACGGAATGGAGACAACAAGGCATGGAATATATAAATATATACTTAATATGCACTTAATTTTTTGTTTTATAAACACAATTAAAAAAAAAAAAGTACACCTAAAGAAACCCACAAGAAAGGCTGCTTCAGCATGTCTCACACACCCGCCTCTAGATAAATTGCGACCACTATTGCAACAGTCTATACATGCTCCTGTATGTTTGTGGTATCAGGCGGGGTCTTCCAACTTCCGCAACTTAACATGGCCCTGTCTTGTGAGGGAGGACAATAATGGGGTTGGACGCCCCTCAACTAGATAGAGAGAGGAGCCGCCTTGTCCACACTCAAACATTAACATTGCCAGAGAGGTAGCAGCAACGCGCTGGTCGACGCCTACGGCACTCGTTTTCGTTGACGAAACTGTGATGACGCTATTGTCGTTCGTCTCACGAACACCGTAAAGCTTGAGCTCACCAGAGACAGACAAATGAGGCAGGGTGTAAACACGTTTGCTTCTGAAACTGTATGCCTTAAAACCGAGCAAGGTGGCTTAGTGGCAAAGCCATTGCCTTGTATTCAGGCCGAGGTCGTGGGTTAAAGACCTAAACCGGCTACTCTTAAAATTGGTTTTCATAGTTTCCAATTTAGACAAGGTGAATGTCGGAGTGGATTATAATCGACCATGCTTGGACAAATAAAACGGGGAACAAACATGTCTAGAATGTTGTATAAATTATGTAACTGTCTACTGCCCTAGTATTACTATATTAAATGCGGCGTCCTAGGTAAGAAGCGACCCTTACCGTAGTGGGGGGGGCCTAATTTATAGAAATGCTATCTACAGGCATTTTGGCAACAATCATGGCAGGGCGGGATAACCTGATTATTTCCCCACTCTGTAGATAGTAATACTTTCCAGGTGAAATTAGTCTGGCATTGCATGATGTGCTCAATTTTGGCAACAAACCTGTAAACTTCTAGCGGGCTTCTGTGGACTTGAGATGCAATCGGTTACAGACTACGACAGAGCCAATTGCACCTAAGAAGTTATCTTAGAGAGAGACGTTCTTCTACAGCAAAGTAATGTCGTAGCAGCTGTAGGGCCCCACACATTTCAAATCAGAAATAGTCATATCAGAGCTGGTCGTGTGTAAATGCTATTTCCATCCTAATTAAGTAAATACGTGCTCGCTCGGGTCCGAAACAGTTTTCGAAACTCTCTGTTCCATGATTATGGTTAAGAGCTCTTAAATTAAATTTCTTCGTTTAATTTCGATTAATATGCACTTATTTTCAAGCAATTTGTTCTTACGTTTTTAAGCTCAATCAATTCGCAACAAATATCCGTTGTACCAAAGAAAGTTTTAGTTACACCCTACGCCAACTGACTAAGAAAATAATTTTATATTCACTATATTTGTGTGCAAACGTCTAATTTTTATGACATACCTCGACTGGTTTATAGTGCACTAAGACAAACCTTTAGAATGTCTCGATAAGGTGGTGTCAAGGTCCGCTAATTTGAACACGAGCCAAGTATACCCCTGGACTTTTTATGCACGTTATGTCCATATAACTCCTTAGCATTCCCACATGAACTTAAAGGAAGCAATGGTAGATGGATGGTGGCATTGGCAATGTTTGAGGTTGCAGTGAACCGTTAAATGTATTTTGAAGCTGATTCCAGAAGGTCTTTATGCTACTATAAGAAATTAGTGATATAGTGCAGCTGGCAGAAATACCGCGCGATAACAGACGCATATCCTTCTATGACTAATAAAGAAAATACTCTACGACTGCATATAATATTTGTTGTTATTAAGTTTAAATGTTGGAAACAGTATATACAGTTCAAGCAATTCGGCGCTAATATATATATGTATATATATATATATATATATATATATATAAAGAATTCAAAGCGTTCCTATTGTAAGTTTTGAAAGGTATTATTTTATGTACTAAGCAAAACAAACACATACACGCACATCCGTAGTAATTATCTAGTCTAAAAATCTTTTAGATCGATTTTAGCAGAGACGTAAATCTGAGATGTTTACTGTTCCATATGACGAGCAACTAATAGTCATACAAAGTCATCTGGCTGCTGGGGTAGTAAACGTTTGCGACTGTCTCTTAAGCTGATTGCAAAACATGTGTGAGGGATGATTAAATGTGCCATATTTCCACACTTTCCACGTCTATTACGAGCACAACTAGCTACACGCAGGCACATGTATGGTTTCTATTTATACTTTTTGCATTCATGCATTTACAGTCTCATATATATATATATATATATATATATACACCAATGATCAATATGTTGCACACACCTACACACTCACGCACATATATAGTTTTTATTGGTATTATTTTAATGCACCTATATATATATACATATATGTATATCATGCATTTACAGTCCCATATATATATATATATATATATATATACCAATGATCAATATGTTGCACACACCTACACACTCACGCACATATATAGTTTTTATTGGTATTATTTTAATGCACGTATATATATATATATATATATATATATATATATATATATATATATTTATTTATATATACATAGCTTAAAATAAAAACTGCAAAAAAGGCATACAGCAGGTAGACAAGCATACAGACTGCCACTCGATCGGTGTTTGACTAGAAAGCAGGGCAAATAGTGGTCATGTATGATGTATCAGCAGCTGTCATTAAGCGAGGCGGGCACGCGACTGATGACCGACGTCCATCTGCCCGTCTGTCATTTCATCCCCTCTATCACTATCTCGCTTTGGATATATCTTGTTGATTCATTGTTTTCCTCCCTTTGTCTCTCTATATCTATCTGCCTTCCCCTCTTCTCTCTCTTTCTCACTCACATACAGACCATTGGTCTCGTTTCGTGTGTAGCTTTCATTGTTGTTCACGATTGAACGAACCAGAGTTGACCACTCAGTTGCCAGCCACGTTAGGGTATGGCTTGCTCTCTCTCTTTTAGCAGCAATCGCAGCAGCCTGCAGTGAGGAGCGACGAACGAGTAAGTGAATGACAACAACAACATCAACAACACTACCAACATCAACAACATCAACATTAACAACAACAACAACAACATCAGCATCAACAACAACGACAACATCAGCAACAACAACAACATCAACATAAACAACAACATCAACAACAACGACAACATCAACAACACTAACAACAACAACAACAACAACGACAGCAACAACAACAACAGCAACAACTGCAACCACAACAACACCAACATCAACAACAACGAAGTAACGAGTAATACGGTTGAGTCGTTCCTACGCTTAGTGGCAATGGCGGGCATAGTTTTAAGTCTCAGCCCGGTTGTCATTGTTGTTGTTGTTGTTGTTGTTGGTGCGGCTGCTGTTGTTGTTTTTATTTTTGTTGATGTTGCTCTTGTGTTTGTTGCTACTGATGTTGTTGCTCTTGTGTTTGTTGTTGTTGTTGATGTTGTTGCCCTTGTGTTTGTTGCCGTTGCCGGCAAACGGACGGACGAACAGAAACGGTCTGACCAACAGCACTCACGTGCATGCGTGATGATACAAATGAGACTATACACGTTTTTGCATATGCCCAGACAGACAGGTAGCAACGCATACACAAAAACATTTTTACATACGTTTATACATATGCGTAGTATATTCGACTAGAATGGCTAGCCCTTTGATTTTTGCTACTGCTGCTGCCCTTTCTTCTTCTCCTCATCATCATCCTCTATCACATCCTGTGCATTCTGTTCGTATTTCGTGAATTTGCTACTGCTGCTGCTGCTGCTACAGCTAACGGCTCCAACAAAAGAAAACGTACAGACGAAAATGTATTATGATGATGATGATGACGACGACGACGATAGGTATTGTAGCATTGTATGATGTATTGTATCATACGACAATACGACAACGGTTGCTGCTTTGCCCTGACAGGTCTCTCGCTGCTCAGGTGTCCCGCGCGGTGACGGTCATTGACGTTCACCTGCTCCAGATGCAAACTGCGCGACAACTGAGGCCGCAGAGCAGCTGAGGGCTGTCGATTCCTTGGTAATTATTATCCTTCTCGTTTGCTCTCTCTTTCTCTCGCAGCACCACCATGGTTTCTCTCATCTCTTTGTCGGTCTTTCACTATCAGTCTTCTTTGTTTACTGTTACGAACGGTTTTGTCCTATGATACAACATAAACTGTTAGCTGTATGTAACCAAGAGTTATGTTAGCTGTATGTGCAGAGAGAGAGAAAGCGAGATAGCAACACAGCGCTCGCTACTAATAGTCCGTCAGTGAGTCCACTGAGAGGGAGGTCACGATCATGTCATCGCCGTAGTGCAAACGCAAATTCATCTGCGGGCTTGTTGTTGTTGTTGTAGATAGTGATGTTGTTGTTGTTGTTGTTGTAGATGGTGATGTTGTTGTTAATGATGTCGTCATCGTTATTGTTGTTATAGTCGCAAGCTACTGCATGTGACCGCGTTGGTAGTATTCTCTAAACAGCAGCAGCAGCAGTACCAAAAACGTAAGCTGTGAAGAAACTAACATAGAGCTAAGACCAGGCCTGTCGGTTGCAGCTCTCTATAGAGTGGAAAAACAGACCCTACCCACAAACTGCAACTTGAATGCCCCACGACTAACTGCTGCAGCTGGGGCAGCCAATAAAGTCAAGTAAAGTCAAATCGGGCAAAAAACGTCGTGCGTAGTGCGATAGACGAGTAGATATAGAAGTAGTAATTGTAGTAGCAGTTTAGCCTCATACCCTATAACTAACAATGGATAAATTACAATATAGTAGAAGAGAATCGCTTACAGTCGTCCACTATATATATATATATATATATATATATATATATGTATATAGTCGGGCTCACCAGACCCCACAACGAACTGCTGGAGCAGGCATATTGAGTGAAATAAAATCGAATAAATCGTGCATAGTACGATAGACTATGGTAGTCGAGCAGATTCAAATTCGTTGTTGTTATTGTCGTTGTCGTCTCAAGTCTCGCAGCGTTTGACGACTCGAGACTTTAAGGGGTACAGTAGTAGCAGCTAATGACGATTACGGTCTAAAGAAAAAATAGTTTTGGGCCTCGTTGCCTCAGCCGGTTGCCTTCCAGTCGTTTTAATGGCAACTACTTGTTATTGTTACTGGTGTTACTGTTATATATATATATATATATATATATATATATATATATATATATATATATATATATATGTTGGTATAGTTAGACATTATTTTGGAGTTTAGCCGTCGTTGTGGATTTTGGCGAGAAAGCTCAGTCATGATGATAAAAGTTACTCTAAAAATGCATAGTTAGCAGAGTCATTAGAATCCAATAAACGCTGGTCTATGAAAACTTATCGAAACAAGATCATTATAGTAACAATATCAAGAAGCCTGCTGCTATGAAGGCAACAGCACTGGCATCTTTGCAGGCTCGTGACTGAGCCGTGCCTTCGTCAGTTTTGCGATGAAAACTCATTGAACGACGCTGCTGGCCCGATAAGGTGGCCAGCCCACGTGGTTGGGCAGCCCAACTAAAAAGGAGAACAATAAACAGGCGGGACGTGCCTTTCTGCGTAAAAGACTTGTATTATTGATATAGAATTGCATGAGGGTATTCACATGAGACACAGGTGAACATGTTGATATATATATCTATATATGTATATATTTATATCATAAAATAACAGACGTTTTTATTTATCAGATTGAAACGGAAGCAGATAGTAAAGCGCTAGTTTAAAAGAGCTTGATACAGACAATATTTGCTGCAGTTTCCAGCGTTGGAAGTAAGCCAGTATTGACTTTGTAGACTGTGCTGTGCGTGGCGGCATGATCTTAAAAGCTAGTGCGGTGCTAAAGATGGTTGTCATCTACCGGGGTGTCGCCGGTTCGATCCTCGATGTTGATCAAATTTTTCTTGGGCGATGCTCATTGAGAATGGATGACAATCTATACAGCTCTCTTGCATATATATTTATATCATAAAATAACAGACGTTTTTATTTATCAGATTGAAACGGAAGCAGATAGTAAAGCGCTAGTTTAAAAGAGCTTGATACAGACAATATTTGCTGCAGTTTCCAGCGTTGGAAGTAAGCCAGTATTGACTTTGTAGACTGTGCTGTGCGTGGCGGCATGATCTTAAAAGCTAGTGCGGTGCTAAAGATGGTTGTCATCTACCGGGGTGTCGCCGGTTCGATCCTCGATGTTGATCAAATTTTTCTTGGGCGATGCTCATTGAGAATGGATGACAATCTATACAGCTCTCTTGCATATATATATATATATATATATATATAACTATACAGCTCAAATCCTCACTTCTAATAAAAGTTCATCCTCACTTCTGAACACGACGTTTCCGCCCCCTCCTTCCATGAAGAAAATTCTTATTTTTGCCGAATTCTCAATTAACCACATTGTTTTTACTCAAATAGAGTATGTACAAGATGGTTCATGTTATTACTAAGCATCATTATTTGTTGCCCTGACGTTCCAACGAGACAAGAAGTGCAAAGATTATCGTTGCAGTGCCGGACAATCAACCGAGTGATACAACCGAGCAGAACCGACACTTAAACTGAGTACTATAGTCTTCATGAAACTTCCTACGGAAGCATACGAAGTGATGGAACCCGTGTACGATGTACCTGGTATAAACATGCCTGTCATCGCAGGCCACCCTGGCCCACTACCAAGGACACTTAACGACGTCGAGCGATCTTACTTCCGTCGCTGCCTTTGTGACTATGTTGCCACTCTCGCAATAGTTGGTTAAGCGGCTCCGTCACGGATATACGCAGCCTAAGCCGAAGCATCTCCACAATCGGCGCACAGTTCGACAATACGTACACGAAGCGGCTTCTCGCCTTGATTAAAAGGCAAACTACTTGCTTCATGTATAGTGTGAAGCATTTCTCAAGCAAATTATAATTCGCTTGCAAGGTGTTGCCTCACTCTGTCTAAATTAAACGCCAACTTTGGCAGAGTCTTTAGCATAAACAAGCCCACTGCCGTGCCGATAGACAGTCGCCATACATCTCCGACCCCTCCGTAGAGAGCTGCCAGTGCCGAGCTAACACTGTTCTCGATGTGTGCAGTGAACGACGTTCCCTTGTAGTGGATCCCGAGACCAAAGCATGGGAAAAAGTTTACAAACTCTAGTGGCCTACCGCAGCAACGAATAACGTCGTTTGCAACTAAACCTCCTACGCGACGAAACTTAATCGCTTTGATTTTACGTGAGTTTATCCCCAGCCTTTTTGCATGAGATCGCCTCCACCATGGCGGTAATGCGTGAGATGGCACCAATGTTACGGTGAGCAATAACGATGTCATCAGCGTACAACACTATTACGGCATGTTGAAATTCTTGACGCACCTATTGAACTAAATCGGCCAGAAGCAGCGTAAACGAGATGCAACTTAGTATTCCCCTTGAAGAGTCCCAACATTCTGCGTTACCCCAAGCACGCCGCTTCTTCTCTTCACTAACAGTGTGTTATCGTCAAAAAAAACTGGAAACTACTCGCAGAAGAGCTCCACCTTTACCAATTTGTCGGAAACAGTAGATCATAAGATCGCACGTAGCATTGTCAAAGGCATTAACGCAGTCAATAAAAACTGCATACAGACGGCCTCCTGGACGAGACACTGCCTGCTCTACTTCGAATTGCAAAACGTGGTTGCCGAGTTCTACCAAACCTTATAATACGTGCATACGGTTATATTAGGCCACGTATATATATATTTATATATATATATATATATATATATATATATGATGTGGGTATCGCACATTGTCGCTTAGGAGACGGTGCGACTTTGATATGATAATACTGCCAGCCTTGAACAATGACATTAGCCTTGAAGTTTCCCTGTTTGCCCCGCGGGTGGGGGGGGGGGGTTGTGGAGGATAGCACAAAAATATAATAGACGCAACCACTCGAAAAGGAATGGGAGCTGCAAGCGTTGCGAGCATGTACAAGCATAACACCGACCGCAGTTTTATTCTTATACGTTTTGGCCACTGTCCAATAGTCGTTGTTCTAGCAGCAACAGCAGCGATAGTATTTGTATTAGCAACAGTAGTAGCTGTATTAGCAGCATTCGAGTAGAGCATTTGACGGGAACATTATTTCATAGCGGACATGACTATGCGTGCAGCAAAAGGCCATACCGACACCCAGCAGCAGCAGGATATATAGCAGCTGTATATCCGGCCATGTGGGCGGCGACGGGTTATGGCTGACAGTGACCGCTACGGCATAGCGGGTTTTTTTTCGTCTTTTCGTCGGATCGGGCGTAGACGCTTTGTTTGCTGTTCAATTATGGCTCACGGATGTACGTGGAGTCAGTAAGTAGCTCGAAATGTTTTGGCGGGTGTCTTCGTAATCCCGAGCCGCCTAGAGGCCAGTGGTGTACTAGTACGCAATTGTAAGCATAGTTGATGCCGTTGCGGTTCTATCCGCCTTGTTGATGTAGATGTTGTTGTTGATGTTGTTGTGGTTGTTGTTGTTGTTGTTGCTGATGTTGTTGTTGCTGTGGTTGTTGTTGCTGTGGTTGTTGTTGTGGTTGTTGTTGTTGTGGTTGTTGTTGTTGTGGTTGTTGTTGTTGTGGTTGTTGTTGTTGTTGTTGTTGTTGTTGTTGTTGTTGTTGTTGTTGCTGATGTTGTTGTTGTTGTTCTTGTTGTTGTTGTTGTTATTGTTGCTGATGTTGTTGTTGCTGATGTTGTTGTTGTCGTTGTTGTCGATCGTCAATATAAGTGTTATTTTGGTTGTCGTTGTTGTCGATCGTCAATATAAGTGTTATTTTGGTTGTCGTTGTTGTCGATCGTCAATATAAGTGTTATTTTGGTTGTCGTTGTTGTCGATCGTCAATATAAGTGTTATTTTGGTTGTTGTTGTTGTCGGTCGTCAATGTAAGTGTTATTTTTGCTGTTGTTTGTGCGAGTTCGGTTGTTATTTATATTAGTATAATTTGTCGTCTAGTTTAATACGCTTAACTTTGGATTAGCATTGTCTCGGGTCATCTGCCATTGTACTCGATAGGCGCTCGGTGGTTATGTCTGGATATCTTAGTGCAAGTCACATCTTGCAAACGGCAGGTTAAACAGTTTTCTTACCCACATATTTGTGTGCGTCTAGTCTTGCAAGAAAAAGCCTGAGTTTGCATTTTTGTACCCTATGATGCCTATTAGCTCGATACTTGCCACGCTGTCGGAAGTATGCGAGAAAAATCGGCGATTAATTGTACTTGTTCGAACTGTTCCATATATTTGAAAGTTTGATTTTGTCTTAAATTATTTTTCTCAAGTTGACAGTTAGTGAAGCTTTTTACAAACAGTCAGCATTAAAGCACAGTTAGATCCGCAACCGTATTTAATTATGCGACAGATAACCCTGATTAATGGTAGTTAGAAGCAGGTTAATAATGTTACTGCCATTGGCCTTTTTTAGCACTTCGAATTTGTATTAAAATAAAGCTGTATATATATATATATATATATATATATATATATATACCAAGTCTTTCATAACAATATGTATATATTTTAAGGTTTAGCAGAAGTGTCTTTCATTGTGCAGAATTGTCCCACGAACACGCCGGTATGATGGTTCTCCCGCAAAAGTAGATTTTGCACAACTATGCAGGAGAAAAAAGGCAAATTAGTTACTTTTATAAATGTCATCCTTACTCCTAAACAAGACGTTTCGGCCTCCTCTTTCCATTGGGAAATTTTTCGTCTGGCCGAGTTCTACGAAACCTTAAAATATGTACATATTGTTATGAAAGACCCTGTATATATACAAGATAATAGGTTTTATATGATTTCTAAATAAATACGTATATACATAATTGTATGCGTACACTTATTTATCTAGTTAAAGTAAATCAATCGTAGAATGTAGGATGTGCGCTTTAGGATGAATACGCCAAGAAAAAGTATGAACGCTAGAAGCATCTGAGCTCTTTTAATTGAGAGCGCCCCCTTCTCTCCCTTTAACAGTGGTTCAAAAGTCAACCGTTACTAGATCACGTAGGCACGCGTTGCGGTATTTTCAGCCTCGGCGAATTTTAGCAACGATTGGGGATGGCGACTGGGAATGAAGGCTTCGGGGGTAAAAAGGGCGTTTGTGAAGTTTGCTCCAAAATGACTGCGTTTCCAATGAAAGGACGCCCATAAGGCACTGTGTATTCGGCAGTAGCTCACCAAAGAGATGTCTGTCCTTTTCTAAGTTTTCGCTATGTTCGAGTTACTTGTGCCGTTTTGGCTCTTTTTAGAGATTAACTGGAAAAAAGCACGGCGCACACCGACCGTCCTCGTTAGAGTCCCACACGTAAATGGGGAACTCGAGATTACTTCACCTGGCCACTCGAACTTGCTAGTAAAAGGCTGCTTGACTTTGTGAGGCGGTTATTTTTGCCTCCGAGACGAATTCTTCGAATTTCTTAACACGCCCTTTTGGTTTACCAACAGGCGGTACTTATGTTGTACAACTGTGTTCTTTTGTTGTTTGACGCTTGAGGCTCTTTATAAGAAGCATACGTATGGATGCGCATTTTAACGACAACAACGAATATTCAAGTATAAGCTGTTATTCATTTTATTTATTTATTCTAATAGGCATTCATATTTACTATCTGAGGTAGAGCATGCACGATAGGCGCTTACTTTATGGCACTCTTTACGAATGCAGGATTAGCTCCTCATACAGAAAATTACCTCACCTGCTTGTGATACTTACTCTCCCGCTAGTCTCCTGTAATACTTGGAATACGCCAAGCATGGAGCGACTAAATATCGTGCTGAATCCTTGAGCCATGTGGACCGGCACATTCGAGCATATAAAGTCGACTTTTTTGTAACGCTTTTATTTTGTGCGAGACCTGGCGTCGATCTATGCAGAAGGCTGTATCGTCACTATTTAATAGTTTGTGCAAGGCTTTGCTACAGCCACGCGACTTACTCTTACCTATGTGTAACCGATGCGCAGGTCAAATGTGTACAATCGACTTGCCTATAGAGGTACGAGGACTTGCCTATAGGAGGCTGTCAAGAGAGACTGAGGAGAATCGTGGGTAGTTCTTTCTCACACCGCTGTCTGTGAGTGACTCGACGCGAACTGTCTACCCTCCAAACATCAACGAAGCAACAGTGGGTTGGACTTTAGCTCCCACTGACACGCAGACAAATGCTAAAACTTTCTCAGCTCCCTATGTATAAAGCAGCGACGCGAATCAAACATATCGTCTTTCATTTTTAATGCTTATTTTTTTTAATTTTGACACTTTGCTTTCTGTAGAGTCGAATATGGTTAAAGTTTTTTAAATAATTAGTTCACTCCATGGCGCCTAAAATAGATGCCGCGTTTCCTCTGCAAACGGCCAAGGACAACGCTTGCCTCAAGAATTGACCCTATCTTCGGTTGTTCGTGACCTCCTGAATTCGCTTACTCAAATCTTTGAGAAATGCTTCGGTTCCCTTGCTGATTGGTCCTAGTGTCTCCATGGCAATAGGCACAAAAATATATCTTGTTTCCAGTCCAGCATATTTAAACCGTTTTCTGGCGTCCGCGTGCTTTGCTACCCACCCCGGCTCAACAGAGCTGTGGTGTAAATAGGAAGCCGCGGTTGTGCACGAAACCGTTGCATCCCAAACTAGGGACTTTCCATGTGACCATAATGCAATGGTCACCCCATCAGGTCTTTCTTCGCCAGCGGCCACTAAACCTCTCGGTTCAAGTGTAGATGGTATACCGGCTTTCCTAAGGGACCTTATGATCACACCGTTTAGTTCAGCATGTCTGGACGATCTACCAGCGCTCTTCGGGCAACTCAGTGGGTGTAGGCCACTGGAATCCACCATCTCCCCGCACTTATTATTATTATTATTATTATTATTGACAACTAGGAGTATAGACAAACGCCGTTGCTTCTCCTAACCTCTCTTCTATCCCCACATATCGCTGTACTTAATTTCGCCGGGACGTTTTTTTCCCATCTAGCAGCGATTTTAAGCGACGACCCTTGATAGTAGTCAGGTTTGCGCTTGTTACTTCCTTACTTGATATATTCAGCTATTTATATCTGTCAGTAAGTATTAGTTCTGTTTCTTCACAGAC
The DNA here is from genome assembly GCA_003439945.1 of Dermanyssus gallinae. Classification (NCBI taxonomy): domain Eukaryota; kingdom Metazoa; phylum Arthropoda; class Arachnida; order Mesostigmata; family Dermanyssidae; genus Dermanyssus; species Dermanyssus gallinae. The sequence goes on along the minus strand of QVRM01007137.1, from coordinate 560,602 downwards.
TTAGTATATTTCTTATTTTCGTCGTGACTAGTAGTTATTTATTTCATTTAATCCTAGCTGGGTGGCGAGTCAACGACGGCGCTGTGATTCGATGATCAAACTCGAGGCAGGGTGAGGTCGGCCACGATGAAACAAATCTCCACGGGTCTCTACGAACGGACTTGGGCATGGACTCTGCGGGCACCCGCGACACCAGCCGTTTTTTTTTTACTGCTGAATTCTCTCAGCATTACTTTGGGGGATTACGGGAATCCAGACGGACATGCGCCACCCCAGCCATGGTGACTAGTCTGGGACTCGCAAACCCAGTAAACCCGCTTCCCCCCCACCCCCAGGGATCGGTAACTGCGTAGGCATTGCTTCGAATCCATGGAAGTGGTATTGCACCAACTCCTACATTCTACTCTAATCTGGCATCATCCATCGTCTCATGTCTGCCTTGGTGCAGCTCAGACGCGTCAGCCAGACCGTTAACGCCTTCCACAGCTCCGCCACCTGGGGATGCGTCGAGAGTCATCGCCTGGAGCGTCCCTGGCTGTCCCTGCCTAATCCCAAGGTTAGTTCGCCTTCGCTGCCTATTTCCCCTTCTTTCCCTGTCACCTACGGGCGCTCCCTCTCGACTGGATCGGGGGCTATTGTTGAAACGAGCTCTCCTGGCAGTGTCCTTGGCCACCTTTAAGGACATGATAGTCTCGAAGAAGGCACAAGACTCCCTCTACGCCTTCGCCGAAGTCAGCATGTGTGCTACAACCTTCTTGATCGACTTTCCTCTCACGGTGGTCGCACCCGCGTCTCTGGCTTCTTGGAGGGCCGGACACCGCAGAACTGTGTGCTCGACATCGTCCGTCTCACCCGATCTGCATAACGCGCAGATGTCGACACTCGCCTTGTTAATTCTTACCATGTACGTTTGGAACTGGCCATGCCCGGTCAGCACCTGTGTCGTACCATAAGACAGCTCACCGTGGTTGCAGTCGTACCACGCCTTCAGGTCAGGGATGAGGTCTCTGGTCCAGCTCCCCGCGGGCGGCCTCCGAGGGTCTCCCGGCTGCACTGTGGCCCATTCTTCATGCCACCGGGCGATTGTCTTCGATCTAGCCGTTGTCAAGTCCAGATCGCCATCCTTCCATCTTTCGGCCCGTTCACTTGCCAGCAGATCCCATGGCAGCATCTTAGACAGGACCAAGAGGGCCGCGGTCGACACCGTGCGGTAAGCCCGGCAGACACGAATGGCTACCGGCCGCTGTGACGATCGAAGCGCTCTCCTGTTTCTTTGTCTCCTTAGCGCCATGTCTGCCCACACTGGAGCCGCGTATAGCGCTACCGACTCTACTACACTGGCCAGCAGGCGCCGCCTGCCTTCTGTGCAGCCGCCGACTCTGGGCATTAACCGCGCCAGGCCGGCCGCGACCTTGTGGGCTTTACCAGCCACATGCTGGATATGCGCCGATCCATTGAGACCTTTGTCGAGCACCACTCCGAGATACTTTGCTGTCCGAGCAAGCTTGACAGGATGACCGTTTAGACGCAGGCGGATGTTCCGGGTTTTCTTCCTGCCTGTAAGGTACATTGCTTCCGTCTTGTGCGGGGCCAGTCTTAGAGAATGGTCTTCCATCCACTCTGCCACCTGCTCCAAGGCTTCATTAGCGGCATACTCCAGGGCCCCCGTTTCCCGTGCCGTGATAACCAGCGCCAAGTCATCGGCATAGGCCACCATCTCAACACCCGCCGGTAGGTCCGGCAGCTCGAGGACCCCGTCATAGGCTAGGTTCCACAGAATCGGCCCTAAGACCGACCCCTGAGGAACCCCCGCAGAGATCTCATACTCCTGACCGCCCGCCGACAGCCTTCTTTCCGATAGGTAGGACGAAATTATCCGGCGAATGTATGGCGAAATGCCCTTGCGCCTCATTGCGTCCATGGCCACCTCCCAGCTCATCGAGTTGAAGGCATTCTTGACGTCCAGGAGGACGAGCACAACGAAGTCTCTTGTTTTCGGAGTCCTTGTTAACTGTTCGGTCGCCCATTCTAAAACCCGTGTAAGGGCGCCAAGCGTGGACTTTCCCTTACGGAAACCGTACTGGGCGTCTGACAGGGCCCCTTTGAGCTCAATCTCAGCGTTGAGCCTCTCAACGATAACATTCTCTAAGATCTTGCCCAGTGTGTCAAGAAGACATATAGGCCGGTAAGAAGAACTACTTGCTAAAGCATTGCTCTCTCCCGTTGGTTTGGGGATTAGGACCAGGTTGGCGTTTTTCCACAGCCGCGGAAATCGCCCTTCTCTTAAAAGACGCATCACCAGTGCTTGAAACAGCTTCGGCCATCGTTGAACCAGTAGCTTCGCCGCTCCAGGAGGTACTCCATCCGGGCCGGGTGCTTTACCGGGTGTCAATCGCTGCCATGCTCGCTCGACTTCCTCCAACGTCACCTCAAGAATATCTTCTTCAGCAACCAGAGGCTCCTCCCCGTCGCCTCTCCACGGGTGAACCGGGAACAAGCTATGGACCTGATCCTTTAGAACATACGGCGGGAGTCTCGGAGAAGGCGCCCGAAGCCTGTCCATAACGATTTGGTACGCTAACCCCCACACGTCTCTCTCCACGTCCTCTGCCAGCTGTTTCCACGCCTGTACCTTACTCTTCCAGATGAGGCCTTGAAGGTCCTCGCGGGCAGCTCTGTAACTTTCCAGGAGTGTGACCGATTGCTCGTCAACGTCTAGCCCCCTCTCCCCTCGGTTCAACCTTCCACTCAGCCAGCTGCGTTGCCTAGTATACGCCCTGTTTAGCCTTGTGCATCGCTTTCTCGCTTCCCCGATCTCTTTGCTCCACCAGTAAACGGACCGGTGCCGTCGGGCACCTTCGCCGTTCGGGTGAGGCGGGCCAGCCTTTGTACATGCGGCAATGAGTGTTTCAATGAGTTGATTTTCGTCCACCGTTCCCACTCCCATCGTCCGACACCTCGCGTCGATCTCCTTTACTAGCGCTTCCTTTTCCAGCTGTCTCATCTGCCACCGTCTGCCCCGGGTAGGTGATGCTGGAAGCGTCGCGGTTGGGGCTCGTACCTCAAAGCAGATGTAGCGGTGGTCGCTGTGGTTATGAACCGTATCGACCCTCCACCCGGTTATCGCCGTGAATGCCCGTTCGTTGGCAAGCGTGAGATCTACGTGGGATTCCCTCCCTGCCCGTGAGAACGTCGGAACGTCCCCGTCGTTGACAGCCATAAGCCCCTGCTCTGCCATCCATTCCAGTAAGATTTGTCCTCTTTCCGAAGTGTTACGACTACCCCATGCAGTACTGGCCGAGTTGAAGTCTTCGGTAACAATCAATGGTTTTCCCTCGTGCGTGCCTAAGCTACGGCCTAGTTGACCCAGGAAAACCTGAAACTCCTGTATCTCCCTATTAGGTGAAAAATAGCACGAGTAGAGAACACCCACCCCGTCTAATTCCACCCACGCAAAGCCACTGTCGCCACTTCCCTGAGCCCGTACTGCCCATTTGGCGTTGTCCTCTCCTGTCCACCAGGTTGGCGCATCGATGCGTTCATCGGTATTTATAGAGCTCTTCTTTCTCATTCGCTTCTTGTTCGGTTCCGAAAGGAGGCATAATGCTATGCCCCTCTCCCGGACCGTCTCCTCAAGCAGGTCCTCCAGGCAGCGACACCAGCCTGGCTAGCAGCAAGTTCGTTTATCGTCCAAACTGGGTTTACAAGTAGATGCGACGCATTCGCCAAGAGAAAAGGGGGCGAGATAGATAAATAAAATCTTAACTGAAAAAAAGGATGGCGACATGCGGAGACAGGCAATGTAGAGAGAGTCTTCTGTCGTGTCGGACGGCACTGCGGTCGACGACAACGACAACAACAACAACAACAACAACAACAACAACAAAGACACCAACCACGACTACAACAATAGTAACCACACTAATCGTAGTAACAGCAACGTAAACAACAGCAACAACAACAACCACAACAACACGATCTAGAGCAGACAAAGCATAAGATTTAGAGGCGCAGAGTCATCGTATAGTGCGACCTCGTACAGGGCGTGGTAGTGACCGTCGCCCAGGACAATAACAACAATACCGGCAGCAACGACAACAACACTACCAGCAACAACAACAACAACAACAACAACAACACCAGCAACAACAACAACAACAGTAGCGGTTTTCGCTACGGTCGGCCTTGTGGCCTTGACCTCGATGCGGCTCTGCTCTTGGTTCTCGCTGCGCGGGCTGATGAGGGTAAGATGCAGTGGGTGAAGTGCAGCAGTGTAGTAGAAGTCATACTACTTGTGAGTCCTCATTGGGTTTGGCAGATCGGTGGCAGTGGTAGCGGCGGCGGCCATTCTGGGTGTAGTCAGCGACCCTGGCGGCCACAATGACAGCGACAGCAACAACAGCAACAACAACAACACTAACAACAACAACAACAACAACCCAGAAAGCTGCAATATCCAAACACTACACTAACAGCAAAAAGCATACGGTCTGCAGCATCACTACCATCATAAACAATAGCAACAATAGAAAGACGTCGATAACAGAACCTACGTTACCATCAGCAGCAACAACAAAAACAACAACAACAACAGAGATAACAGCAACAATAACAACCAAAATAATAAAATACAACAACAACAACAACGACATTATCGTCATTATAAGCAGCAACGAAAATAACGTAATCGACAGTAAGAACAGCGGCAAAAAAAGTAAATGACTACTGCACCGCATTAAGTCTGCCTGTCCAGTGCATGAGGCTATGAGAACCGGCAAAACGGCATTCAACGCGTCTGCGTATAGAATACAATATGCATTTGTTTGTTGATAAATTTATTTTTTGCTCGCCTTTATTTGTAGGGCAGGTCGTTGTTTGGTGTTTTTTTTGTTTGCTTTTTCTTTGATATCTATATCAAACAGCGAATACAATCGAGCGCCGCGACCTCTGTATTGCGTCGGCTCTGCTCGAATCGATTATAGCCATGTGGCTTTGTCAGGCAGACGAACGCTCAGTTTGGAGGACGTAATCGAGAAAGTCAGCCAAGTGGCAATATGACGACGCTTCAGAGCTTACGGCCAAGCTTGCTTGCAAGCTGCAACTGCAGTGGAGTTGAGTCACGCTTCGTTCCAACTTGCATTACATCGGAGAGTGCACATATCGTGTATGTGTAGCCGACGGAAATCGAAGGCAAATTACGGTCGGTCGATCGGTCTCTCCTTGTCGGTCAGTTGACATGCCCCCTTGAAGCACAAACTCAAATGCAATACGTCAAGGATCGCCTTGTATGATTGCTAACCATTACATAGGCTTGGCCTGCTGTAGGCGTGCGAGGCATCGAGCTATGAGATACGAGAAAGCCTGCTAAGAGGGGAATGAAGGACATTGCGAAAGCGGCAACTCGGTGGAAAGCATGAACGTTTCCAAAACAAAAACACGAGACAAACGTCCATTGCTTTTCCCGAGTGCCTTTAAAGTGCTCTTCAACAATAAACAGAACGTTCACTGTGCGGACGAATCTATATATATATATATATATATATTCAACTTCAAATGAGTTGATTGAAAAGGTTTTAATGTATACGGATTGGTTTCGAGTACGAGTAAAATCAATATCTTGGCGTTTCGACCCGCTAGAAGGCTGTTTCAGCTGCCCGCACATGATACATCCTGTTTTTATATATGTTCTATATTACGGTATCCGATGCGTTCAGGTGATTCAAGATGATGCATTTCGTGCCATCTTCTCCCGACGGCGCTACGAGCGAGTTAGTGGGCGAGCCTTTTACCAGTCTCAAAAGTATATTCTTAGAGTGAACACGCTCGCCAACAAAACCTATCGTGTTTTTTTTACTGGAAGATATAGTGTGCTTCCCTTGGTGCCTGGACGGAGAATGCGGCTACGAAGAGCGACATTATTTGTGGTGCCGCAGACCAGAAAACGTATGCTGTCTTATATTTGGAGCGCGTTACCTGCCCGCTTAAGATGTCTACCCTCTGTGAATGTTTGTGTGCGAGTATTGAATACAAATCCTGCTTCCGACGCTGGTGTTACAGACCGATGAGGTAAGGATATTGGCAGGTAATAATATTGCGAAGTAAAACGTGTGTGTGTGTGTGGGGATACTAATTGATTCGTGAGTTGTAGGCGCCACCACCAAAAGGTCAGCAATACGGTTGTGTTGAGTGTATTCTGTCTTCACAATGCTGTGTCATTCTGAGGAGCGGGATTACCTGTTTACTATGTACTACTATACACATGTATATTTGACTATGTGACTGCGTAAATCACTCTATTTTTATAAAATATCAATTTTTTTTTCAAAACGTAGGCATTTGTAATGCAGTGCAAATAAAACACGTTATATATATATATATATATATATATATATATATATAAAGTGTGTTGCAAAAAATTAGCAACTCATGTTTTTTTGCGATAATTTCGGCTTGGTTTATTTGAATGGCTTGAAATTTTAAGCGCATGATGTACATGACGAAACATGAGTATAGTGTTGATTTCATTGCAATCTCAAAATCGGTTCATACAAAAAGTAAATAAGTGTGAAAAAACAGTGTTGCAAAATATTAGCAACAATAACATGCTAACAACACAGCTCTTGTTTGTAAAGGATAGTCGATACTACAGCTGATATTCGATCCCAGGGATCAAATGTCAGGAATATTGTCTAGCTAAATCAATCGTTATATAGCTGCCAAATATTCTACAGCTTAGTCGTTGTTCCGAACTAACGACGAATCTTATGTTTAAACCATGGGTCGTACAAAGGATCTTTCGGATAACGAAAAGACAAGAATTGAGGCATATGCTGAGCTCGGTCATACAGTAACTGCTATAGCAACCAGATTAAGGATCTTTCGGATAACGAAAAGACAAGAATTGAGGCATATGCTGAGCTCGGTCATACAGTAACTGCTATAGCAACCAGACGGCATAAGAGCACCATCAGCAGGTTCTTACACCCTGGAGTGAACCAAAGGTGCAGATCTAACAGTGGGCGTAAGCCAGTTTTGACTATTCGAGATCGGCGAAGGATCATACAGTTGGCTACTCATGACCAAATGTCTTCTTCCAGGATCAGGACTACTTTGGGAGTGCCAGTGCACCGATCCACAGTGTACCGAGTGTTAAGTTCTGACAAAAACGTGCGATACGCGAAAAGGAAGCTTATGCCGCCACTGCGACCGAAGCACATTGTCGCACGGCGTGAATTTTCGCATAGATACCAAACTTGGGATAACGAGTGGAAAAACATCGTCTTCTCGGATGAAAATAAATTTAATCTCGATGGCCCTGACGGCTGTCAGTACTATTGGCACGACTTACGGAAGGAACCTAAATGGTTTTCGAAACGTGTGGCCGGTGGTGGCTCTGTGAAATATTGGGGCGCGTTTGGATATAATGGGAAGTCTGATCTAGTCGAGATTGTGGGCCGAAACAATTCTGACATGTACCAGCGCATTGTCGGTTCCCAGTTAGAAGCCCACTTCAGAAGAATTGGGGGACCTGACGCAGTTTTTCAACAAGACAACGCCACGTTTCATACCTCGGCTAGCACTATAGCCTTTTTTCAAGAACAAGGAGTGCCACTTTTTGACTGGCCGGCATTAAGTCCAGACCTAAATCCTATTGAAAATCTTTGGGGACATTTGGTAAAGCAGATTTACGCAAATGGTCGACAATATAATCATTTGTCGGACCTCAAAGAAGCTGTCCAGCAAGCATGGACTAATATTCCACTTTCGTACTTACAACAGCTCATTAACTCCATGAAAGACCGAGTTTACGATTTGATTCAGAAGAAGGGACGAAAAACCCGTTTCTAGAATAAAATATGTAGTTTCAAATGAGTCATACAGCCCTGCTAAGAATCGAATACGCTGTAAGGCGCTATTGTTGCTAATATTTTGCAACACAGTTTTTTCACACTTTTTTATTTTTTGTATGAACCGATGTTGAGATTGCAATGAAATCAACATTATACTCATGTTTCGTCATGTACATCATGCGCTTAAAATTTCAAGCCATTCAGTTAAACCAAGCCGAAATTATCACAAAAAAACATGAGTTGCTAATTTTTTGCAACACACTTTATATATATATATATATATATATATTGCAGCTCACGAATTTCACCATATTCTCTGTTGCCGCGAGGCAACTCAAGCCAAGCGACGCATGCCGATGCTCAAGGTGCGAGAACGAATGCGACAGATACCTTGGGGCGGTGGTGGCGTGGTCTAGGGGACTAGTGCGCTAGTCATGGTTGTCATCTACCGGGGTGTCGCCGGTTCGATCCCTGTTGTTGATCGAATTTTCTTTGAGCGATGCTCATTGAGAATAGATGATAAACCATACCGCTGAGAGTCAGCGGCCATGCTGCCACAAGGACTGTTGGGGAAACCCTAGATATCTTAACATGTCCGGTCCTCGGTGCATTGAAGATATACCTCAGGTTAAGTTCCAAGCCCGTAGGGGACGGAGGATAGTCTAGAATTAAAAACAACCTCCTTAAAAAATGTTTTTAATTCTAGATACCTTGGGGCAAGATGTTCAGCCGTATAATCGATAGCCGATTTGTTGAGTAAGAAAACGATTTACCAGTTCTAAAGGACGATGTGCAATGTGTATATCTTTACCCAATAGTGGGTGGTATATAAATATATATATATATATATATATATATATATATATATATATATATATATATATATATATATATATATATATATATACGGCCTAACGATGGTTCGATTCAGAGAAACCCCTGGCATGGATGGCAAGCGAGTGCGTCGGACTCACTCGACCCTGTATGGTCTGACGTATTGCGCCTTTCAAACGGGGTGCGTCGCAGACGAGGCTAGGAGAAGGACATGTTTTAAGTACTCATTAGATTAGGCGCGCGTAGAGCTTACATCGTTCGCTTCTAAGACGTTCGCATTGCGCTAAGCTCTATAAGAAGACGGGAAATAAGGAATCGGGCGAGTTACTTAGGCAGGCAGGATCTCAATTTTGTGCCAACGAGGTAACGCTGTGGCGGTGTTGGGGTCCTTGCCGAAATTTGCCAGTCCAGGATTGAGGCTGGCGGGCGACTGACGCATAAATCATATATAAACGTATATTGTGTGCGACGTTATATTGTAATGACCGACGTAATATATATATATATATATATATATATATATATATATAAGCATGTACACTTCAGAACAAAAATCGTATTACCCATCGGATTTGCCTTTAGGCCTATTTTGTACTCGCAATAGTCGCGCCTTATTGAAACTGACTTCACTATCACAGTCAGAACGACTTCTTGTTGTTTTATTTGCTTACGTAGAATATGTCGAACATAGGTATACATAGTGTGTTCAAAAAGTATCGCGACCTTTGTGTTTTTTCAAAAATTATTCATTTATTCATGAATATCTATTTTGTCCCCTTCAAAGTAATCCCCATGAGATATTATACACTTGTGCCAACGGTTTTTCCAATCTTCGAAGCACTTCAAAAAACCTTTTTTTTTGTCTTGTTCAGCTCCTCCTTCGATGCCGTCTTTATCTCGTCAAGCGTAGCGTAACGTCGTCCTTTCATGGGCCTCTTCAGTTTAGGGAACAAGAAAAAGTCACAGGGGGCCAGATCTGGGGAATACGGTGGCTGCGGCATCATTAGTGTGTTGTTTTTGGCCAAAAACTCGCGCACAAGCAACGATGTGTGAGCAGGGGCGTTATCGTGGTGCAAAAGCCAATTTTTGTTCTTCCACAAATCCGGGCGTTTCTGGCGGATTGCTTCGCGCAAATTGCGCATAACTTGCAGGTAATATTCCTTATTGACCGTTCTACCCTGTGGCAAGAACTCATGATGCACCACGCCCCTGCAATCGAAGAAAACTGTCAGCAAAACTTTCACATTCGACCGAACTTGGCGCGCTTTTTTCGGTCTTGGTTCGTGCGGCAGCTTCCATTGAGATGATTGAGCTTTGGTTTCCACGTCATAACCATAAACCCACGATTCGTCACCAGTTATGACCCTCTGGAGCAAATTTGGGTCGTCGCGGACAGAGTCCAACATCTCATTAGCAATGTTCATGCGATGCTGTTTTTGGTCGCAATTGAGCAATTTTGGTACGAATTTCGCGGCGACCCGTCTCATGCCCAAATCATTGATAAAAATCGAATGGCACGAGCCAATCGATATGTTTAGGTCCTCAGCAACTTCTCTAACGGTGATTCGACGATTGGCCAATACCATTTTCTCCACTTCATTAATTTTTTCGTCTGTTGTTGAAGTGCTCGGGCGTCCGGCACGCTCTTCGTCGTTCACATCTTCTCGGCCTTCTGAGAACATTTTGTACCACCGATAAACGTTGCTTCGGTCCAAGGTAGCTTCTCCGTATGCCACAGTCAACATTCGGAATGCATCCGCGCACTTAATTTCGTTTTTCACACAAAATTTGATACAGGTTCTTTGATCCATTTTTTTGAATAGGTAAAAATCGAAGACGATCCAAAACACGTGCAAGCAAAGCAGCTGTCAACAATTAAGTGAACATTCAAAATGGCCGAGCTTGTCGGCATAAGTGAGAGACATGAGTACCAACATAACGCCACAAAAAATCGAAATTCGAATATACGTAACCCGCGAAAATTCGAAAGTCGCGATACGTTTTGAACACACCTCGTATATAATCATGAATATATTCTAATGTAACAGCCGCCATTGAGTTGATTATCAATGAACTATTGTGGGATATTATTCTGTTGCTTGCACATTCGTGAGTTCCGGAAGTGTTGTTGCAGCTGGAGCATATCTACATATCAGAGGACTCTAGTCGGAAGAACATGCTGACCATTTCATTAAGGTTCTGCGAGCTACGCTCGATGCATAAGCCCATGTCTAAGGCACGACGCGGAGTGCTAGAACCTTATCAACGTAGTTTTGAAATGCAGTAAACCCTTGAAAATGGTTGGCTTAACGCAATTTCTCGCTAACAGCTTTGGTTCCCCTGCCTAAAGATATGACACCCCACACCATACCTAAACCTCCGCCGTAACGGACACTCTGTACAACGTAAGGCTGTTCTTTCCCGTCTGTCGGCACCGTAGAGAGACATATTGGTCCTATTCGAGAACATAACAGCCTGCCATTAGTTATGGTCCAATTTTTATGATCTCACGCAAACCAGCGTTTGCAAAGACAAACCAACATGCAGCCTTCGCTACTACTCCACGACATATATATATATATATATAAGTGTGTGTATATATATATATGCACGATTCATATGCATATATATATATTTGTCTAGCGTTCTGTATTCAAACACGTTTTGCATAACAGATGCGCCGTTCTGCATTTCCCGGTGTAAGTAACATGGCCAATACGTTTGATTCGTTTTCGTCTCGTTCTTCGACTTTGACAGAGAGCGTCGTTCCGTTTTGTGCACTAAATGTACAGACGTTCTCCGCCGACGCTGAGACATCCTCTCGCTTCCTCGTTCGTTTTTCTTCTAGTTCCGAGGGTTCACGGGGTAGACGTTGTTAGTGTAACGTCTTCGCTGCAAATCTTGTCTAGAAACTCTTAACATAGGTTTAAGTAGTAGTAGTAGTAGTAGTAGTGCCTGCCAGTGCTTGCGCGTTCATTTTGCCATCAATATGACTAAACGATCAACGGGCAAGGTTTTGTGCAACGTTGCCTTACATAATCTGTCGTCAGCAGGGGAAGTGCCGATAATCTTTGCCGAAATTTATGTTTCGTTGTCTGGTGCACATTAAGTCTGCTCATGTATGCAAATATTTCAATACGTATATATATATATATATATGTATATATCTAAGCACTAGTTACCTGGTTGCGTCCCAAGGAAAGTATGTGAATCATACATACAGTTTTTTATATATATATATATATGTATAGACGCAACCAGGTATATATATATACATATATATATTCAAACCCGAAGAAAAGTATGCAGAGGGTAAGAAAGCAATGAAGGGGTAAAACTTGATTTCAAAGATGAGCATTATTGGCCTCCCGGTTGCTAAATCTGACCCATCCCGGGATAATAACTCTAGCAGCAGCAGGAACAACAGCAACAACAACAAGGTACGACAACTGAACTGCATTTAATGCTTTAACAAACGCATCACAAAACAACAACAACAGCAACTACATTAACAACAACTACAACTGCGACGATAAAAATAACCATAATACAGTAGCAATAGAGAGAGAGAGAGCGAGAGAGAGAGAGAAACAACAATAAAAGAACTGATGTCTGCTGACGGACAATGTCGTGTGGAGTCACGCCCGCATTAACGACGTACGGCGATTCAACAATGTCAACGATGAAAAGACGACGAATAAATGAACGACAACACAGCGACGAGATAATAGGATTTCATCATTTCTTTTCCAGCCATCCACCCCCGTTCAATAGTCTACTCCTCCTTCCTCCAATTTTTCTAGTGTTCTTTTTTTTTTGCGAAGATGGCAGCGGCATCGTTCTTGTGTTCGCCTAGTCTTGCTGTTTCGTTGCCCCTCGACTCGTCTAGACTAGTACGGTGTCGTCAGCAGCAACAGTAGGCGTGGTGTGCTTGTTGTTGCTGTTGTTGTTGTTGTTGTTGTTGTTGCTGTTGTTGCTGTTGTTGTTGCTGTTGTTGCTATTGTCGCTGTTGCTAGCGCTGCGATGGCTTATAATCGATTTATTCCCGAGTAGAATGCCAGATCATTGAGCCAGGAAAGACGTTAGTAACTTCATTACGATAACCATCACCATCAGCGTCACTACCATGACCATGGCATGGAACTCTCTGGTTTGTTTTGACGTGTGCTCCACTCCACACCACTGCCATTATTTGATCGACTACCACTACCACCTCGACAACAACAACAAAGCCCCTCCTCGTTTTTTTCCTGTCATTGATCATGGTGAGCATGATGAGCATGAGGGCACCCACGACAACGCGTGTGTCTGTACGTTTGCTCACCATTCATTTTTGACAGACTGTAAAACTGCCTCTTTTCGAGCTCCATCCAGTCGTCTGCCCTCGCTCATACATCAGTCCACCTCTCTGGTTAGTGTTAAACACTGCGTGAGTCACTGCGTGATCTAGAGAGTCACCGACTCTGGCTATGGCTAATGGGTCGCGTACGCGGAACACGCAACCCCGCAGCCAGCCAAGTCGTGTAAAGTCGTTACTTTCGGCTGAGATCGAACAGTCGACTGCTGTAGCAGCCTTCGACGGTGCGAAACTAACAGATCGAAACTTACACAGCCACCGCGCGCTTGAAAACTTCGTGGCCAGTTAAATCTACTGTTGTTGTCATTGCGGTTAACCTTGTTGTTGTTGTTATTGTTGATAAATACAACGCCGGCGACAACAACAACCATATCAATAAGTAATGGACAAACAATATAAAGAGAGTATCGAAGACAACAACAGCAACAAAAACAATAATAACTACTAAAACCACCGCAATAACAACAACTATGATTTTTCGAGCTTGGTTCGAAAAATAGCAAAGGTATTCTCCATTCGTCAAACTGCAAATCTATCCATTTTTACTCCACGTCTCGTATCTGTCTTTTTTGCTTTAGTAACCCTGCCAAAGCAGATTTTATTCGGTCTTTTATATATATACATATATATATATATACCTCACTTACGCGTTCCCCGTCGCACGTCGTTATTGAGCACGGTCTAAGGTAATCATATATGTATGCGAATATGCATATGATCATCTAAATGATGAGGTTGTCTCTATAATGTATATTCAATTATTTTTCTACGTTAGAAGATTAGCATGAAAGACATGGATTGTGTTAAACGTCCATACGCTTGTTTTATCTCTCGCATGGCTGAACGTGTGCTAACTTTGCTAACGCATTGCTTAATTTGATGACAAACGCAACCAATACTCAAATAGAGAACTTCTAGAGAGGCTTCAATCGTTAGGCGCATTCTTCTGCTTTTGTCCTGAAAAAATCGTTGCTATTACAACAGATGGCGGTATGTATGCATGAAATACGAAGAATATAATCAAACGGAGGCGTGGTTTAGGGGGTAGTCACGGATGTCATGGACACCGGGGTGCCACCCTCGACGGATCCCTGCTGTTGTTGTTCGGATGTTCTTTGAGCGATATTCATTAGAATAGGTGAGAAACGATACCGTTGAGAGTCCGCGGCTATGCTGCTGCTGCTACCACAACGACTGTTGGGGAAACCCTAGATATCTTAACACGTTCTTGTCCTTTTTGGTACGAATCTTACTACGAAGTGTGCTACTCCTAGTATTATTATTATTATCATTATTATTATTATTATTATTATTATTAGGTACGGTAAATCGACTAGTTAAGTGTCATTACTTTGAATAGTATACATACTAGCCGCCGCATCGCTCTGTTATCCGAGGCCGATCTATTAGGAAAAATGTGTCAACAAAAAATGAATGTATGTATTTGATCTTTGATCTGCTCGAGACAAATCCAAGCTCTGAGCACGGCACACACATATTCAAGCGCCGACTTATGTGATCCCGTTCAGTGCAAAGTCTCTAAAGTTTGTGACGATGGTCTTCGTCTCGCGTCGGTGGTGTCATTTCGGCAAATAGCAGTCGCAATCATAGGGTCATCGTTTTTCTGTTTCTTGTCCCCTAGCCTCGCGGACGTCACCAGACATTGTGTGCAGATTGTATGATTGAACGGTTATATACCTGTATAGGTCACTACTAACTTTGATCATCACTATACAAGCTAAGGATCATTGCGCCAGCATTGGTGTATGATAATCGAAAACAGCGTAAGCATAATCCTATAAAAACAGAACAGGTTTTTTGCATGAAACGCGACGACTCAGCCGACAATCGCGCTACCGTACAGTAAGTAGCAAACAGGGGAAGAGCTATACTTAGATACAGCGCATATACACCGTTTCATGATTTTCTTACCGTGGAAGCTTATTAAGCTCAAACAAACTAAAAAAAACTCAAACAGCTTTACTAAAAAAGTGGCTCTTCGCATAGCGCATATAACACTATGCAACTTTCTTAACAGCATTTACTCCTGGCAGTAGCAAATATTTATAATGTTGTCGTATTGTTTTTGTTTGCTATTGTTGTTTCGAATTTGTTGTTGCATCTATCTAAGGTGAATAGTAATAAACCTTGTAGTGTTGTTGAGGCTGCAACGTATTGATCATCGTCCATCAGAAGGCAATGGCTTGCATCCTTTTCTGCTGGTTAAGGAGAGCCGTTGCAGTAAAAAGCTGTCTGCTGTACTAATTGCATGCGCCCATTTTTTAAACGTACGGAATGTACCACAATTGACCAGTCATGGGTGCTAAGGTTCAAATGATCAGCTCATTTTTAGGTTATATAAAAGTCTTCATTTAATTTATCATGCTTTATATTCGTAAATTATTTCTCTAGTAAACTATATCGTGTCATACTAGTTTGCGTGTGGAGCCGAATCTGGACTGCTGCTGTAATATATCGACGGACAGAGGTCTATTTTGACAAACTATTTATGACAGGAGTAATTAATTACTCAGGTGTTGCTTGTCATCCAGGCTAGCTGTTTAGAAGTATATGCCTATATAGCTTAACGAAGCTTTGCAGATTGTTTAGTTCATGGCTAAATATTGGCACATTTCGCGGGCGGAAGGTAGCGGCTTCTGCATTAATCGTCACTAGATATTCAGCTGTTACTCATTACAAAATTATGCTGCCTTGGCTATTCGTTGAGTCCTAGACGTCCGACGCTACGCTTCCCGTAAGCACTACAAAGGGCAACACGCGCTCTGTTAGACGTGCAAAGCCCTTAACGGCATGATCCCTACAGTCTGATAGTTGCCAAAATACGTTAACGAGTATCTGCGCTTACGTTTATGTTATTTGCAAGTGGTTACCCGATCTTGTGCCGATATAGCACTGTTATTTCCTACAAAGTTACTATTTTTTTTGGAGCTGGATATACAATGTGACAAGCATGCATTTTGAGAAACGCCACAGTGTTCAGCCCACGTGAACCCGCAAATAGCATCACTAAATAATGATAGAGGGTGTCTTCAAATACGACAGCTGAAAGACTGAGAACACTCTCAGCAGCTCCCGCGGTAGGTTTGCGACGAACAGAATACTAAAAAAAGCTTCGCCGATGATAACTCTATTATTGCCAACAATACCAACGATATGACGCAACGCTATCAATTGTAGCGGCAGCAGCAGCGAATCAACGGTTACAGCGACAATAGCAGATGCAATGGCAACATTTTTAATAGTATTGTTGTTGTTATTACAAAAATAAAGGAAGCAGAAAGAACAAACGATAGCGATTTCAGTCGCAAAAACAGCACTGTCGTCAAACCCATCAGACATATGGTACAAGCCGAAAAAAAAGCGGAACAGGAGAACCGACCGGCGCCTCTGGCCCTAGATGGAACCGCGGATTTACGAGTCCTAGCGCAACGCAATAATATCTTTCATTTTGCAGCAGTGTTTCTAGAAATCCATATCGTTGGCGAAAGTCATCGTTAATAGGTAAAAATGAAGTTTGATGGCTAACGTTGCGTCATATTTGAATAAAAATAAAATTTAAATAAAACTAAATACAAAATAAAAATGAAATTCATATGAATACTTTCTAATGTAGCCTTTATGTGATGTCTAGCTGGGAGTGCGCTATGTCATATGGATTTATAAAATTGTACTCTTTAAGATAATATGCAGTACAGGATGTAGAAAGAGGATGTGGAAAAATAGAAAAAAAACAATTACTGATGCGTATAAGCTTCGTATCTTGTTTTGACCAAACGAGTGTTTTGATCGTGTTGATGATACCTTGCCACCTAGGAAAATGAAGAGCAAACAAAATATGCTTTCACGGTAAGTGGTTTCGTTCTTATTTACAAAATCGTTTTTTTTTGCACTGTGATCTCAGCCACCTTTTCCATGCACCCGCGGGGGTACCGATGGATGGGGGTAGATATGCATCTTCTTCATTGTATGCAATGTTTGTACTTTATTTGGTTTCGAAACACTTTGCGCAAGAGGATGATTTTAAATTGTACTGCAAATTTAAAAAACGGAGGTAATCACATACAACTTCAACAAGTTCTGAATATTGTCTGGTGGTATGTTGAAAATAGAATGTTGTTATAAACGTACAAATGCGTGGCCTTATTGAATATTTAGATCATGACTACATACTTGATGGTGAAACAGTATCTACACCAGTTGTAACTTGAGGCCCTTGGTGCTCAAGTGTCTCCTGGGCTCTATTTTAGCCATCATATAACACAATTAGTCAAATCTTCCCTAGCTCTCATTTTCACAAGTTCTAGATGATTTCACTAAAAATACTTCAGGTGTATATAATCGTCTATATAAATATATGGCAGTTTTCAAGCTGCTGTCTTACTCTTCAGTATGGGAGCTGCATTCGAAAAGATATATAAACTTATTTAAAACGTACACACTTTTGGTTAGGGGGCTTTTCTCGAGGTGTTCCTTGAACAGTAATCGTATCACTACTATCACGCCAGGCTCTGCGTTTGCTATTTCAGTTGCAACAAGCGTATCGTGCACATATTTTGTTTTACTTTAGATAAAATGAGAATAAGAAGTCGGTGCTCTATCTAACCGAAGATAGCAGTGACACGCACGGAACACATAAACCATATGTGCTCCTGGCTTATGTCGAGGTAGATATATGAGAAAGACTTACAAACGAATTTCCTGTCAAACACGTTTACTTGGCCTACTGCATCTACCGTTTTGTATTCAAAATAACACCTCTGGGCAAACGCTATAAAGGTGATTTCTACTTTATCATATTCTATTAACATTGCCTGTTAATGTACAGTACGACCGGCAATCTAATGTAGATGCGTAGTACACGCAGAAACAACAGCATTTGGAGTAAGTCTTATCTTTCGCAGCGACATTAAGCCGCGAACTATTAACTCTAACGTAAGCAAGCTACAACAAATTGATAAACAGATATGAAATGAATATCAATACAATTTAATTAGTGTTGTTAATTCATACAATATTATTTATTTTAATTAGATCATTGTTGAATACTAATTATTATTATTATTATTATTCATTGCTGTAAAAGTGACGCTCGTCTACAAGCAGGTGGACAATATGACATGACTCGAACATTAACATTTGTGCTCACGTAGACCGAAATTAGTCATACATGTACGTGCATTGTTGGTTTTTTTTTTGTATATCACCTAGCTGTTAGCATTGTCGTTTGACTATTGTTAGTCTGCAACTACATAGCAAGAGGGAGAGCACCCGAAGTGAACCAACAGTAATTGACAGCATTATCAGTAGTCACAAGAGTAATTAAACAAGTAACATTTTGGGAGACATTGAATTGTACACAGCAGGAAGGTGATGTTGTTATTGTTGTTTTGTTTATTGTTCTTGTTGTTGCCGTTGCAGCGTTGCTCTGGTTGGTATTACCGTTGCTGTTTAACGAGCATGTTATACGGCGATTTGTGTTGATCCGGCTGTATATGGTGAGCAAAAATGCTTAGTGCGGTGGGCGTGCTACGACGCAACATCCCTAGAGACGATAAGTGACGCCCCTCCTCAAGCTGCACATCCCTACGCGGTCAATGTCCAACAAAAGATGCCCCTCGCGGCTATATATTTTGTGACAAACAGATTGATTGGCTGACTGTTGTTTAGCATCGCAGCTGCCAGCTACAATGCATAAAAATAACTTACTATACCAACGAAAGCAACTGGCCCAATAAGCACAACAACAGCGACGACAACAACAACAACAGCGACGACAACAACAACAACAGCGACGACAACAACAACAACAGCGACGACAACAACAACAACAACATTAGCGACAACAACAATAATACTGCCAATAACACCACGGGCCGGCCATCGACGCGTACGTTTTGTAAGGCTTTTTCTCCCTACGCACAGCGCCAGTCTGCAGCGGCTGTGCGTTAACCACCGCTGTTAATTACCCACTTAAAGTTGACTCCTTCTTATTTTTTTTTGAACAAGGTTATTTATTTATTATATACACAATTACAATAGTATGTTGTTTCATACTTATACTCATATTTTTTCCTGTTTTCTTCTGCTTCACTTGTTCGTTAACAAAGTCAAACGATAGGTGAGCGCACTACATTAAACCTAAACAAAACCAGAAATAACCAGCTAGAGAAAGATAGAAAGCGAGAGAGTAGAAAGTGAGCACGATATAGATAAATATATATATATATATATACATATACATATGCATACAGATTAAACTAGAGGCAAGACTGAGAGAGTACTGTGAGTATTCTATTTCTATAGTCTAGAAAAAGGATATTAAAATAGAGTACAAACAGTTAAGCACGGCGAGAGAGACGAACAGTAGAGCAAAACGAGAGTGCGCGAGAGAGAGGAAGAAAAAGATTTTACATGTGTTACTATTGCCGCGACACTATGCATAAGAGGGACGTTGGACGAAACCGAGGAGAAGATAGAGCTGCGACCCTGCCAGGAAGAAGATGCGATTACTACACTACTACTATTACTACGCACGGACGAACGAACAGACGCGCCGACCGACATTCGTTCAAAATGATTCGCCTTCAATCATGAAACACCTCCGCATAGTAGACTTGCAGCACCTCGCAGCCTGAAGCCCCGAAAACAAAGTCAAGAAGAAGCTTCATGAAGCAAGCCAGCAAGTTAGAGAATGAGCGCGTGCGTGCCGTTAAGGCGGTCTACCCCCGCCGAAAGTCGATCGGGGGTGGTTGGGCGAAGCGGAGGGTGAAGATCAGGAACGACGCGACGTCACACCTCACCGCGCGCGGTTGGCGCAAGGCCGCACAGAGCAAGCGGTCGGCCGAACAAACGAACCGTCACTGAACACCGGCACCTCGGCGAAATAAATAGCTCATCGGTGTTTTCTCGCCTCCGTCGCCCTCTCATATGTCGGGTGTTCTTCGTCTGAGACAAATGGTGCCAACCTCCATAAGCTTCGGACGGGTCTCTGAGGATTTACGCAATTACGTCGTTGCTTCTTCTGCTGTTGCTGCAACCTTTACTGTTTTTTGCTGCTGCTGCCGCTGCAGCTGCTGGGCTCTTCAATCCACTGCTGTCACGTTCTCAGCGACACGGTGGACAATAGTACTGGAGCCCCGATATGGTATTGCTCCTAATCGTTGGACCCGATCGCATATACGTGGTTTTTTTGTAAATGTACATGGTTTTTTGGGTACATATACATGGTATTGCCCCCAATTATTCTCCTTGTCTGCTCAAAATGGCCGCAAGCATAAAAACAGCAAAAAGGGCATAATAGTAACCTTTATTTTGCAACAAGTCAACAATACCAATGACAAACTTCTACGAAAAGCAACGCCAACCTGTAATACCTTGTAGAAGGCGAGGTGGAAGACATGAACTAACAATACGTATAAACATTGCCATTAATAACAAATGCATTGGTAGCGCTATTTTGAGTTCAAAAAGCCCCCAATAATAATTAATTTGAAATTTAAGATCAACCGCAGGTTTACCAGCGCAGACGAGTATGTATCTC